>JAZGUH010000102.1:0-600000 GCA_037893225.1 Hippasteria phrygiana
GGTCAAAGTACGGGTCACTCGCAAAAAGGCTTATTGCCACTACACCCTCGATCTATCTCAAGCTCGCAGTTCGCAGCGTGCTAGGTACGTACATTGTCCACTGGGCATATCGCATTGTCTTGCACTTGACAATTACGTACGGCTCGGAGGGTAAATCGCGCGGAAGGTAAATCGCCAGCGCAGGATTTGTCACTTAGTCGGGGTTTTAGAATCTACAGGTACAAAGAATACGACACATTTAGTGCTTCAGAATGCCTGCGAAGAAGCACTGTTCTTACGGAATATGCAACAGCGACTCGCGCTTTTCGGACCGTCTCCACATGAATGGCGTTTGTGGCTACCCTTTCCGAAGCCGAAGTCGAACCGTGAGAAGTGTCTCCGTTGGATAAAAACTGCTCCAGAAAAGACTTTTCGGCGGAGAATGTAACTTACAATACTTACATTTGCTCCAAACATTTCGTCGGTGGCAATGGGCCAACAGATGACTACACCGACCCAATACCAGCTTCGACATATAGCGCGGTGGAGATATACAATTTTGTTTTTGTTTTTTATTGGGAGGGGGCGTAATCATACATGCAGACTATGTGTTACGATGTTGAGTCAATGTGATGGAACTTTTTGTTTCAGGGCCGCCTTGGTTAACCGATTGTTAATTTTGGTTGAACTTCTTGTTCTTTACAAGATGAAGTGCTTTTTAAATTTTGAAAATAGCAAGAAAGAACCGGTGTGTGCAGGCAAAATTCAAGGAATGATCAGATTATCATATTTTGTTGATCATCTCAGGAAATAGCCGCAGTGAGTCAAAGTTCGTTTAGGGGGGTAGGGAGGGTGGGGGTTGTTAAAGACATCAACAAAATCTCTCTTTCCATTCTTTTCTTATTTGTGGGAAAGGTTGGAGGAGAAAGATTCTGTTGAGCAAGGTCTCATTATCGGTTTTTACGTAAGTGACTGGTCTTGCAGAAATTGTTTTTGTATATATTTACGAATAGGTTGGTGGGTATGCCAGCCGTGTGGGTGTGTGACTGACCCACCCAAAGCGTAATTTCTTTCTTTTTAAAAAAGTGGAATACGCTTCGAGGGAGTCAGTTTTAGCCACTATTTCTGCAAGATGACAGTCCTGGTATGTGCTGGCTACGTTAGAAGAATAATCAGTGGATTCTTTGATGGATCATTCCAACAAGTAGCCGCAGCGAGTCCGAACTTATCGGGGGGGGGGGGGGGGGGGGGAGGATTTGTAAAGGCATCAACAAAATCTCTCTTTCCATTCCTTTTGTATTTGTGGGAAAGGTTGGATGAAGAAAGATTCTGTTGAGCAAGGTCTCATTATCGGTTTTTACGTAAGTGACTGGTCTTGCAGAAATTGTTTTTGTATATTTACGAATAAGTTTTTCGCCGGTCGTAATCCGCTCGAAAACAAATCAAATAATTGAAGACATCGTATAGTCCGAAATCTGGTATATTCGAGGAAATCCTTCGTGAATCCAGGAAGATTAAATGGGTCGGAAAATGTGCAGCCAGCATCTTTCAATCTTTTGTCAAGTTGGGGCTTGAAAGATTCGGGTCGGTTGTCAATTTCAGATTGGCCACGCACTTGCACAGTTCAACCAGTTCTTTCTTCGGGTAACCCGTTATTGAAACCCCTCTCTCTTGAAGAAATGTCTGCAGTTTCTTCACGTTCCAACCTTCGAAGTTGTTATCCATTAACCCTAACTCCCTACATCATTTTCCCCCCCATGTAACCTGAATCCTCCAACATCCTCCGATTTCAAAGTGTTAAAACTCCATATAACCTGAATCCTCCAAAATCCTCTTATGGGGACCATAGCACGAATCCTCCAAATCCTCTAGGGGATTTTTGCATACCCCTAGTAACCTCAATCCTGCAAAATCCTCCGATGCATCAACTTCCAAGTGCCCTCAATCCTCCAAATTTCTCCATTTTGCAAAGAGGATTTCTGAGGATTTGGGAAGGTTAGGGTTAAAGAAACTATAATTGCCAAAAATAGGCCGCGTTTCGAGAAGAACATACAACATGTACTGTAACAATTCGAGCAGTTGTTATGTTTTAGAGTGGTGACAATCTCTATCGTGCGCTGTTTCACCCAGCGGTAGTTCCAGATACCAGACAGGGAAACCACCACTGGCCGTGCGTCGCCACGTTGCGGCTTGCCCCGAATCACGTGGTCTAGCAACAACGGTACTGACGTGCATAATAATGATCAGTCTGGCAACGACCGGCGCACGCTGTGCATCTTAGATTGAGCGAAGACGGGGTACAAGGATCTATGCAAATCAACGCGCAAAAGGCTTATTGTTTGCAATAAGGTCAACCCCTGCAGCGCATCTGCGCATGCGCGTTGCTTTGTTGCTAGCCTTGGTCAAGTGCAAGCAACCGCACTGAATGCCACCGTCTTTCCCCAGTGTACAAAGCACACGTGGTTTTAGGTGTAGTTACATGTACGTGTAGCGAACTGCGTCGCGTCTTGAGAAAAGATTGTGTAGCGAACTGCGTCGCGTCTTGAGAAAAGATTAAAACACGTGCCGCGCATCCATTGTACATTGTGCAATGTCATGTCGTCTTCACAAAATATACGACATGATCGTTTGTTGACAGCTCGCATGTGATCGTCCATGGTATTATCATCTGTGTTACTAATCAACAATGCTGAAATAGAAACAAACGCTAGTCTTTCTGGAGTGCCATAAAGTAGCTAACTGAAGGTAAATGTCGTAAAACTCCAAATACTCAACGAGCGAAGGGAAGCTTTGTCAAACCGCCCCCCCCCCCCCCCCCCCCCCCCCCCCCGTTCCTGCCGCTCAATTCTGGCGGGCCCGATCCCGGTGGCCCCGATCTCATGATGCCGTGGTGACTTCCGTCATGTATTTTTTTATTCCACCGTTCTTCCGGTAATGAAAAAGTGACGTCATCACGATAATATCGAATATCGCGATATTTCGGTATCAAAATAAATGGATATCGAACAGCCTTAGCTGAGAGTAAACTCCACGCAATCGGGGATCGCTGTTGACAATCTGGCTCTGAAGACGCGCGCGCTTAGCTTATCTTGGCATTTTTTTTCACTAGACCGCCGGACTACTTAGAAAAGGGTTTTGACTAGACCGCCGCTGTTTTGACTAGAATTTGTCTAGCGGACCAGCGTTAAGGTCGAACCCTGGATTATAGACTTGGCTAAACATTTACTGATTTATTTTTATGAAGCAACCACACCAATTGAAAATCAGCCAAAAACCATTTGCAACCAATGTATCACATCACATCACCTCTTGGCTGTCAACTTTATTGTTAAGCCAAGCTTTTCTATGCTTAACCCCTTGCGTACAGATGACACCATATGGCGTAAAAAAAAATGCCACCTGGCCGGATGATGCCATTTGCCGCCGTTTGTTCAGTTTCAATCCATTGTTAGATTATTGTTAATGATACGCTTGACTGCACAAACACATTGTAGCGGTTCGCTTGGCTGCCAGAACTGCCACGACACCCCGATGTCTCCCGTAAAATACCGTGCCCAAGGGGTTAAATGTGTGAACTTAAATTGGCCCCTGGCACATTGGTCTTAGGGATGGGTGATTTTTCAATGATTACCAAATGTTCACTTTTTGTTTACAATACGGACTTAAACCGACTACATTGTAATTCTATTTGCGTACCAAAATATCAGGGAAGTCAGTTTCCCACTTTAATAACACAGTGTTTCATTCAAATTTAAGAATTTTAAAAAAAATGTATACATTTTATAATGGTAATATCCAAATACTAATTACTCCATCAACTGCTTAGATAACCTGACAATCAGACAGAAGGCTTTAGGGCTGTTCATTTTCGAATAAGTTAGTATTTGATTATTTGAAACTGAGTTTGTCCGAATATTCAAATATTCGATACTCGTCAATCGGGCTTTTTGACGCGGCAGCTGCAACTGCATGCAAAACACGCCGGTGTTTTACGTGCGGCAATCGATATCATAAACCGCTCGATCGGCATTCTTTTGCATACATGTATGTGCCCGTTGTATCAATTATCATTACGGTATTCCGATAACAAGAATCCAAACTCCAGCCTGCGTTTTTGAAGGGATTTACGGATGGGAATAATAAACCTCCGTCCAAAAAAGTTACAGTTGACAAAAATGCGCCATTAGACACTGCTAAGCGCCGTAACTTTTCTTTTCTATTAAAATAACATCAGAGTCGTATCTGTATGTCAGTCCGGTACAATTCCAAAACAGGAATCCAAACTCCTCTTCTGGTAACATATGTCCTGATCAGGAAATATTCACAATTCAGCAGAGTTGTTTCCAAATCAGGAAACCTACTTTTGGTTGCCTGATCAGGAAACATTGTCACATGACTCAGTGTTTCCAAATCAGGAAACCTACTTTTGGTTGCCTGATCAGGAAACATTGTCACATGACTCGGTGTTTCCAAATCAGGAAACCTACTTTTGGTTGCCAGATCAGGAAACATTGTCACATGATCCAATGCTTCCAAATCAGGAAACCTACTTTTGGTTGCCTGATCAGGAAACATTGTCACATGATCCAATGCTTCCAAATCAGGAAACCTACTTTGGGTTACCTGATCAGGAAACATTGTCACATGATTCAGTGTTTCCAAATCAGGAAACCTACTTTGAATTTCCTGATCAGGAAACATTGTCACATGATCCAATGTTTCCGAATCAGGAAATAATTCTGATTTATACATTGTTTCTTGACCATGGAACAGTTTGTTCCCTGTTCTGGAATCACTTGTACAAGTACATAATCTGATTTATAATGAAATTACAGATCTGTTTAAATCATTTATGTACACACATGTGTACTTGTTTGCAGATCACAAACATAAATGTCCTCTTCTAACTTTTTTGGACCCAAACTTGTAAAATGGGTCTGGTAAAGACTGAAGTTAAAAGTGTGTTACATTGTGTAATTTGCATCTCATAATAAAAAAGTATTTATGCTAATTTTGAAAAAAACATATGCCCATCCCCAGTTGCTTCAACAGTGTCCACATGCAAGAGTATAAAATATGCATGCCTACACTAAGCCTGTTCGATTTGACAATATTTCCTGATATTTCGATATTTTTTTCATATCGAAAATCATATCGGCCCCCTTTAAAAAAACCCGGAATATCGGGGAATTTGATATACCGAAGAATACCGCGATTATGTTCCTTTTGGCTGCATTAAGTGTGGATTTGTCCAGTTTACCTTAATCAAAATTCCAGTTATTTCCAATTATTGGACGGTAGAATAGTATATTATGATGTACATTGTATCAATGTGGGGCATTGTGCAATGTCGTCTTCACAAAACAAAACATACGATACGATCCTTTTTTGACAGCTCGCATGTGATCGTCTACGGTATTATTATCATCTGTTACTAATCAACAATACCGAAATAGAAACAAACGCTAGTCTTTCTGGAGTGTCATAAAGAAGCCAACCGAAGGTAAATGTCATAATACCCCAAGTACTCAATGAGCAGAGGGAAGCCTTGTCAACCCGGCCCCCCGTTCCTGCCGGTCCTGGCCCCCCGATCTTGCCGGTCCCGGTCCCGAACTTGCCACCCCTGGCCCAATTCGCGATCTCAGTGGCCGGCCCCGATATTAAATTTTAGCGGATCTGAGCTCAATCCCGGAGGGCCTGATCCCGGTGGCCTCGATCTCACGATGCCGTGTACTCAGCTGAACCCGTACCGTGATCCCGGCCCCCTCCCCATATCCAGCACATACCGTGAACCCCCTGCCGGGCCCCCGTGGTGAATTCCATCATGTATTCTTGTTTATTCCTCCATTCTTCCGTTAAGAAAAAAGTGACGTCATCACAATAATATCAATATTTTTTTGCCGATATTGCAGTCAAAATAGATGGATATCGAACAGCCTTAGCATACACACTATCCCCCAATACCCTGTGTCCAAATTCCGAGGAATTTAAGTCCGTTACACACGAGCGCTGGAAACACATACATGTATATCTGCGATGATTGGCGACGGGTGTCTGACGCCCAAGGATGCTTGCGATTTCATGGCACACTTTGTAATGATACAACACAGTCCAGTAGCGAATGTCCCTCATTTTGATGTGTGGGTCCACGTGTATTGCTGGTACTGTGATATTTTTTTGAATGGTGAAATTTATAGGGTACCAGTGATTTTCCCGCACAGTAAACAATTCTGTAAAATACTGGGTTTTTTCCTATTAAAAACTGACCGTATTTTGGTTTTATTGGATTTTAAAATTATGGTACTGTGACTTATAAAATATCACACGTCTGAGTTTTGAGGACGTAGATTTACAAGATACATGTATTTGCTGTAAATATACAGCAACAGCAATGAAGTGTTATTTATTTTTGGTAGAATGATGTCTAAACAAAATAATTTAAAAAAAACACTCGTAGACAGGATAAAAGGAAATATTATTTTTGACCGATTTGTGCCATCATTTTCATTTCGCCTACTCGTGTGAGAATGTAGAAAGTGCGAAATGCACAACTTTTTTATTTACCTGCATTAGATGGATTCTAAACCTATCAGACTTTTTTGCGATATTTGTTTGCCTTTGGGTGTTGTCACAAATGTGGCCCAAACATTTTTTAAAGTGTTTGCATGTGTGGGTCAGAGGCTACACGTGTATCGCTGGTACTATGATATCCTATGAATGATGAAATTTACAGGGTACCTGTGATTTTCCCGCACTGTAAAAATTTTCCCCTTTTAAAAACAAACCAATGTACATGATTTCAGGAAATTTCTAGAGGTCAAGACTGAAAACAAGACTTCAGGGGCCGATTTCACTAAAGTGTCAATTTGCGATCATCGCTAGTCATCCAGCAAACTCATCGCTAGCCGCAAATCCATCGCCGTTGCGATTGCGTCGTTTTTTTTCGTTTCACTAAATCCATCGCTGTTGCGATAACGAAATAGAAAAAGAAATGTATTGTACGAGGCTGATTCACGTAGAATAACCATGTGAATGTGGTTCGAGCATGCGCAGTTCGCCAAAACCGGATTCCCGCAACATGTGACCCATTGATCTCCATGATGGATGTAACCCGAAACCACACGCGAGCTTGCGGTTCGCCCGCGCCTGTACGTCACTAGTATGCGACATATATGCAAAACACTCATTCATAATTTTTCCCGCGAAAGAAACGAACTAAAAAGAAACTTAGTTTTGATTACATTTTCGAGTTATGTAAATGTGTTTCCCAGCACTTCACAGCCCCTATTGTTCCGGTAATTTTCCCAATAGGCCCCTATGTCATTACAAAGCTGATTTTTTGCTGAGCAAATGTTTTCAGTCTCTCATGCCAACAATAACTTGTAGGCCTACCACCCCGTGAATGATCCGACAGGTACTTGCCTCAGAAATACCGTGATGTTCCGATGTAGTTGTATATAGAGACACATCCAGTCGCGAAAAAAACGCAGAGCTACAAACAGTCAAACACTTGGTTGTTGCGTCAATCGCTTGACTTCTCAAAAGTCTGTGGCCTAAGATAGGGCTCTAACATTATCCAACCCGCCGCCACGCCATTTCTTGTGAAGCGATAATACTTGTGCATTTTCTTGTCGCTCTAACTATTGTAAATGTATCAAATGGGTTAGTTTTATCTCGGAACACCCTCTCTCTAGAGCTCGCCATATTTACAAAACGTCGTCCAACTTATGTGAATAAAAATGGTGAAAATGTTTTTTGCGATGAAAAATGGACTTTGCGGACACTAATAACGCATCGCAAAATATCAATCGCTAACTGGATTATTTGCGATGAGCAAATTCATCGCAAGTATTAGTGAAATCGTTCTTTAAAATTCATCGCTAAGTTGCAATGGGTTTTGAGTTTAGCGAGCGATTTCGGCATTTGCGATGATCGCAAAGCGTTAGTGAAATACGCCCCGAGACCAAACCGAGACCGAGACCGAGACCAAACATCAATAAAAATGTATGGTGTTGAAGCTGATTTCCCTTATGAAGTCTTGTGCCCTGCTTTATACAATGTTATACAAAAATTGCACTGGAAGTGAAATACTGATTGTGTGATGCGAACCAACCATATACATGCTGGGCCAGTTTTTTCAGTTTATGCCTCATTCAAAAATAAATGACTTTGTATTGCTAGAAAAACGTCAATTTAAAACGATTATATTTTAGGGGATAAAACTTGAAATTAGCAAGGAAAATGGATCTTTAATAAGTGGATTTTCTTATCCCTAATGTCACCGAATACTACAAAATACTAGAGTAAACTGTAGTACTTATGCAGTACTTTTACTACACTGGCCTATGAGAATTGAGTAGTATTTTGCAGTACAGTGTACTGTACCCCAAGTGAATGCCCAGGAGGTTGGGGTTATTTACCTGTATTTTTATACTATTACTAGTATCCTGGGAAAAATGAAACAGTAGAATCATTTTAATCAGTTCAAGAATTAAAGGAAGTCTTTTATTTAACTACTGAAGATGATACATGCATGTACAAACCACAAGCAGTAGTATTTGCAAACACTTAACATTCCATTGCAACCCTAACCCTAAAAAAATAATCTCATTACCCTATTGTCATTTGAATGGGAGTATAGGCATACACTTCCATTGAAACACATACATTTTGTACATGTGCAATTGACTGTACATGTACATGTATTTAAAAATACCAAATATTTGTTTTCAAATACATCAAATCAATTTTCCTTCAAGTTTCATTTTTTATAAGCATTCGTACAGAACAATAAATGAATTCATTTCTTTTTCATTTATGGGTCTTGTGCTCAAACATGCATGTGAAACTAAAAAGACCCTTTATCATACATACATGTATCTATTGTACAAGTGTACATGTACAGCAAATTTTCTCTGATACAAGCATGGAAGAATAAATTACATACTTTCAAGGTTAACCAATCACTCATTGGGGAAGCCTATTGCTGGTGTTGGCAAACAAATCACATTCCATCACATTATACTCTTGATTGTTGTGTGAGTACACTGTACTACCCACAAGGAAAAGACCTAGATCTACATGTATCTGGGTCATGGCATCATCAGGTCTGCATGTCAAGTATTTTATCATGCTACAAATTGTAGTTCCACCATAGTTTAACAATTTTAAAGCAGCAACTCTTTTGCTAAAAATATGTCAGAATTGCTATTTACATACGTACTTGTATGACATCTGTACAAAAGAGGAAAAACATTTACAGTTGCCACCTAGCCTCAATCATATCCTTCCTCCATGCCTCAATTAACTTTTTATGTTTGACCACAATCATGACAATGATAATGCTTAACCCCCTCTCACATCAAGGTGCAAGGTCTTTGGGAAAAAATTTGAAATCACTACATGTACAATGTACATGTACCATACAACCATACACATGTACATGTACTTGCAATTGTGAAGCTCAATGATATTTTGACAACATGCATACAAAAGAATACTCTAAAGTTTGTCCATCTTCAAGTGTGTTTCATTACCACATACAAGACCAGCAAGCTTGATAAGTTGTTCAGCCTGCATGGGAATCAATCAGTCCAAATCTCTGAATCAGATTATGCTTGTTCGTTATTAAAAGTACAGGTTTCACTTTACATGCATGACATGCCCTACAGAAAAGCATGGAACTATATAGAACTCTACAATATATGTACGGTATAAACTATATTGTACTAGTACAAATGTACACGTCCATTTTCAAAGTTTAAAAAACCAACACAGTGTGCATCATCAATGAGGAATAAAAAAATACCTACATTCATGCATACATTACCACTTGGCATTTTTCTTAGTTGACACATTCGTACACGTATGTACATGTACATGTACATGTGTTTTGTATACCTGAATGGTCATTTTATTTTTAGTTTGTCAACAGTCTGGAAACCTTGTGTACTGTTCTTAGTTGCGTAGTATCCATACATGTACATGAAAATTATAAGACTAATATGAAGCGTTTAAGAGCCCCAAAACCTAGGTTGGTGGAAAATTATGATGAAATTTGTTTTCGCTATCTACATTTGTACATTGTACAAATGTATCTTGCCATATGCATAAACGTAAATTTCATTTCTACAGTAACTGAATGAAGTAACGCTTCAGTCATTAATTGATTTGTACTTAAAAATTTGTACATTTGGGGTACATCTTCAAAGAAAGATTCTCAGTGGTGCACATTATAAATACACATGTACATCAAATGGATTTGATAATCATACTGGCAAAAAGACATCCTAGCACACTATTTTTTATCTCAAAAATGCCGAGACTCCAAACATTAACCATACCATGTATGGTGGTGCTCATGCTCACATAGAAAGTAAAAGGATCTAAATTAATGTTGCATTTACATACGTGTATGTACTTCATTCTCAGTCATTGTAAATTTCTGAGAATATGTACATGTACTATGAAATAGTTAATTAACCAAACATGTATTTTTCAGTTTTAACGAGCTGAATGTCAACTAAATATGGTGCGACATTGTACACATGGATCTTTCCAAAACTTCATGTGATATTCTCACACTTTATCAAGTATAACTTGTACCCTTAATAAATTGTTAATTTTAATGTTGGTCATGACTTTCCACGTTATTTTGTAATGTTTCCAGTGAAACATTTCTTATTGGCAGGATTGCTTATTTTAAGAAGGTACATGTAGATTACCCATGCTGTACGCGTGTACATACACCATTTATTTGTTAGTAAGTTTTGTTTATACTCGCCCCTTTATAAAATGTCAGCATGTAACTTCTTAAATTGAGAGTATCCTCTCCTTATATCTGATAGGTTGCTGCATGTGTATCTGAGAACTCTACCTTCATCAATGTGCATGTCAATATTACTGTTGAAAATATATATTGGAGAAACATCTTCAAACTCTTCCCTTGCTGGCCAAACAAACTTACCACATTTTTCATGTACAAACTTAATTTGGAATTTCTCCACATCACCAAACATAATTTTATCAATAATTTGGCCAATGTGAAATGTTTTGTGATAGGCCACTGCAACCCAATTGCCCTTTGTTAGTGCATTATCATTTGAAGATGTTAAGGCAGCCCCGATATTTTGGGGTGAAGATTTCTTGCCTTGCTTTCCTGAGGATGCCCTGGTGGTCTTGACCTTGTTGGCTCGTTTGTTCATGGTGGGTTGACTTGGTTCAGCAGAGGAAGAATAGTCAGATGCAGGAGGTGTTGCACTAGATGAGGAAGATGAGGCTCTGATTCTTTTACGTGGCTTTTGTTTGGGCTTAGGGGTGGATGAAACCTGGTCCTGCTGTTCCGTAGGGGCTGAGGCAGTAAGTGGCATGTTTGCCAGGTCAGTAGAGGAAGAGGCAGATGGGGATCTCACTTGAAATGCTCTAGGTAGTGAGCTCTTCATGTAGTTTGGCACACTCGGGGAAAGTGGCCCCAGCACCAGGTTGTCCTCATCGTCACTACTGAAGTTCTCTCTCTCAAACTTTCTGTAAAGTTCACAGGAGTTGTTGCAGCGGGCAACTCCCAGAGTTTCAAATTCTTCCACAAGTTCCTTAGAACCACCATAGTAAGTTTTACTGTTGGTGTTTTTCCTCTTAACTTTCACCACTACAAGGACCTCAGCTCCTGATATTTGCCATAGTTCATGTGCCTTTTTGAATAGAGTGCGTTTCCGTTTTGAAAGTGACGAACGAGCAGCTTTACTGCCACTTGCCAGGCGTTTTGGCAAAAAGGCTCTTCGGATGGGTGGTCGTTTGTTAGATTTTTCTTTTGCTGCTAGGCGTGGTGACCGGCGCCTAAGAAAAAATCCAGAAAAAACAACTTTAGGGCCTATTTAAAAAGAAACTTCTCTAACAAGGGCACATTTTAGTATATGGACATACATTGCAATTTTTCAGCCAGAAAACACTGGCTCAGGTTTTGAAACTTTCATGGTGTTTAAGCTTAGTCTTGGATCACAAGCAATTCAATTTTTTCGTAAATGTACATACATGAATACATATGAACTCCATGACAACAAATTACTCGGTCAAAAAAGAGCATGGAGTTTTTAAGTCTAGACTGATATTATGAAGGCCATCACTGTCTAGCTGATGCATACATGTACATAACCAGTAAACACACCTTTTTTGGCATGATTGAAGTTATAAAATGCTGCTTGTTGCTAGCAATGATGGAATTTTGTGATAACAGTTTGTTGTACCTTTTTTAACAAAAGTGGCTATTAAGTAGAAGTTATGAAGATAGATTAAAAACCCACCAGTACATGTACATGTATGGTGCCTTCTCTGATACCAAAATTCATTCAACATTCAGTAACATTAACAACCTGCATGTTCATACCTTGCCGGAGATTTGAAGGAATCACTAACTGAACTTGGTATTGGTGACAACCCAAGGAAGCTGTTCACTGAGTATTCAGTAGTTGAGAAATCTTCATCGGAGGTTGAGTCAATTCCCACAGCAGTGCAGAGGGTGGTTAAGTCATCCATGGTGTTTAGCTGTTTTAGTGAAACCAGTAGAATGAAACAAGTGAACAGCCTTTATCCACAGAGCATGCAGAGATCACTTCACTGCCCCTCAGCATCACACTGTGTGTAACCGAAAACCCACAACTGCACTGTCCAAGGTCTCAGAAAGCCACCACTTGCTTTCTTGCTGAAGGGTTGTAATTTGTGATAATGGGGTGGTGATTGATGGTTGTGAACATCATCTTGGGTGGTGGCCTGGTGGGTACTATAAATTACTGGTAATTCATTTTTAATTTATTTAAAATTATTTCATGAAAATTGAAAGGAATATTGTGGAACATGTACACACATATGCCAGCAAAATAACATCTTTAAAAATGTGCATACATGTACGTGTAGATATTAACTGTGCAAAAAAGTCATATGAGTATTGCACTTAGTACTGTAATGTACATAAAGCAAACTGTATGATTGGATTTTCCCTCTGGATTGTGGCATTAAATATTTAGGATTTCTATATATTTTTCACCACAGCCTTTTTAGTCTTAATACACATGTAGTAGGTCTGCATAAATGTATACATGTATCTACATCAAATCTTACAGTGTATGTCTCCTCAATCATGCTCCACTCATGTAAACAAATATATGTAAAAACAATTTTTAAATTAAATTTAAAAATAAAGAAACGGTTGTTAATACTCACCATTTAAACTCCCCAGATGATGTGGTTGCTTGATTTCTTTCCAATAACAGGTTGCTTGATGTTGCTCATAATGTTGCTAGTGGATCTGTGCAAATTGATGTGCTTGCCACAAAACTTGCTAAATTGCTACAAGGTTCATACAAAGTGATGAACTGGGTATACTCATGTAATGCACATAATCAAACGGCAGTAGGAGTCCAAGAAGGAAGTTAATGTTCATGTAATGTACATGTACATGTTCATTTGTCATTCAGTTATTTCCAAGTCATATTGACATTCATCGGTTCTGTCGTCAATTTCTGTTTCATCTAACGCTTTGAAAAATTCAATGTACCCATTCTTGTTCCCTTTTTTTACTTCATTCCACTGTTCATTGAAGTAGTCTGTGATGGTTCCATGGGGAAGACAGAGTAGCTTTTCCTGGATTAATGCTGCAAGTGATGCTTTAGTTACAGTTCTGGATTGCACGGTCATCTCATCATTAGTGACAATGATATACAAGAGATTTCTAGGTGGACACTTAGCTGTCTTGAGAGAATTTGTGTATACCTGCTTATTTTTTTGGCCAACAGTGGTGATATCCAGCAAATTCTCTTTCAGCTTTTTACCGGAGAGAGACTGGAGGGGGCAGTGAGCTTGTGGGTCAGCAAGAATCTTGGATTTGCGAATGACACATCTGCACTTTCTGATTTCTTCATCATAGCTGCGGTGTTTGACAGATGTTTCAGACGAAGGGTCAGAAATTCCCATTCTTGATATTGTGGCATCTCTTATATTCTCAAGCTCATGGTAGTTGCGGAATGCCAACATCCAGTCATCTGCATTGGGAACACCATTAGCTAAAATAGCTTTTACTTTCTTATTTACATTCTCCAAAACAAAGTCTAACCCTTCACCACTGTTGGGATTTCCTGTGCTGGTAAAAGACTCGTTTGCTGTAACCAAGCGTTTGACATCCTCTGAGTAGCAGTATCTGTCATGAGTGTCACAAACATGTATTTGCTGGTACTTAGGATGATTTCTCGAGTACCACAGTGCTGAGAACTTCTCTTTTCCAGCTATCATCAAGTGATGTTTGTTTTTCCGTAGCCCTGCCCGATAGTTCACTATTGCTTGAATATACACAAAGACTTGTTCATAAATGAACTTGTAGTTGGGGTTGTGTATATTGTTCATGGCATACCCAAAGTATCCACTGACAGTGCATGGTTCGTGCAAGTTGAGACACTTGAGGACATATGGTCGCAGCAATTCATCTGCCAACGCATCCCTTGCTATACATATGAGGTCCCAGGCCTTGTGGTTGTCACTGCATTTTTTTACATATTTCTGGGCATTGGCACTTTTGAACCCAAGCTCCTTGGCTAGGTCTGCCATGAAGGGCTCAAAGTTGAGTTCCATGAAAGCTTTTTTCATATTCATTTCAAAATGTCCATGGCCAATTCTTAAAACAACCCAATCAAACTCTCTGTCAAGAAAGCTATCATCACCGTGATGAACATCAGAACAGTGGCTTAATTTGTTGTCTTCACCATATATTGAAATGTGACATGCCTTACAGGTGAATGTTGCTTGAACAACATTATATGCAATAGAAAAGGGCAGGCCATCCATGGTTACAAATGTCCATTTTCTTTTTCCTGACCCATATTTAGTGATGCCAGCACACCTTCCCACATGTCTCAGCACTTGTGTGATCGTATCATAAGAATTGGGATTAACAAAAACTGGATCTACAACATGCAGCTCTGGTTCTGGAATTGCTTTTTCTGGTGATGAATTGTTTTGTGGTCTGTTTGTTTGGCCACTGTCACTTTTTTTATATCTGGTTTCTTCAGGTTCGACACGAAACGAATGCTGCCGCTTTGTATTTCTTCGCCTTTGAGTGAAGAGTTCTCCATGATTCACATTCTTCAAACTTTTGGCCCCACAACTTTTGCATCTAACCCTGCATGTATTTCTATTTTCTTCACCAGAATTCTCCTGTACCTCTTGCTGTTCTCCACACTTTGAGCAGGTTTTCAGTACAAATGTTGAACCTCCTACATGTAATTCCTCTTCAATGTGATCAGTCCAGCCTTGAACATTTGGTTTTTGTTGTTCTTCAACAACATCCAGACGTTGTCGTATGTACTTTCTTAGTTCATGATTGGCAGTGTTAGAACATTCATCATGAAGCACATCAGAAAGGATATGATTTAAGCCCTCCTCTCTGAATTTGGCAGAAAATGAAGAGGGAAAAAGCCACTTCTCCTGCTCCCTTGAATCTGGTAGTCTCATTCCTATTACACTAGTTACAACGCTAGTTGGAACCTTGCGATTTGCATATACCCTCCATGTTTTTCCAACAACCTGCTCATTATCTATCGCAACAAACAAATCGCCCTCTTCTGGAAACACCACGGGACCTTCCTTTGCCTGAGACTTTAACCAAGTAAGCATTGTTGTCATTCCCCCTCCTGCACTCGAGGAACTACTCATATTGACAGCAGCTTTGCTTCCTGTTACTGAATACAATGTGATGTTTTCAGCAAAGGAGAGAGTTGAGACAAACTTTGAATATCTGGATTTGTAGATGGAATCTACTGTCTTTGCCTGGGCGTACAGGGATTTTGTTGTTCTATCAAAATTTCCCAGACTGTTGGGTTCAGTGGCACCTTCTACAAAACTCTTGATAACTGGATTGCGCTCACAAAGCCATGTTTGTGCCGACTGATACATCAGGTTGTCGGGGTTCTGGTATTTCGCTGATATGGATATGGCATCATCGTAAACCTCACTGGAAACAGACTTACCAAGAGCCTGGGCCAACTTAACCTTCAGTTCAGTTGGTAAAGACTTGACGATGGTAGTTAGTTCGGTTTCCTTTTCTATGAAACTCCCAAAGCTACCAGTGGCTACATCCATGACATCTGAAATTACCTTGTGGGAAGTTGACTCTGCACTGCTACTGGCCGCCTTTCCGTGAACGTAGGTACTAGACTGTGGTGTGTCTTGTTGAAAATAATCTTGGGGATTCTGTTTTGTCAGTTTACTAAATGGTCCTGGCTGTGAAATTCCACACACTGAACATTCCTTTTCATCATGTTTACGAAAGATCATCACATCATTTTTGAATTTGCCCTTGTCATTGGTTTCACATCTTCGGGAAAACTCCTTAAGTCCCCTACACCGACATTTGTGGCATGAATTTGGGTGAATTTCAGGCAAGTCAAAGTTTATGTCCACCAAAAATGAAAAGTGCAGCTCACTTGCAAGATTTTGTGTTGAAACAAAGGGTCTGTCCCGTCTGCTTTTAATGTGACCACAAATCCTGCACATATGACTGAGTTTTTCTTGGTGAGTTTCCATTTCAATAAGAAAATTCTCTTGATTCTTCAGAAGGTACATGTAGATAGTCTGATGCTGTGACCAGATCACATTTTCGCACTGTCTTCATTTGTCAAATCCACTATTCTAAATTAAACACACCGGTACATTGTACATGTACATGAACTTCCTGTTTCTGCCTAACCAGACTGTAGACAAGTAAAAACCATCAAATAGCACCTTCACAATTGTAGTGTACAGTGGCTGCAGAGAGAGTGACTTAACAAGTGGCACATCTGCACATACATGACATAACTCAGTGACCAGTTTAGGATGGACTGAATGAGGCAAAGAAGAAAAGTCCAATATAACTGGGTACATACATGTACATGTATCCTGCCCTAATTGTGGCTGGTGTAGCAAATGCGATATTATTTGCCCAATCAGGATGTGTAATCACACGTTTTTACCATCTTTCCACTCTCCACAAGTTCCCGTGTAAACTGGGTGGCCACTGATGATGAACAGACATGTGCAGACCACACTGAAGAACAATTAATTTAGCATGTCTGGTGAACAGTGGCCACCCAATTGGCAGGAAACTTTTTCAGAGGTTCTCATTTTCTAGACAGGCCTTATGAATAAAAAAGTCCATTGTTTAATGAGAATCCACCGTCCCACCCCCCCCCCCCCCCCCCCACACACACACACACACACATGTAGTCGTACTTCCCCAATACGTCCGAGGACAATGCTTTGTGTTTCCTATTGTTCCTTTAATATAACCAACCCCCATAGACTAAGCACGTATCCTTACGTTCGAGGACCGATTTCAACAAAAGACTCTACGTTCGAGGACTGAAAGGTTTCTTTGTGTTTCCTTTCTTCTCTTGTCCTCAGAGATATATACAGTGCACGTACACACACACACACCCAGTCATGTAAACGGGTGCAATCGTGGACCTCCCATTGTTCCTCTTTTGTTTATACTCATTGGTTTTTACAAGATTTTCAATCGTGGACATTCGGTCAAACGCGGATCCTTTGTCTGCTCCCGAATTCTTTTGTCCTAGTTCCACGATTGCCGGTATATACATACTCACACACATGTGCGTTTTTCTATACTACAGAATAAGGTTCAACCGATGTTGGATTTGCCTGCTGATGTTTTTTTTGGAACATCGGCCGATGTCCGATCCGATCCGATGTTTTTAATCGACATAAACAATGCCATCAAAAACGTCAAAAAATCGTGCTGCTCTATCGGTAAATCGTGACGCTATGGACCGATCGCGCTGCCACCAGTCGAACACATTTTCTTTCTAATTCACTGCTCTAGAGGATTTTTTTGAAAGGTAAGTAAAGTCCAAGATATCCGTCAGAATCGACTGATAGCGCAGCACGATCGAACGATCGCGCACATCGACTGATTGCGCCCAACCAACAGTGACATACGCAAGACAAACCACGACTCCCTTAAATTTAACACAGTAATAAATTGAGCCAAACAAAAAAATGCCTTCAGTTCGGGTCACCCTATTTTCGAAAGCCATAAAATGTTATTAGGTAGAGGAAGACAAATTAATTCTACGATACCGATTTCCGATCATAATAGTAGGAATTGCCGACCGGGCGTCCGGAATTCCCATTTAGTAGCGGTACTTGCGGACATGTGAAACTATGCGTAACTCAAAGATCGTGTACAAAGATCGATGTTCTGCCGGGAGTACGTGCGCGTGCGGCAAAATAAGTACAGGCTCGATTAATGGGGAAAAAACGTCTGCTGGAGGCAACAAATTGCTAAAAGATTCTAGAACTTCGTAGGCCCACTCGACGAGATTTGTTCATAAAAGAATCGGACCAACAATTGCAAGGATAGTCAAAATCAGGATGTGTTTTAATGAAAACAAATTGAGACAAGAAGTGGACCAGTGGTTGAGTGATGTGCAAGATAAACGGCAGTGTGCATAATTCCACGTTTCGCCAACGTGTTACGGTGACGCACCGTGCATGGAGCTGTCAGTTGGCCGGGCACGCCCGCGCGTTGTACGGCTTGGACTGCTTTCATATCGCGGCACTCTGTGCGTGCAGTTTGTGATATGGTGATCGCAGTTTCATATTTATTTTGTTTAGTTTATTGCTTTTGCTGATTAATAGGCTATCAATCATGTATCTATCTTTGTTCTGAATAAAAAGGTCGATTATTCACAACACAAGAGTTTTGACTTAACAAGTTTAAAGTTTTAAAGAAATAGGAAGGAAGCTGATTATTTTTACAATACGTAAATTTTATTTTCCACTTTGCAATGCTCGTATCACATAAAATTCATCAGGCATATGTCTCACAAAGCATCTAAAAATGTGTACATGTACTTCGTTTCGGGACCCCTCTAACATAGGTATTGCGTTAAATATTCTCACCTTTAGCATGGAGGTAGAAAATTAACATATTATGCCTACCAACCTACCCTATTAAATTTTATTTGAACATTGCTGGTTGTTGGATAGAAGTTGAAATGGAGAACAAATTAGGACAATGGGCAAAACTAATCCAGGCATTTATTTACATGTACGTAGAAAAATCTGCGGTCGTAAAAATACGACGCCGAACTCGCAGTGATTTCAATTCAATTAAATTCAAGCTTCAGTCCAGTAAAATTGGTACACGTGAAGGGAATTCCCCATTAGGGCGTCTATGCTGGTTCTTTTTTCCAGGGTATTTTTGTATTCACGCTGTATATAACATTACACGGTGCACACATATCGCCAATGCTGTGCATGCAAGAGACATGTGATCGGCTGAACTAAAGTCCACAACGCGTCGTGGCTTCACACAGTGCAGTTCCCCGACTCCGTTCATGACGTTCAGTAGACCAGTACAGTCATGCACTGACTGCTAGCTTCGTTGTCTTCGGGCACTGAGTTTTCACGCATGCGGTGCAGATAGCGCGGATCGCATAGACGCGGAGCTCGGAGTTATATACACCGGTATGATAATACATCACAGCATAAAACTGTTCATTTTTCACACAGAAATAAAACATCGTTTTTACTCGCGCTCTAATAAAAAAACATGACATTTGTGTATGATTAAATAGAGTATAAAGTTTGCTAATTGACATTGCCGAACATCCGTTCGTCATCGGTTAACCTTACAAATTTTGCCGATCCGATGTTTTGCCGATATTGCCAAACATCGGCCCGATCCGATGTCCGATCCGATCATCGGTTAAACCTTACTACAGAAGTCCTTGAATAGAACCCTATTTTTGTTCCATTTTATTGTACTTTAACTTTTTCCGAACAGCTCCCATAAGGTTTGTACACGAAATTCTCCCGAGGATTGTTAATTCTAATCCCCCATTGTCCCAATTCCTCTCTCCTATAGCCTAACCCACTCACTTCCTACAAATTGGGTGGCCACTACATGTGTAGCTGTTCAACAGATGTGCATATGTATACATGTACATGTATGTTCATGTAGATCTAACCACAATGAAGAACAATGATTTTTGCACATGTCTTATGAACAGTGAACAGTGGCCACCCAATTGGCAGGGAACTTTTGTTGGTGGGGAGGAGTTTGCAGAGAGGTTTAAGAATTAAAAAAATGCCCTTTTGCTTTATCTACAAAGCTTTTTTAATTTGAACCTTCCCTCAAACTGGGTGGCCACTGTTCATCAGACATTGCATACAGATCTGATCACACTGAATGACAATCAATTTACTTGCATCTTGTATAAATTCCTGGACACTTGTGCCTAGAGGTTTTTATGTGATTTGTTTTCATACTGCAGGGGAAAATATTTTTGAAATTGCGAAATATTTACAAAAAGTACAAAATTGTTGGGAAAAGTCTATTGAAAGTACAACATTTTGGGGAAAAGTCTATTGCAAGTAGTCGTGCACACGTATTCTGGCCATTATGAAAAGTGCCCTGTTCGTGCCGTATATGCACCACTAACTGAGCGTAAGCCTAAAAAGTTTTTTTGTTATACTATTTTATATAATAAATTGGTTGCTTTTCTAAAAAATTAATTGGATACCATCGGCATAAAGTTCCAGTATTTCGTCACTAAGCTATTTGCATTTGTGTAGATGACTGATCTTGAAGATTTACATTTATATTTTCTAATTACGTTGTCTGTCGGCCAACGTATTGGCAATATATACATGTAGGTGAAAACAGACTGCCGTGAAAATTCGGCAAGCCTAAATTAACGCCAAAATGTAGGGCCACACGGATCAGCTACATTGTAGGTATACAACAAAAAACACTTTCAGTACAATATCGAGACATTTAAAAACGATATCGGTGATATCTCGATTTTTGGATTATAAAAAACCTGAAGCCGATTTTGATTTTTGGGCGGCGAATATCGCATCATCGCGATTTTATCGTCATATCGTCCAGCGCTATACACATGTCCTTTGACCCAGGGATGCAAACTTTGCAAAAAAGGGAGATGTTTGCTACCGGACTGTGTTATATCGTAAGATAGCCTGCGATAAAATCGTAGGCATTCTTGGGTGTTAGACACCCATCGCCAATCATCGCAGACGTGTGTTTCCAGCATTCATGTGAAACGGGCTTATGAGTGAATAAATGAACACCGTTTAATAAAAGTACCCACAAAAATTGGTTTAACCATTTGTGTCCTTTGAATCTTGCATCCCTAACAGAATATAATGGCTGTCCCTTGGTCTTGCCATGGTCTTGCAAAAAACAGAATTACATGTTTGTGGGACTTTGTTTATACTATGGTGGTACATGATACCCATTCTTGTGCACAAAAGAATTATGATAAGCACCTGTGGTTAAGACCAGAACCTTGGTTCCCATAGTACCCACCCAACTGGGAGCTATTTGGACTGGCTTCTGGCTACTCAAGTAACTGGTAGCAAAGCAAGGACAAGCCTGGAATGGTTAATTGGCTTTCCATCAGGTCAAGCAGGCTATTGGAAAACTTAACTTTTTACTGAAAATGGTTTACATGAGAACTTAAAAAAAAAAAAAAACCACAAAGGGAAACTGCATTATTATAGTTGACATAAGTTTATATTTTTGTCTTAAATCACTCAACTTCCCGGTCTGGTCTGGTCCGAAATGTGCACACATGTATGTATCCATGGAACAGACACTTGCAAAGACCAATTACATTATTGAAGTGGGGAGCTTGAAAATATATTCCAGGAAAGTCTCTGTAACTTGGTCCAATTAAGTTAAGCATCACAAACATTAAAGACAAAAATAATAATTTTTCCCCAAAAGTGGTTGTTGGAATGTGCTAAAAAGTTTACCAATTAAAAAATAATCTGGCTTTTCTTGCAAGTTTAAAATTCTAAGCAACATAATTTTTGGAGCCTTTGTTTTAAAATCATTGGTACTCATCAGAATATTGCTTCTATAAACTGTAATTCAGTTGCATAAATACATGTGTACTAAATTACATTTTAAAAACATATATCATCATGTTTGTGTAAATAACTTGTGGTGTTTGAGACGTCCAACATATTCCTTGAACAGTTGAAGAGTCAAATGATAGTTTTGACCGCAAAAGATTCCTTTAATAAGAAGAGAATACTTTAAGAAAGAGGTCCCTACATGTACATGTACACATGTACATGATATACATTACTCAATACGGTACTGTTTATAAATATTGAATTAAAATACAAAACGGTATTGTGTTATACATCTTTCATAAAAGCAACCCAGAGATGACTCCACATATGGAAACATGTTGCCCAAACAGGAGTCAGTCACTGAGGATGTTTCCTTAATTGGAGACTCTACGTACATTTAGGTCTCAAATTGTATGAAAAAGGTATTCCCTGTTCAGGTATCATTTCCAAGTAACACTGTTGATGTTACCTTCTGAAAATACTTCTTTATAAGGAAACTTGTTTAAGCAATTGTATTATATCTACACATTGTATAAACATGTAAATATTGTTTCCAAAATAAGAAGCTTGTTTCCTGAACAGAATCATACTGAGCTGTCCCCAAAACAGGGAACAACCAAGAACCTCAAAAATGTTTCCATATCAGGAAACATTTAAAATGTCTCCAAAACTGGAGACACTGCATGATGTTTCCTAAATAGGTGATATTGTAAACGCCTGAAAAATGTGTCTCCTATTCAGGACGCACATGTTTCCAGCGTTCGCATGCGACATTTGGTGACCGATAACTTTAGGTAACGATAGGTAACGATATCGCCACTATGTGCAAAATATTCATAATAGATGAGTTAATTATTTCCTTGAACCGGATTGGCGGTGAAGTCTGGCAGTCTCAAGATATAGCCATTTGAAATTTTCTTTGCTGAAAAAAAAGTATGTAAAATGGTTGAAATCTCATCAAAATAGTTTTTATATTTGAGATTTCTTCCTTTTTATTAATTTTATACATAAACATTTTCATACATATTTTAGTTTCCATAAAAATCAATTTTATATGGTTTTAGTAATTTGTTACCTATTATGGAAAAATGCCGCCAGATCTGGGAACAAAATTGAATGTTTCCTGATTTGGAATTGTACCGGACTGTATGTGCATATGTTTTTTTCGAATATTCAAACCGGCAAAAAGGTATTCGAATATTCGGTTGACGATCGAATATTCGGTATATTCGGGACAACCCTAGAAGGCTTGTAAAGCACAAGTTAAGGCAGAATGTAGGCCTAGTATTGTTATTTCCAATGATGTATAATCAAGCAGTGCCACAGTACCGTAATTTCCGGAATATAGGCCGCGGCTTATACGTTGATTCTCACGCTGAAAAATGTCCTTGCGGCTTATACTCTGGGCGGCTTATATGGCAACGTTTGAAGAATAAAATCAGTCACAGAAGCCGCGCCTCAGCCCGGCCCGGGCCACGAGTGCAGGCGGCGCGCGCTCCGGGCCACAGGCAGTCATGTTTTCGTTGGTTGCCGTTTACGTTCGCTCTACTCACTTGTTGGAAATAAAGGAACCCAGTCCAGAGGGACCGTACAGACTTGCAAATGTACCGTAAGTACCGTTCACACCTCACAAATCGTGTGGTGCGTCTGTTCGTTTTTGTCCGTTTCATCGTTGTGTATGGTTAATGCCTTTTCACTAGTTCGTCGAATGAGGGCGCTGTCCACATGTTGTTGAGGTCAGATGTCGTTAATGCCTTTTCACTAGTTCGTCGAATGAGGGCGCTGTCCACATAGAAACCGCACTTCCATGGACAGTACGTCGCTGGTATTACGCAAAGTCTTTTGTTTTAACCAGAGCCAGAGCCTGTGTATTTATTTACATATTTAAGGCTACAGATCGGCAGTGGGACTGGGGAATAGCTGGAGCCCAAGCCAAGGTTTGGAAAAGGGCCCGGTACTCGTATACCAGTGGGATTATTGCTTTGTCCGTTTGCCGACTCTCAATAATTGTGTTTTCAATCATGTCAATAAGAATATCTTATTAGCGGGAACCAGACACTTAAATAAATTACATAAATAAATTACATTTTCATAACTCTTTCACGTCGAAAAAACAATGTTTTTATTTTTCAAAATTAACTACATGTATTAGTTCATCATCCCCGTCCGCGTAACTTTTGCTGGCCGCTTGGAAAAAAGTTGCCATTTTCTTTTTTATCCCCCCCCCCCCCCCCCCCCGCGCCCCGTCCAAAAAAAGAAAGAACCAGAAGAACTGCCGCGCGGCCCACAGCCAGGACACTCATCCAGCCCGCCAAAATTGGCAATTTTGAGGACATATGAAAGTTTATTGGGCTCCGTGCGCGTCGAATGAGGGCGCTGTCCAAATAGCAACCGCACTTCCATGGGCAGTACGTCGCTGGTATTACGCACCGCGCTCCTCGTTCTTTTGATACTCGTATACCAGTAGGATTGCTTGTCTGTTTGCCGACTCTCGATAATTGCGTTTTCAATAAGAATATCATAGCGGGAACCAGACACTCAAATTGAAGTCAGGTAAGACGGCGTCGATATTGACCCGCCAACGACTTTTGTGGTTGGACGTTGTAAGCGCCGCGGCTAATACGCCGGTGCGGTTAATACGCCAACTTTAAATCTTAAATAGCAGATTTTTGCGTGCTGCGGCTTATACTCCGCGCGGCCTATATTCCGGAAATTACGGTAATACCAAATACCGTGGTATTTTGTAAAAAAAAAAAAACAGCATCCTAAGCAAAGATACATATAAACTACATGAATTACAATGTATATCTGAATACCAGTACATCTCCAGATATTTTGTCAACAAAAAATACAGCATCCTGAGCAAAGATATGTTACGACTACCATATAAAATACCGGCACATCCCTAGATACTCTTTCAATACAGGAAAAAAGCTTCCTGTGCAAAGCAATAACAAAGGGGTAAACAGAATTCCTACACTACAGCAGTTAAAAACTGTTGTCTAAGATCACGCTAGTTAGGAAGTACAAAAGATCCAATTCGTGACTTGGTTTGACACTTTGAATGATTATTATTAATAATTCAGTATTAAATACTCAATTTAGTATTAAATACTCAATGCGGTGTAAATTTAGATCACCATGAACAGTCCTGCCTGACTCGAGAGAGGGTACTGCCTCAATTAAAGGCCACATTGCCCTGAAACCTCACAAAAATTGATCTCTTTGGATATCTACCTAACCTATTTCCAAGGTCTAAGTGTAAAAACAATGTGTAATATTTATGGAGAAATGAGAAGGAAAAAACCGAAACCATGGCATACGCATATTCAGTCTTGTGCCCACGTACAGTGCACCCGGTATGCGCCCAAAGCACCAGGGGCACCACTCTGAATTCCAAACGGTCTGACTTTTCCGAACCAAACTGGCGTCCCCCGAAATAACATTCATCAATGATTTCTAGTCAAATGGTGCATTTTCAAGGGATGGCCATGTACATTATCATATTCTACTTTTGAATGATCTTTCCAACCACAGCAATTTTAGGAATTGTTTTCCTTTTTTTGGGGGGTAGCCCGATTGGGGCACCTCCAAGGAAATGTGTCCCTTTACAAATATTGCCCACGGCAATGTACATGTACATTGACCGGGCCACACAAGACATAGATCTGACATGCTACACCTTTCAATTAAAACAAATTCAATGTTCCATGCCTTCCAAGCACACCTTGCATCCAGTGGGATAAGGGTTTGTGATGAATCAAAATGCATGATCAGGATTACCTAGATGTAGTGAATGTGTGACGTCTTTTTTTTTTTCTTTTTTTTTACCTGACATGTGAAGGTTTTTGACCAATCAAACAACACCATCTCAAACACGATACGTGCTAAAAAAAATATACCATCCATACTCTTTTTTTTTTTTTTTTACTTTTATCCTGAGAAGCAATTTTTTTTTTTTTTACTGCAATTTGTCCATCAAAACAAAAGTTATTCACTTTGCAATGAGAGATCCAAGGGGAAAAAATACGCCCATGTTCAGTTATCAAATTACTTTACAATGTCAAACTATGTGCATTTGCAGCCCGATATAATTCAGTTTCTGCTTGGCAGATTGTTGTGCATTATACATACATTGTACATTGTAGGTGCGAAAGTAACCAAGAATAAAAGCCATTTTTTCTTCAGAGGGGTGCAGACGTAGTTTTTTTGTTAAAACAATTTAACACACAATTTTTTCAAAATGTTAAGAAAAAATTTGTTGAAGAGCAGAGGCAGCGCATCTTAACAAAGATGAAACTCATTTATCTTACACCAAAATACAATAATTTGTAAATAACTTTTACAAAAAGAGTAAAGTTTCTCCATTACCTGTACGGTTCTGTTTCATATTTTCTTCTTTTCCTTTCAAACTCCGGGAGGGGGAAATGTTTCCAATACAGACTCCAATCAAACCCCCCTCTGTCGTGGTCTCCTGTACCCTGTGGGTAAACCTTGTAATTCTGGTTGTCAATGACGTCAATAATGGGGCATACAGCTGTCGTCCTGCAAAGACATTGTGAAGAAAACAAGCAACTTTCAATGGCTATCCTTGTTTTCAAAAGCCTTAACAAAATGACTCCTTTGTACATGGGTCATTCCACCAGGTTGGGACACAGTGTGTTATATGACCATATCATTAAAACCATCATTACATTTAATTCAGTTATTTCATCCGTCTTTGGATGTGAGATTATTTGATAAAGTTTTAATCATGTAAGATATATTTTAACACAAATATGAAAAAAAGTGTGTTATTTTGAATGTAAAATAGACGTAACATGGACACCGTGTCCAACATTAAATTGTTTGTGTTTTTTCAACACTTTAATAAATAAATATGGGAAATTCATTACGTACAATAATTAAAAGACACACTATGCAACAATAAAACACCTTTTTACGGCAGTCAGTGTCCAAATATACATGTAGCAGAAATAGCAAGAATTTGAAGAATTGGTACAGACGTAACATGGACACCATGATAGACCATGACCATACATATATTTCTGCTGTTGTGCTGCATTTGGATATTGAATATCTTAATTTATTTTTGTGTTGCAGTTTGTGTTTTGTAATTAGTATACAGAGTGAGTTTGCATAATTATTTATATAAATGTTGAAAATGTTACAAAAAGGAAATGTGCATTTTCATGTCACACCATGTCAGTACTAAATGTTGCGTCCAGACTGCCTTAATTTTTCGTCAATAAATAAATAATTATGCAACTTACTATATGTACTAACTAAAAGAAACTCAATGCTACAAGAAAACACTTTTTGTTATGGTTGCCAGTGTCCAAATAGCTCAGAAATAGCTCAGAAACAGCAAGAACAAAAAAAAACATGCATGTGTGGACGTAACAGTGGACACAGTGTCCATGTTACGTCCACACTCACGTCTGTTTTTGCTGTCTCTGCTATATTTGGACACTGACTACCATAAAAATGGTGTTCTTGTGTTGCATAGTACATCTTTCAATTAGTACACATGGTGATTTTCCCATATAATTAAAGTCTTGAAAAAACACAAAAATGGAAATATGGACGTGTCCATGTTACGTCAAACTGGTTACTTCAAACTGACACTTTTTTAATCATATTTTTAGTAAAATATATTTTACTTGATTTAAAACTTTCTAAAATATTGCCCTCCCAAAGACTGATGTAACATGAAATAACTGAATCAAATGTACATGTAATAGTACTTTTAAAGATTATGGATAAATGTCACACACTGTGTCCCAACCTGGTGGAATGACCCACACATGACAAATCTGTTCACACCACTTACAGTGATTCGTGAAACACGACAATCGACTCAAATGGCACTGAAAGTTCCTTTCGCCAAAAAGGAATGCTACGTGACAAGTTTCGCTGTGAGTGGTGCCAGTATATGGAATAATCTGCCTGAACAAATGAGAACCATAAACTCCTTAACACGTTGACTGCCAGCCATAATTTATAGGGCGCCACCACATTGCCATTGTGCAATCTGGACATACAGCGCATGCGTCCATACTGATGATCTTTGCTTTCAAGCTGTCTCTATCGATCACAACCATTCCATACATTGATGTACTCATACTGCCAGCAGTGTATTTGATGCGTCTTCGGTGATGCCAGAGTATTCAATTACCATAACAATAGCGTTTGGTTCACTACGAGTATACTCGTAGTCGGCAGTCAACGCGTTACATTTAAATCGGAGCTACGTAAAGCCATCTAGATCAGTGATATTTCTGCCATTTACGCTGATCTGCGGAGTTATAAACTTGGTTGCCAAAATACTTTGGAGCCGGATGAGAATTTCCCCTTGTTTCTACCCCTAAAAGGTTTTTTTTCGCGGGTTTTTCTCCCATCCCGTAAATCAGCAATAGGCTTCTACTGGAGAATTAAAAAGTTAACCGAAAAATAGATTTATTTGTGTAAACATTATTGTATTTGTTTAAATATTTTGTATGAATGTGTAAATATTCAGTTTTAACTAATAATATGCAGGGCCCAATGGAAAACGGTTTTAAACTGTTTGGGCACACCCTGGGTAAAGAAATGTAATAAATAAATAAATAAATACATGTGAGAATTCTTAATCAATCTATGTATATATTACTCGGTGGGATGCTATGGTTCGAACCTCATCAAGAAATCACATGGCTTGTGTTCTTAGACAAGCCACTTTAATATCACAATTCCTTGTCTCCACCCAGATTACTCTTTAACAGAGGATACGTCGAGAGCCAATGGGGGTTAACCCCTTCCGGCCGGCTGTATATACTATTCATAAAAAAATTTAAAATACTAAATTATTACAAAATACCGTACAAGACTAAGTAAATAGCAGTCTCAAGCATCCTGTGAAATCATGGTCGTTTTCAAGAAAAGTGGAAATTTGTATCATTTTCCAACGATTGTCAGCCGACAATCATTGGAAATAGTCTAGTTCCCCGACCTGATAATTCCTTGACGTCTATAAATTGCTCCGTTTTGTTTAAGGTATGGTCAGGGAACCAGACTACTAGAACAGAATTTGTTTCTCTCCCTTTTTCCCAGCATCCATGCACACATGCACACAAAAACTCTGAACAGATCACTCTCACTGTATTTGCTAGCACGCTATAAAATACTAATCCCCAAATCCATTTATTTCTGAAAATTACGGCAGAAGCAAAGGGTGTATACTACGTTTAAGGGGGTGCTGGTATGCCAAGACGGGCTTGTGCAGCCAAGCGTTATGCAAACAATAGACAAACAGTGGATTGAATACGCGCAAGAATGTGCGTATAGACGACAACCAGCCCGGAAGGGCCGGATTATCCAAGAAGCAAAGTAGGCACTGTGCCTAGGGCCTACGAAAAATTGGAGGGCCTACGAAAATGCCTCAGTATGCCACATACACCAAGATCCACGAATGCAAACAGACTGATGCAAGAAAAGTTTTTTAAAGTTTTGGTGCTGCCCTCTTAATTTTTTATTTTGGGAAAGCTATAAATTAGCTACATTGTACATGTAGTACATACATGTACATGTACGTGTACGTGTAGCTGACCCCTGACCGCAAACCACAATACGTGTATACATTGTGCGAGCGACCCTGGTTTCCAGCATTACAGTGTTGACGTGCCTAGGACAGAGGACCTACATTGTACAGAACACTGGTGCATAGGGCCTACATGTACATGTATGTAACACTTAATCTGGCCCTGCAGCCATGTTGTTATTTTTTTAAACCACAGCTATGGTCGTCATCCATATTCAAGAGGTTGAGATTTGCTGCAGTCTGCATTGATAAACGCTGCCTAGTCTCACAAAAAGTACACATACATGTAGGACACGTTTTGGCCGTAAGTGACAGAGCATATCTTATTTCACACACCATTAATTAATCATCAAGATTTGTGCAATTTAATCTTTTATCTCCAGCACGTCAGTCCCATAGGAAAAGTACAATGTCTGTCATCATTATCATCTCCGTCTTGACATCGGAACACGCTTCATATAATATGTTAACAACTCTCCTTTGGTAAAATTGCAGCGTGTACTACTGGCCCTCAACTTCAAGCCTAAAGCCGAAGCTATTTCATCACCGCAAGCACGAGCGTGATCTACGTGTACGGCACACCTGATAGAAAGTGCAATTTACATTCAGATGCAGACTCGATGATCACGCCACGATATGCTAGGAGTGCTCTCTGGCCGATGTTAAATGGTGCAGAACGCTACACTAACAAAGTCCCGAGGGCAGAAAGGGATTTCTGGTCCTCTCTTGATCAGGTCTTGGCCTGGCATTATACCTTGCTTGACTTTTGGGTACAGAATTACAAAGTCAGTTATGTGAATGTAACGATTCGCAAACGCTGCACTCTGATAGGTTTACTGTCTGTCTATATACTGTCTACATACTATATGTGACCCGCTCTGCAAAAAGGGCACATAAGTCGCTGTATGCTTTTACGAGTTATGGGCCGTTCAATGTGAAGAGGGTGAACAATTCTTCAAACAAGTGATTTTGAAGGGAGGGAATTTTTTGCATCTTTGATACCTATATTATTCTATTTCATAACCAAAATCTTTGATTTCAGTAAATAACGTTGGAAAAATAATGTGTTTTTGTCGAGTGCTTCCATCTATTGCTTTGCTTTTTGTTTTTGTAAATGGCTTGTTTCTCCTTAAGTCATTTCAAGAAATTCCTGAAAACAAACATGCAAATTTTCAAATATCTTGTGATTGCAAAATGCTAGAGACCTCAGACATATACCATATGAAAGCTTATAAAATGGCCTTTCCAGCTATATATATAAAACACTATTTTCAAATTTTGCAACATAAGTGCCCTTTTTGCAGAGCGGGTCACATATGCTTTGCCTGTGCAGTAAATATAGATCCGGTGCACATTTTGTAAACAGATTTTCTGTTACTGACTGACTTCTCTGTAAGAGGCAACCTTTTCATTCTGCTGTTTTCAGAGTGCGGAAGAAAAAACCAAGTTTCAAACCTGAGGATGCGTTCAACCTATTCTGTAAATGATTTTGCAACCAATGAACCAACAACCAGCAACCACAACAACAAACCAGCTCATCATCCAAGTAACAGAACAACCAACGACAAACAAACAAACCAACCATACCATACCATACATCAACCAACCAACCAACCCACACAAGTGTGTAAACACCTTCAATCGTGGACCTCCTATTTTCCTTCTTTTGTTTGTACTTTAACTTTTTCGGAAGACCATGCAACAATGAAACACCTTTTTACGGCAGTCAGTGTCCAAATATAGCAGAAATAGCAAGAATTTGAAGAATTGGTGCAGACGTAACATGGACACCATGATAGACCATGACCATACATATATTTCTGCTGTTGTGCTGCATTTAGATTTTGGATATTGAATATTATAACAAATGTTTTTTGTGTTGCAGTTTGTGTTTTGTAATTAGTATACAGAGTGAGTTTGCATGATTATTTATATAAATGTTGAAAATGTTACAAAAAGGAAATGTGCATTTTCATGTCACACCATGTCAGTACTAAATGTTACGTCCAGACTGCCTTAATTTTTCGTCATTAAATAAATAATTATGCAACTTACTATATGTACTAACTAAAAGACACTCAATGCTACAAGAAAACACTTTTTGTTATGGTTGCCTGTGTCCAAATAGCTCAGAAACAGCAAGAAAAAAAAACATGCATGTGTGGACGTAACAGTGGACACAGTGTCCATGTTACGTCCACACTCACGTCTGTTCTTGCTGTCTCTGCTATATTTGGACGCTGACTACCATAACAAAAAAGGTGTTCTTGTGTTGCATAGTACATCTTTTAATTAGTACACATGGTGAATTTCCTATATTGTATTTAAAGTCTTGAAAAAACACAAAAATGGAAATATGGACGTGGCCATGTTACGTCAAACTGGTTACGTCAAACTGACACATTTTTTAATCATATTTTTGGTAAAATATAATTTACATGATTTAAAACTTTCTAAAATATTGCCCACCCAAAGACTGATGTTACATGAAATAACTGAATCAAATGTAATAGTACTTTTAAAGATATGGATAAATGTCACACACTGTGTCCCAACCTGGTGGAATGACCCATTTGTTTACATTCGGTTTGAATTCCACTATTCGGTTTCAATTTTAGAAACCGGATGTTCGAAAGCAACCTTAACAAAATAATCCTTTAATTTTTTGTGACACAGGCTAAAGAAAACAACTACAAGTACATGTAGATCATCTTCCAATTTGCTCCATGGTCTCCGATTGTAACTGCATTCACTCGCTAGTGGTCTTCTTGGTACATGAATAACCTGCCCATCCATTTTTGTTCAACATTACAAGCTCTGGGTTTTTTTTTTGAAGGCCCAGTGGTCACTCAATCCTGCAAACTATATCCAGTCATTGGGATGGCTTTTCATGCGGCACCTCACCCATCAATTTTTGTTGGCATGACAAGCTAGATGGGAACGTCCGGTGAAATCAGACAACCATTATTCGGTCTGAATAAAATTAGGATACATAACCGGATTTTGAAATCTCTGATTTCTCTCACCGCTAATCCCTACTCACCTATTGACAGCGATAGGTGTGAGCAGCGGCGGCAACCAATTAATGCCAACCTCGCAGTGTGCGTCCAACCATAGCAAGACGTCCCCAGATGCCGCCTTAGCTCCAATGATGCGTGTCCTGATCAGACCTTCGCGTCGCTTGTTGTGGATGACTTTGACTTTGCCGTGGAATTGAGGCAGCATCGCATACTCATCCAGCCGCTGTTTTAAGTGCTCTGTTTAAAAATGGATGTAGAAAGGTGAGGATGCCATGTTTCACAAAAAGTGGCACTAGAGTCTAAAGTACAGGGGGGGGGGATGAAACGGGTGCCAATTTTTCAGGGAGGGGGAACAGGTCAGGGAGAAAATACAATAGGCTTTCAGTTAATATTTTGTGCACTTGTAACTGCAATCTCTAGTGGGAGGGGTGGGACAGGAGGACAGCTGGGAGACAGGGGAGACAGGGGGTTATGTGTGGATGGAAGAGGGGGACAAAAAGATCAAAATGCATTAGCCCTCCTAAATAACTATTACAGCCTATCAAAAACTCTCACAGTCTGTGTGTGTTTCAACCTGTCACTTGATAGGTTTTGATAAATAGGGTAGCTGGCTCCATTTTGGCCTTGAGAACAGGAGGGTTTTAATCCTGGTCCCACTCTCATTGCAATTAAAAGTTAAACTCAAAATGGGAATTTCTCTTCACACTTTTTCTCTTCCCAGGGAATTAGTTTTCATTTCACAAAATGTGAAACAAATTTTCCAAAGTGGGTAAACATTTTCACGCCTTTTCACGAAAGTGGGAAAACATTTTCACACCTTTTCACAAAAGTGGGAAAACATTTTCACACCTTTTCACAAAAGTGGGAAAAAAAATTCACACCTTTTCACACAATTGGGAAAATCTTTCACACCTTTTCTCAAAAGTGGGAAAACATTTCCATGCCTTTTCACACAAGTGGGAAAACATTTCCACACCTTTTCACGCCTTTTTCATGCCTTTTCATACAAGTGGGAAAATATTTTCACACTTTTTTTCAAAGTGGGAAAATAATTTCCCACTTGAATTTGCAGGGGGAGGGGGGGGGGGAGTTGTGTGAGAAATGTGAAATGTGAATGTGAATTCTTTTCACAACATTTCCAATTCCCATTCACAGTGTTAACTTTCAATTGCATTGTACTGTACATGTACTCATTTCATCACTGAAATGAAATGAAGAACTACTTACATCTTTCCCATTCCAAGGATATTTCAATAAATTTTGAAGGTCTGCATGATGAAGGACAAATCCAAGAGAATTTGTACATGTACATTGTATGAATGTCCCATACATAACACTGAGTAACCCTCTTAAAATAATACAAAATTGCAGTGTTTCAAGTTCTAATGTTAGGCATCAGTAAGGAGAATATATCCCCAAAAATGTATGTTATTACTCCTTGGGATGATTACATCGTGTACATGTACATAATAAAGTAAACGTGGTGTGTTGTGTATGGGACTGCAAGGGGACCTTTTGTTGAACTAAAACACAAGGCATACATACAATAAGTGAATGTTCGTCATAGAACCATGTGGAAATGAATCTCTTTTTGCTGGTTCTGAGAGGACCTACAGGTATTGACTCACCGGTTCTTCCCAGAACCTACAAACACTCACAAAAGAGATTCATTTGCACATAGTGTTGATGTCCCTTATTACAACCGACCTCCGGGTTACCGTACCGGCGCTCTACCAACTGAGCTATCTTGCCCTATGTTGGCTGTCTCCTAAATTGTCAGTATCTTTGTTCGGGTGGGCGCTAGTCAAAAGTCATAAACCCAGAATGCCGTATAGCCAGGGATCACACCCAATTTTACGATACAGCCTGGGAAGCGACATTGTGGGGATCACTCAATGAGATACGACTTTTTAACTGATAATTCATCAAACAATCCACAAGGGAAACTTGACTAGGTAAATTTGAATACATTTTCAAAGTGAACAAAGAAACTGGCAGGAGCGAGATTCGAACCTGCGACCTCCGGAATACCGTACTGGCGCTCTACCAATTGAGCTACCTTGACAACCGTAAGCAACACACTATGCCTAAACTTACCAATGTCATTCCCAATGGATAAAGCCATTTGCTGAAGGTGAAATGTATTTTGAAAAGACTCAGACGTGGCAAACATTTCAGAGACACGTTTCTCAATCAGACAATCAGACAATCAAAACGTAACAGGTGTTTTAAACTACCACTAAATATCTAGGCTGCATAAAACTATATACATACATGGGTACGTATTTTTATTTATTTACTTATTTGTAGTACATTAGCTGCAATTTGCTTAGCATGACAATTAACACGTAATCATTCATACAGTTTGCTTTGCTTGAAAAGTTTGACGGTTAACCTGTTTCTACTATTAACCCTAACCTTCCCTAACCTGCCAAAATCAAACACCCCATTTGTGTTGAATTTTGTGTGATTGGGTATGTAGAGCCTTGGCACCATCACTTTGCATGGGACTTGATGCCCTGATTTTGTCTAAGTACAAAGAATGTGCCATTGGTTTACTACACAGTGTTGGAGTTTGTGTGGTTAGGGAAGGATTCTAGTAAAAAGCCTTGGGCTGTTAGGGTTAAGCAAGACTATTTTTGTGCTAAGCAATAGATTTCGGCTTATCAGCTCTATGGTATTTGCCCCAGATTGCATACATGTACATGTACACTGTATTTCTGACCTTTAGTGCTGAAATCGTCCACCATGATGATCTCGTGGAGTAGTTCCGGAGGAGATCTATTCATGACGCTGTGGACAGTGCGTAGCAGCGTGGACCAGCCCTCATTGTGAAAGACGATGATTACGCTAGTGGTTGGAAGCTTCTCGGGGTAGTGCCAGTATTTGCACCTGATTTAAATAGCACAGGAATTTTGAAATTATGTGATATCAGGCACAATTCTTGACTGGCAACTTTTTTGAGGAAGGGGGGGGGGGTTAAAAGGGAGAGGCAATTTTAGACGCTGATCTTTGACAACTTAAGAAATTTATATACTTTTGGGGGGATTGTTAACAATTTTTTTAAAATGTAACTAAAATTCTCTACAAAATTTCACTAACTGAAAATGGAAAAGAGACCTTACGAGAACTACATCTATTGGGGGCTTATCTGAATTATTAATATTCTCAACATGTGATTATTCTCAACATGTGATTATTCTCAACATGTGATTATTCTCAACATGTGATTATTCTCAACATGTGATTATTCTCAACATGTGATTATTCTCAACATGTGATTATTCTCAACATGACGAACAACATAAGACCTGATTTTTGAAAAATGTTGACGATTTTGGTGATGTAATAAATCCCACAGAACCACTGACAGCATTTAATGTACATGTACATACATGTATGTACATTTAGCCCACATACATGTATACTGACTGTTTATGGGATCACAAAAGTCATACCGGTATGTTTCCGGTATACAAGTAAAAGGTCAGAAAACCTATTATATAAAAATTAAGAAAACAAAATAAGATTTGTAGTTACTGTAAAATTCTACAAGGTACACTTTAAATTAATTAAAACTGGGTTAAGTTACCATTATGCACAATACGATTTAATATATTTTAATAACCAAGAACATACATACAGGCAAACAAACACTGTGCACACATAAAGTATACTGGGTTCAATTTCAAGAAGCTGCTTTGCACAAAAATTGGTAAGCACAAAAAGTCCTGTTTAGTACATTTTATAAAAGCAGGTTACCGACCACGCTGCGTGTGATTTTCATACTAAGCAAACAGTGAATACCAGTCACAACCAATATACGTCACATGAAAATCTGGTTGGTAATCCTGTTTTTACCAAGGAAGATTTTTCATGATTAGCAAATGTGTGGATGTGCTTAGTACATTGTACATGTAGCTCCACGAAATGGGTGCCTGGATCACAGCACATAGTCTGATTAACTAACCCTACATGTACATGTAACTACCCCAAGCCTTACAAACTCCAACAGCAGGTTGTGTTGAATTTTGATGGGTTCAGGACGGTAGCGCCTTGGCACCATGTAGGTACATGTACATGTATACTGCACAGTGTTGGATTTTGACAGGTTGAGGACACTTCCTAGCAAAAATGCCTAGGGGGTAGGGTTTTCAAAAAATACTCCAACTTATTTGTCCCCTTTGAAATGAAAACGAACCCTCTACACTTGACTGAACCTAAGTACAGATGACAAAATGAAGGATAAGTTTGGTAACCTTAATTAGATCCCACTGTTCTTGAGCCTAAGGATCAAATTACCAAGAGTCACACACAATCACACATCATCACCAGAGGGGGAAAAAAGGCTGTATAAATTTACAAATCTTATTAAAACACTCCGACCACGTGCTACCAGCAGGCTAGAGTACATGTAGGAGACTCTGCACATCGACTTCACATCGACTTCACATTGACACAGTTCACATTCAAGATTTCTGCATAATTTAATAAACAGGGCTGGAGGGTGTCAAAGTAATTTAGGATCAGGGTACATGTACATGTATATGCTGGCCCCAGGGGCAAACTGGAAATAATAATCTGGATGTGTAATGCACACATGTCCAATAACATGTCCCACACCATGGTGCTGAAGGTGACACATCGTTATTACCCCTGCTCAGCAAGCCCTTGTTTCAAACTGGTCGTGTCTTTTTTTTACTGGGGAGAGGAGACCATGGGCAATCAGTTTTACCACTAAATACGCCACCCCAGTCTAAAGCATGTCAGTTTAACCCTAACCCCTTGGGTAACTTTACAAGAAAGTATCCTGAATCCGCCAAAATCCACCTATTTTGTCAAGCACAAAAAGTTGGTTTTTGGTGACTGCTCAATATATGGAGGTATCCTGAATCCATCAAAATCCTGCAGTACCGCTAGGCTTACAATCCTCAATCCATCAAAATCCCCCAGTTTTCAATATGGAGGTATCCTGAGAAATATGGAGGTATCCGACGAAATCCTCCAAAACAGGGTTTGGATTTTGATGGATTAGGTAGGTTAGGGTTAAAGCAGTAAGCACAGGAAACGGCAGGGCAGGCATACATACATGTACATTGTACTTCAGAAGCAGAATTTGCAGAAAATATTTAGGGCAACACAAACAAATAAAACATGTTTAGCAGTACATGTAGGTGTACTTGTACTTTCTTTTTTCGAGGCCACCTCATTTTGTATTATTTTAATTTTTTTTTTTTTTTTGGCTTTTCCGAATCATCATAAGAATACCAAGGGAAGAGAGGAAATTCCTCCAAGACGATCTATTGCATGTGTTTAATTGATCGGGAGACTCTAATGTCAGCCATCTTGAAAAAGCAGGGACAGGCGTGTTGGATAATATTGCCTGTTATAATCCAAAAATAGAAGTTTAAAAATAGCATCACCCTTCCTTTTGAAAAACAACATGATGCTACAGCATTTTCTATTTTAAAATCCAACCATTTTTGGCAACATTTTCTGCTATAGTTACATGTACATGTAGCTAAATTTTTCTGCTACCAGTTAAGCAGCGTCTGTGAAATTGTTACGTTTACACCATGCGCATCAATCCTGGGGGGACAGAACTTGTACATGTAGGTGAATTAAGGTGGGGTGACCTTAATTTGGACAGTCATGTTGGCTTTATTGAAGTACATCGTCCATACTTGCAGTTATGACTAATGTAATACACATAAACTCTCCCAAGCCTGGAATAATATAAATAAATTGTTTGTTTGTTTGTTTGTTTGTTTGTTTTGATGGAGCCGTCTCGTAGTAATAAATGTATTGGTAGCCAGGAAATGTAAAATTAATATTTGAGTATTTGGCCGTGGATCTAATGGATTATAACAATGAGGCATTAGTGGCTTAACCCTAACCCTCCAGGGTATTTTGGCTAGAAACCCTGCCAGACGCATCAGATTGCGTACTTTGTCACATTGACTTGTGTGCAGAGTGCAGCAAAGTGGAGCTGTCACCACAGATGCACTGTGCTGCGTCTGGCAGGGTTAGGGTTAATCGATTTTCCTTGATGTCACAGTTTATGCATGTTTAACCTAAATGGCCATTGTACCACAGTCTTGCAAGAAATAAATGACAGCTTTGACAAAGGAACAAATAGCTATGTAGATTCCACCTCGATACAAACTCACCCCACAGTCCCCGAATGGCGAAATTCATTTGAAAGCTGGGAAATCTTTAACCCAACCGCCCCAACCCTCCCCCCTCCCATGTACAAATTGTGATCATAAGTGCAGGGAAAAAGACATTCATCCATCTGTATAAACTTTATGTCTTCACCAGAGCTAGAAAAAAGGCATCAAAACCCTAATTCCCTACATCATTTTTCCCACTTGTAACCTGATCCTCCAATAATCTCCAATTTCCAAATTCCTCCAATGTTTGTTACTGGGGACTACATGTACATGTACTGCCTGAATCCTGCAAAATCCTCCAGTGGGTTTTGGATAAGTACAGTAACCTCAATCCTCCAAAATCAACCAGCACCAGGGTCTGATCTGACCTGGATCCTCAATTTTCCTCCAGAGGCAAAATCCTCTGATGCCCTCAATCCTGCAAAATCCTCTGATGCTTCAACTTCCAAAAACCCTCAATCCTCCATACTCCTCCGTTTGTTAAAGAGGATTTTGGAAGATTTGGGAAGGTTAGGGTTAAAGTACCATGTTGGCATGTTGGCACTATTTGTTTGGTTTTGATGCATGTCATACATTTTGTCATACATAAAGCTACATGTATACCAATAGCTTTTCGCCTCGTTCTGTATCTCTGTGGAACTCTTTGCCTGGTGCATGTTTCCCTTCATCTTATGATCTTTCCTGCTTCAAGAGGAATGTTAATTCCTATCTCTTCCATCTTTGATTTCCTTTCCTTGTAGTTCCATACCTTGAGTGGCTTTTAGCCTTGTTTGGGGCGAAGAACTTGCATAAGAAAAAAAATTTAGCAACAATGATGGGATTCGTCACTTCGTCAAAACGGCGTAGATTAATTAGTAAGACGTGGTTAAATGTGTAAAACAAGCTCAAGTAAACACTGGTTACATGGTTATTGAAGGTAAAAAAATGTTTTAACACGCGAAATGTAATATTTCATTAATAAAATATTTTAAATGTCATCCGTTAGTGATCATTGCACATTACTCTCTTGTGACACACGATAACTGTCAAGGGAGGAAATTTTTCCACATTTACATGTAAAAGTTGGTATAGAATCCATGTCTAACCCACATTTCTTCATTTAACTTTGTTGCAGGGTTTTGAGAAGGTGTTCCTTTTGCGACCAATCAAAAATAGCGCTTCTCAAACTGTGCTCACGAGTTATGCTAATAAGGCCAAATGCTGGCTTCCGATTGGTCGAGAGGCCAAAAATGATGACGTCATACCGACTATACAGACGGTATGCACTACTCCCATCCATTAAGGTCTTCACGCCAAGACGCTCGCCATGTGCGCTTCACATGATTCTTGACTTCAGTAATGTCCCCCCCCCCCCATTTGAAATGGGATTGACGCCCCTGGCGTACACCCAATCTGAATGGAACATTGACCAGTTCTGTGAATTGACTCGACGTATGAGTTGCAATGACAACAAGATGCTCCATACTAATGCGCAGTGTTGCAGTCGAGTACATTTCCATGAGTAAAGTACGAGCACTTTTGCACGAGTACTAGTACGAGTACTTTATCCCGTGTACAAGTACATGTACGAGTACATGGAAATGTTTTCAGCGAGTAGGAGTACGAGTCCGAGTACACTTTCACACGAGTATGAGTACGAAAAAAAGTACTCAAGTACTAAAACACTGCTCTAAATACTTACTGTGCGTTTCTGAGATCCGGTATGTCCCGGTCCACCGATATTTTATCGCTCACGTACTGGTTGAATCCATATTCCTTGATGCCTTTCTCAACTGCTTCTTGCTCTTTGGGACCAGTTCGAACCGGTATCCCGTTCTCACCTGGACCGTTCCTGTGAGATGGCGTGTCGGGTTCGTAGTTTCCCAAGACCGATTTCAGGGAAGCTCCTTCCTGGACCGGCAAACCAAAGTTGTGAACTTCCTTGTGTATTGGTGGTCTGTCGATACCGGCACCTTGAGCATTCAGGGCAAAATCAGCAATTTTCTGCAAAAAAAGAGAAACAACCGTTTTTAATTTAGCAAATTACATGCAGTGTATTACTTTTAATATATTTTTGTGGCAAATGAGAGCGCTGTAATGACACTATTTGTGGAGTTACAAACTAGAGTGATTTCACACCTTTTTTTAAAAGTAAATTTAACTAAATGAGTTATTTATTTTAACCAACATGTTAAAAAGAATATTACATACATGTACGTAGAAATACATTTTAAAACGTTCCTGACATGAAGCAAAAACCATTAAATTAGAAACTACTTGATTTCAAGAAAAACAACTTCATGCTGACTGGAGAATATCAATTCCTACTACATTTGTACATATCCACCAGCAATCAATTCAGGCTACGGCTAGCAAGGTACCAGGGTTAGCAGGTTGATTGGTAACTGACGATGGACATTTGTACAATCAGGCTCATCATTATGCACCTATCAATTGCTCGCTCCCCCCCCCCCCCCTCCCACCCCTCCCCCTTGTGACATGTATAAGATTTTGTTTAACTGCTTGAGAACGGTTTTATATATACAGGAGGCGCCGGGGTGTCGCGCCGGCTTTTGTATCCAAGCAAAACGGCCACAATGTGCTTGTGCAGTCAAGTGTAACATACACAATAATCCAACAATGGATTGAAAATGCAGAAAAAGCAGCAAATGCCGTCATCCGGCCTGGTGCCACTGGTTTTTTTTTTCGCCATTTGCCGTCTTCCGTACGCAAGGGGTTAATGCCATCAACATGTATCTCCAAGAGCGATTGTGTAAAGCAAAGTACAATGTACATGTACCTGCCAAACAAGTGAAAAATAGAATTAACGCAGGTGTTTAAGAGGGACACAAAAAAAGGTCACACTTTTTGGACCCCAATTAATGGAATGACCCATACATGTATAGGTACATCTATTATTTGGGGAAAGTTTTAACCCATGAAATCAGCTCAATGTACATTCTCCATTATTTAGTGTGAAAAAGACCTACATGTATCTACATGTGTATGTACATGTACGTGCACTGTATACTATATACATCTATCTCCGAGGACAAGAGAAGAAAGGAAACACAAATAAACCTTTCAGTCCTCGAACGTAGAGTCATTTGTTGAAATCGGTCCTGGAATGTAAGGATACGTGCTTAGTCTATGGGGGTTGGTTATATTAAAGGAACAATAGGAAACACAAAGCATTGTCCTCGGACGTATTGGGGAAGTACGACTTCGTGTACAATGTACATTACGCTGAGGAAATCTGTAGGCTGTAAAAATACATGTACATTGTACAGTAGAATTAGTACACGTGTGTATTTTACTAAATATTGCATTTTACTATTAGGGTCTGTCCACACTAATGGTTACCAACTGATAACTGCCGCCCCGATCCTGCAGCCCCGATCCTGCAGCCCTGATCCTGCAGCCCCGATCCTGCAGCCCCGATCCTGCAGCCCCGATCCTGCAGCCCCGATCCTGCAGCCCCGATCCTGCAGCCCCGATCCTTCCGGCCCCGATCCTTCCGGCCCCGATCCTTCCGGCCCCGATCCTGCCGGCCCCGATCCTGCCGGCCCCGATCCTGCCCGCCCCGATCCTGCAGCCCCGATTCGTGATCTCGGTGGCAGAGCCAAGCTCAATCCTGGCAGACTAGAGCTCGATCCCGGCGGGCCCAATCCTGATGGTCCCATCTCATGATGTCCTGGTGACTTCCATTCATGTTCTCAGTAGAATCTTCAAAACCGAATCTTTAACCGAAACGGAAAAAAACAACCGTGTAACCGTTTAAATGGTCGGTTAACCGTGTAAACGTTTCGAAACTGCAGCCTTACGTGATTGCACTGAAAAATACATTACTAGGCCATCTTTAAGATGAAATGAACGATAACGTTCATAACTTGGACAGAAATATTTGTATAATACTCTTATATTCTTGTTATAATTAATCCAGACCTTGTTCCATTTATATTACTCGTTCAATGTAGAATTGTTATCACTCAAACTAAAGCAACCTATTTATTATATACATACATGTACATGTACAATGTACCTTTTCTTTTTTAAGAGATTGCTCTTAGTGATTCTTGGGAGTGGTCGTGGTTGTTACAAATTTTTACTGGTGTTCGTATTTTAACTTTGTATTGTATAAATTTGACCCTTGAATTTTAATGTGTAAAAGTTTTTTAGCGGCCCCCTGATGATCTGCTATACGAGTCCAACTTTCTCATAAATGTTTTTGAATATGCGTCGGATATGCCCTGAAAAGTAGATCATGTTGCATTCCATTCTGCTAACAACCTTCATTTTTTGATTCAGGACATCAAACTGTGTAGGAAAACATAAGTTCCCCAACATGGTACCAAGGAATTCACTTTTTTACCTTCCCCAATGACCTAACAAATTTTAGGATTTTTACTAAATGTAGGACGATGGCAAATTGTTTATTTTGTAACCACGGCCATGAATTTCAACCATTGCTGGCTTCTCTACATTATGCACGATGCAGATTATTACCTAAATCATTGTAGCAACAGCTGCAGTTTATTAAATTATTTCACCAAATTCTCTGGCATTATTGATTTTGAGTGGATATTGTTCAAGCACAGATTCCTCATTTTACAAACAGGGAAATAAATAATGTACATATATACATTGTAAATTACTCAGGACTACATGTATACACTGTACAAATGTATGACCTGTGTATACATACATGTACAATGTACGTGTACATGAAATCTATTACAGGCAACACACTTGAGTGCTTCCCCATTTTAAACTTAAAGATACACCCTTATCTCGCCTAATACTACAAGATACTAACTACATGTAGTAGTAAATGCAGAACTATATACTGGCATGAGAAATTGTGTAGTATTTTGTAGTAAAATACCCCAAATAAATGCCTAGGACATTTGGGTTAATACTGTGCTCTTTTTGAGTTCCACCATGAAAAATAATGTTTTTTAAAATAATATTTTTTTTAGCAGTACAAAAGTTATTCACTTTTATATGAGAAATCAAACAAAAAAACAAACAAAACAAAACACCCACGTTTAGTTATTTTTGTTGAATTATTTGCAGCCACACGTGTATTTTTATTTCATTGTATTTGCAGTATGTGAAATCAACCATGGACATGGTGGAGGGTTGCAAATTCTCAAAATAGAAAAAAAAATAGAAGGAAAACAAATCAGATCTGTTGAAGTGCACCACCATCCTGTTTTTCAAACAGTCCAAAATATTCCAATTTCAATATGATTGTTCACACCACTGAGGTAGTTAGAGAAAAGCTGTTTGTTGGAGTGCTGTGGTGCAACTTGTACTGATTTCTGTTTTTGAATATGACATACATGTTAGGCCTGTGCCGGGTATCCTGGCACCAGGATACTCGAATGCCGGCGTCAATATCCGGTTCCATTTTTCCGGTTCGGGTACCCGAAACTTCAATGAAAAATTTAGTGTAAGGCTTCATACCAAAAATAAATAAATATATAAAGACAAATCGATCCATTTCAAACTCTGTTCCGACTCGAAAGACCCGAACCGTCTGGCGGTGTTTTAAAAACAATGCGTCAACAAAAATGCAGTGAATGGAAAGTATCAATAATGTGGTTGGCCAACGCTGTTTGTATCTTATCTATAGCTACACATACATGTATCTTGTTGCTTAGTATAGTTTGTGAACTGCAGTTTACGCTGCGGCAAAACTAGCTCCGCCGTATGATTAAAGAGCGGGCGGGAGTAATATTGATCTTGAGAGAGTGAACGTTGCTCAAACACTGGGGCAGCGGGAGTGGGAAGCACTCTCCGTTTTAGGCCTACAGGTATACATTAAAACAAAAACAATAAAAGGCTTTGCTTGGAGGAGGCTTTGCTTGGAGTAATTTGTTTTATAGTGTGTGATCATTTTAGTGTCCAACTACATGTACATGTGTTCTGTCAACTCGTACCCTAGTCAACTCGTACCCAGGTTAACTCGTACTCTCTGTGGATGATTTAATATTTAACCCCTTGCGTACGGAAGACGCCAAAAAGGCACCAAAAAACAAAACAGTACCACCAGGCCGGATGACGCCATTTGCTGCTAATGTTCAACTTCAAAGGTGCTGGTGTCCCTGAAATAATTGAAATCAGTAATAAACACAAAGCCAAGATTGTAACCTTGTCTTAATAAGGCGGTTACACTACATGACCCCCCATTTTTTTTCTTGTGCTAGATATTTTTGACAGCGCCGTCCCTTAGAACCGCCCCAGTAAATCGCTTTGGACAAGGCTTTACCTTTTTTTTACCAAGAAGATAGTGGCACGTTCCGTGCAGTCGCCCAATCACAGGCTATTATGAACGTTGTGATATCTGGCCCGCCCCGAAAAACCAATAAGTCCATTGAAGATGGCCAAGAATTAAGCCGTAGTAGACCAATCACTCAGTTCAGTGAGTCCACCTTGCACACGGCACTCGCTCCCATCCCTCCCTGTGTGCAGTGCACGTGCGGCTCTGTTGGGGCTCCTTCGAAATACCAATGCTGTTGCACAACATCGTAACTCGTAATTGTAGGCCTAATTATATAAACAATGCAGGATTATACCAAGCCTGGAACGATTGCGACATCGATGTCAAATTTGAGGCATTTGTTGAAACATCTACTTTTATACTGCATTTAATTTCAATTTTTTCGTAAGTCAATTGACGTGGAATCAAGTCAGATCTACGGCCGGCTTGCTGTACGTACGCGCAGAAATTAAATCTTTCTTTTTTAGGCCAAAAAAAATAGTTCTGCTTCCGATTACATGCCTTTGAAAAATAGGGTAGGTGGGTCGGATTTTTTTTTTGGGCCATTTCTTTTGTGTCCTGATTGATTGGGTGAATGTGCGAATTTCAGTCTGAACTATTTCCATTTACGCTACGAAAGCCACAAAAAGTGATAAAAACTTGCCTTAATTAATGTCAAAAATATTTACGGTCGATAATTCTTTAAAATAATGGAGAATTTAGGTCGTGCATATACACATTACACACCACACTATGCACATACAACGCCAGCAAAGACGGGAAACTGGCCAACACTGTCCGTCTGCCGTGCGGTAAGCATGCGTGATGCACTGCGACGAACCTCGTGTTGCAGCAGGAAATGTTGGGGAAACACGCTGCGATATCACTTCAAGTACCATAAGCGGTACAACCTCGAAATAAATTCATGAACACGAAAAAATACATACACAGACAAGAGAGATCAAGTTCTGTGAATTAATTTAACTTGCAGATATCTTCTTTCTCCATCGATGTTTATTTGGCATTTTTACGATGTCAGATCTGACCTGGAACTGCAGTGCACTCTGCAGTGTTATGCTAAATGTTGGTCGGCCATAATGCATAGACTGGTTGCCGCATTTCAATCATGCCTTCTTTGGCACTTTTAGTGGGCGGGGCGGCGGGAACCAGTACAGCATTGCTGCATTGAGCATTACACACGTGTTTTCACCACGGTGATAGGGAATCACGCACCGAAGGGAACTTGTAATCGCGAAGGGAACTTGTAAATACAACGGAGGTTTCTTCTAAAAAAAATAGCAAATGTAAATAGGCAAACAAATTACAAGCATTTTTGACGTAAATATGTTGTTGAGAGGCATTTTGTGAAGACGGAAAATACAACAGGATAATTTTTTTTATTGATTTTTTTTATTGATTTTTTTTACTTGCCGATAAAATTATTAGGGTCGCGGCCGTAAAATTAGGGTAGATCGGGTAACCGGAAGCAGAACTATTTTTGCGGGGGCCTTTGCGGCCGCACGGTGCACACAAGGACATTACATTAGACAGTGTTTTTTTTCTGAACGGTCCACTTTCTGGTACCCGAGAACCGAACCAGTGTGGCGTTCGGGTACCCGGATCCAAAATTACCCGTGAACGCACAGCCATGTACATAGAGTATCTAAAAATTACAGAAATCAATTTATTATTAAAAAAGGCCTAAGTAAATTGTACATGTACACCAACATCAAATTGTATTTTTAAAAATCCCAGATTCATTAAAAATTATAATTTTTTTACAATTTCAGTCAGCTTTTAAAAGTCAAATAAATTTGTCTATAAGATTTATATTAAATTTGTCTTGAATGGATTTTTTAAATAATGTAAAGGTGTCACTTTCCAAAAATAATTATTTCAAGAGATTGTTGCTGGCTGTTAACTATTCAAAATCTCCTGTAAGTATGTTTTGAACTTGTTTTTCCTGCTGTATTCCTGTAGGTTTTTTTTATATTGGGGTGGGGGGGGGGGATGAGGAGGGCAAGTGACAACAATAACCTTTGTTCATTTGTTCATTTCTGTATACTTGGTGTTTTGTGCACTGTATGATGCATTTAACAATTGTTGACTGCTGTGATGTGGCATATGACGTTTTTAACACCCGAGGGACACATAATAATAATAATAATTGTTATGCTTATATAGCGCTTTCCATCGTATCAACGATCTCAAAGCGCTTTACAATTATTACCCCGTTCATCAGGCCCTGGACCACGCGGCAGCCGATATCAGCGCTCAGTTGGCCTCGACCCTCTCAGGTACCCATTTATACTCCTGGGTGGAGAGAGGAAATTGTAGTTAAGTGTCTTTCCCAAGGGCACAAACACCATGTTGTTTAAGTGCGCTACTTTAGATGAATTTTGTGCACAAATTCTGGACACCACGTTTTTCACTTTTGGACTAAATTTCAAGATGCTGAAGAAAAAAATCACATTATTTGCAAAGCAGGTTTTATTATTAAAGGTAATACTCATACATGTACACTGTACTACCAGAATTTATCTGAATGAGTTTGAAGCTCATCAACAAGAGGTTTTAAAAACTATCCAACGAAACCTCGTAATGCGCCACGTTAGACAACTCCATAATAATTCATTTGCAATTTGGCCCAGGTCCACGATATGTAAAATTTCATTATATAATTTACATGCATCACATCAATGAACAAAATGGAGTGGGTCCATCATTGGAGTTGGACCACATAAATTTTCAATCAGAAACTAGATCTTGGAGTTAAACTATTCTATTACATGTATTGTACATGTATCACTGTTTTTAATGATGCACTGCCTGTACATGTGTGCTTGTTAGACAAAATGGATTTTTTTTTCTTACCTGTAGATGTACATGTACAGTAGGCCTATACTGTGTGTTTTTTCCCTTCTAAATATTTTCTTCTAACATCTTTTATGTTTACAGATATACATGTATATAGGTTACAATTTTAAGAGGATAATACAGGCTGTACATAAACTGTACTTCTTAATAATCATGTCATCATTGTACTAATGTTCCTTGTTACATTGTTACAAAATGTGGGTGGGTTTTTTTTAAACCTCATTCAAAAGTGAATAACTTTAGTATTGCTAGAAAATCAATTTAAAAGAGCTTTTAATTTTTGCTGCAAATGTTTTGCCAGTCCTGACTAAATATCCACGGAAAGATTTTACTTTAATACCCCCACAAAAATCGGTCAAGAACAGCAAAATCTTGGAAAATAACCAACCCTCCTTGATAACAACTGTCTAAACATGTGGCACAACCTGTTATTTCAAAATTTATGTCAGCAAAATCTGTAAAAAATGTATGTGAACAGAACTTCTAACACAGAAAACACAAACTTTCTTCCCCTATATTGCACTAAAATGTCCCAACAAATTCTCAAAATTAAAGGTTGTGCCAAGTGTTTATACAATTATGAACACAAATGGATGGTTATTTTCCAAGATTTGCTGTTCCTTACCGATTTTGGTGGGGGGTATTAAAGTAAAATCTTTCCGGCCGATGAAAGTAGATTACTAGTTTCTCGTCAGCGCATGCACATGATTTTGGCCCCGCACCAAAAAATTTCAATATACCGAAATTGTATTATTTTGAATCCTGAATCCTCCAATTTTAATATAATTGTCCACATACCCTAGGGAGTTAGGGTTAATTGATTATTCATAAATGCCTCGGCGAGTTTCACTATCCTTATTGGTCGAGAGCCTGTCACGTGGGTGTGTTTAAACGGTTGTTTAAACACGGCTGGAAGTTGTTTAAACACGGCGCGGTTTTAAACATTTTTTTCGGTGTCACACGAAATGTAGAGTCCTACAAAATCTGGTCCATTTTATTGGTTGAACACTCGAGCGACCAGAACCTCTCCTAATAACGCAAGCACAATACTACCGATGCGTCCGTATTTAGAGTCCATAATTTCACACTACACCTGCACTGCTGCGTTCTGCACCACCAGCTGGCGAGTGCGTCGCGCGCGCGTCAATTTCCATATAAGGAAATGTTTACCACTACTCGCGCGTGGAACGAACCATTAAATAGCTGAAGGGGTGTTTTACAAACCAAGGTAAAAAAACATTGAACAAAATCATTGGAAATTTATAATTTATAATTAATTATACAAAAAGGTATTTTATGAATGGGAATAAATATGTGCTGGGCCGGTTTTAAACGTACGTTTAAAACCGCCTTGGGGCCTGGGCGCTTGATGACTTGAGCCGAAGGCGAGGATCATTATCAGCTTGATAATGACTTGAGCCGAAGGCGAGGGTCATTATCAGCGTCCAGGCCCCAAGGCGGTTTTAAACGTACGTTTAAAAACCGGCCCAGCACATATTTATTCCCTTATTTGTGATTGCCAATCACCACCAGAAATTTCAAATGAATGTGTTGAGTATTGAGAAAGTTATAAACTGTTGATTCCCAACAAATGGCCTCAGTTTGGGTCCCAATCTTTCATATGTTTTTCTTTAAAATGAAGTGGAGAAATAAACGGGAATTTATATATCTTAATATATTCATAACTTCATTTATATCCATCCGATACAGCTGCTTATAAAGCTGGAGTAGGCCTAATGTAAATAGAAACATATCCATTGGAAAGGGCTTCCAAAATGCATCAAAATGAATATCATTATCATTTTGATGCATTTTGGAAGCCCTTTCCAAAATGGATATGTTTTTATTTACATTAGGCCTACTCCAACTTTAAAATTTCATTTCACATATAGCCTATAGGCCTACATGTACATGTACATTGTCTAGACTATGTGGCTATTTTCCTTGAAGTTGATGAGAAATAATGAATAATGAAAAAAAAATCACCAAAATTTCATAAATGGCTGACGAGAAACTAGTAATCTACTTTTATTGGCCTTTGGGGCGAAAGTTGAGGGGAGGGGGGCAGGTTTGCAACGAGTAAAGTCATGCACGTTGACCTACCATTCTGTTGCCTTCCGGATGCGCATTTGGCCCGGGAGCTTGTTGCTTTCCATCGTCGCCCCCGTTCCCGGACATCTCACCAGCCATCAGGAATGTTTTTACCATGAACACAACCACCACTGTCACACTTATCACCAGCAGACACCTTTTGGTTCGAAATCTAGCCATTCCTGACAAATATGTCCTTTTTGCTCGAGACACGAAGTCTGTACACGTTCCAAGCTAGTTGTTGAGAAGCTGCCAGTGACACGTTGTGTGTACTTTTTCAACCACTTTTACAAAACAAACTTACAAACAGCTGACCGAATATTAATCGCGCCAAAGCGGCTTGGGTATACAGGGAACCATACCTACTTTTGGAAGTGAAAAAAAGTTACTGCCAACAGAGGGCGCTAGGGTAGATAAACTGGGCCTGAACTTGGATATACATCCGACATCACCTTGTCAGCTCATCAGGCTAGGCTGGGGGCACAAATTCAACAAAGTTTACTTTGGTCACAATAATTAGGGCGGATCCAGGAGAGAGCCAACTGGGTACACCCCCCCCCCCCCCCCCAACAAACAAAAAACTGGCAGCGAGCGCGGGATTCGAACCTGCGACCTCCAGGATCGATACCGTACCGTTGCTCTACGAACTGAGCTATCTTGCCCTGTGTTGGCGGTATCCGAAATTGTCAGGGTCTTTTTTCAGTGGGCGCTAGTCAGGAGTCATAAATCAAGAATACCGTATAGCCAGGGATCACGCGCAATTTTACGATACAACCTGGAAAGCGACATTGTGGGGATCACTCAATGACTTTATAATTTATAATTCATCAAACAAACCACAAGGGACAAAGACACTAACAATTTGGAAGACCGCCAACACAGTACAGGGCAGGACAGCTCATCAGTTGGTAGAGCACCAGTACGGTATTTTCGAATTCCGCTCCTATTAGTTTCCCTTGTGGTTTGTTTGACTAATAATAATGTACCTATTAATTAGCCTTTTTGAGATAGATGTATACTCTCTTATTTCCAAATAGTGAAATTTCACTCTATTCGAGGCCGTGAGGCAAGAGGCGCGGATCCAGTGGGGGGGGTCGAAACCCCCCCCCCCCCCCCCCCCCTGCTCGTTTCTTTTTTGTTGTCTTTTTGCTTGTAGGGGCCTACGCCTTGCAAATACAGGTCTTATTTTGCCTATGGGTGAGAACAAAACAAAGATGTTAAATGGCGCCACCAACGGTGAGAAAGTGTATCATCCCCCCCCCCCCCCCCCGACCCCCGCTTGTACATATTTTTTCGCAGGCGGAACATTTTGGGAGTCACTTTTCTGGGCAAATTTCAGAACCCCCCCCCCCCCCCCTCCCCCCCTGCAAAAATTCCTGGATCCGCCCCTGAGCAAATATCTGTCATGTTTGATTTTGTTCGCCTCGCGAGGCGAAAAACTCACCGTGTGCGGGCAACCTGAGCTACGTGCCGAGCAAAAAAATGAACTAGCCAATGAAAGCGCATACTCTGTTCACGTGGGGCGTAATCATACATGCAGCCTTTATATTACGTGTTTGAGTCAATGGGGTGGAACTTTTGGTTCAGGGCCTTGACCAACGGACTTATATTTTTTGGTTGAACTTTGTGTTCTTTTTCTAAAGAAAAGGATGAAGTGCTTTTTAATTGAGAAAATAACAAGGAAGAACCGGTATGTGCATGCAAAGTTCAGGGAATCATGGGTCAGTTGATTTTAGTTTTTTTAATCATTTCAAAAATAGCCGCAATGAGTCAGAACTCGTTTGAGGGGAAGGGAAAAGTGGGAGTTGTTAACGGCATCAACAGAGTCATTCCTCTTTCTTTGCATTATTTTTTTATTTGCGGGAAAGGTTGGAGGACGAAGGATTCTGTTGAGCGAAGTATCATGATAGGTTTATGTTAGTGACTGGTCTGGAGAAATTATTTTTGTATATCTACGAATAAGCTGATGGGTATGCAAGCCGTGTTGGTGTGTGACTAACCCACCTGGAGCGTTCTTTCTTTTTTTTTCCTGTGAAATACGCCTCAAGGGAATCAGTTTTGGCCACTGTTTCTGCAAGATGACAGTCTGTGTGTTCGGTTTGTGGGCTCGTCAAATATCCGCGGGCCAATGATGTCAGTCAATTCAAGAGAGCGGGATTTTTAAAACTCGTCTCTGGTCCTGGCGACGCAAGGACTGGTTTGTGTATATATAACAGTGGCTCTTTGTTTTCATTTACTCAATGATTGATTTTAACCGGTGATATGCTTCCCCCATGCTTTTCTTTTTTTGGAAGGGGAAGCAAAGCATATTTTCTGTGCTTTTTTCCGCACTTCATCTATCACCATCTTTTCCGGTTTGTTTCTATTATGTTTACTTGCTGGTGATGGCAGAAAAATCTTACATATTGCCGGTACTTCTTGATTGAAGTAAGGGAATTTCGAGTTATTTATTTTATTTTATTTTGGTCTTGAAATCCAATCCTTACTGATCATTATTTTGTTCTTATAGTCCCAATAGGATTTGCACGTTCTCTCATCCAGACTTTTTTCTTGGTTGGATTGTGGAGAATTGAATCCCAGACCGAACCAGGTCATCTTTTTATGTTTTATGCCGTTCGTATGCCAAGATAGGCTGGCTCAAGAGCGATAATCCTTGTTGCATTTTTTACTTTCTGTAGATTTTGCGAGACCGGACAGATCTTTCTTTGCCTCCCTTCGTTTTGTCGTGTTTTGGATTTCATTGATTCCCTCGCTATGTTTAGGCAGAATCAATGTATTATACGCAGTTTGCTCTGTGATATCTGCCAGAGAACGTGGAATCTGTAGTTTGGGTAGCATGAGTGTGGCATCTTCTTAGTGTGAGTCCAGACCTTCGTCCTCCAACCTTTCCCGCAAATCAAACAATAATGGAAAGAAAGAGGAATGACTCTGTTGATGCCGTTAACAACTCCCACTTTCCCCAGTCTTCCCCTCAAACTAAAATCAACTGATCATTCCCTGAACTTTGCCTGCACATACCGGTACCGGTTCTTCCTTGCTATTTTTTCAAATAGAAAGCACTTCATCCTTTTCTTTAGAAAAAGAACACAAAGTTTAACCAAAAATTAAAAATCTGTTGGTCAAGGCCCTGAAGTTCCATCCCATTGACTCAAACACGTAATATAAAGGCTGCATGTATGATTACGCCCCACGTGAACAGAGTATGCGCTTTCATTGGCTAGTTCATTTCTTTTTGCTCAGCACGTATATTAGCTCAGGTTGCCCGCACACGGTGAGTTTTTCTCCTCGCGAGGCGAAACAAATCAAACATGACAGATTTTTGCCTCACGGCCTCGCGAGGCAGAAAAACGCACCAAAAATTGCCCGCACACGGTGGTGAGCTACGTGCTGAGCAAACGACCTCGAATGATTTTTTGCTCAGCAGATCAGATAGCTCTCGTTTTATGCGGCGGACTTTAGGGCATGGTTAATTAACTCGATAGAGATTTTTGAGACGCGTGGTGGCAGCAGACATACCAGTCGATCCTTTTCTGCCATTTTCTGCGCCGTGCTTAGAACTACACGTGCATGCTCAGAACTATAATAAAGGACTAGCATGTCTGCTACCACGTGCACCAGTGTCGCAAAAGTCACCCATTATGAGGCACGTGTCTCCGAGTTCCTCAACTGCAGTATCCCCACCCCTCAAGATTCCAGTTGTGCAGAAAAACAAAATCCCCTCTGTATTTTCGATCTTAAAATCAAGTTCCCGTTTGCCTTGTACACCCCTGAAAATTGGTCCCAATAATGACTCCATTAAACCCGTATCCCCGTTTAAAAATTACGTAAAGTGCGCACGTGAAGCTATCTGTTTGATCCCCTAAACGACGAGGAGGAGGAAAAGGAAAAAGACATCGACACCCGCACCACTAGCATTAGCAGCAGAAACGACCTAAATTGAGGGGAAGCGACACCCCCAGCTGCTACCATGGAGTCATTGATGCAATTCTCTTGGGGATGAACAGCCTACCATGCTATTGTGGCCAACTTCATGGCGATTGTGTAGTGTAGGGCCCCTCTTTAGTTTCGATCAAATTAGAGTCAATGGTATTTTTTCTCATTCCAAAATGACTTTTTCAACCTAAAGCAGACTTCTCTTAATACTATTGACATCGTTTTTTGCAATTTTCTTACGCGCTTTACGGCAGTTGCCATTCGAATCAATGCAGTTTTGCGTGTTTATTGTAGGCCTACGTCGCGCCGCGGTGATCGCGATCGCCATCTTTGTTTTCGCGTTGCGTTTTGTCGTCCTTATCGCCGCTTTACCCCAAAACTTCCTCAAATACTAAAATCCTGCCCTTTATCTACGACATACCTGTTGGTTTGTAATGTCGCTAACTAGTTTGGCAATTCCAATTACCTAAAAGTGGATTTTTGTTCCCTTATAGGGAACAGGGCCCTACACTACACAATCGCCAACTTGATGACCAGTCAGTCGGGGCTCTCCATCCAACCCAATGTCTCAACATGGAGGAAGGAAAACTGATTTCCTTTCTCCAGTAGTCTCATCAATAAGCCTTTCGCAAATTCCACTGCGTGTGCGAACATCAGACTCAGCGATTTGGTTTTGATAATTACCAGAGTTATAGTGGAGTCCCTAGCCTGCAAAGTCCTTTCACAAGTCCTTTGGCTAGTCCAGTCAGAACAGAAGTCCTTTCATCTGTTCATAAAGCAGGTCACAAGTAAATGAACAATGACAAAGGAATGCCTTTGTCAAAGCTCATCTGAATAGCTTGTGATTGGAATTAGGACTGGAGGGTTTGTGATGGACTTGCAGGGACTTGTGATAGGCCTACTCACAATCTGAGGGACGTACGTGATGGTACATGGTAACTGGATCCGCATTCTGCAATTTTTTATATAGACAAATTAAAGAGGGAAACTTTTGTTCGCACAAAAGTTGGAGCATGCAATCCATCTTAACCACAATGCCGTAAAAATATCAAACGTTTGCATATACTTGAAAACGAGAACTTTCCTTTGATTTCGTTGGTAACCCCCTATGATTTTGTAAGCGTGTGGCCAACTGTATCTCTTAGCCATGATGTGTGCACGCGCGAAAAGGCTTAATCGTGGCCATTTGGCACTTTTAATTGCCCCTAGTGCAGTGTACACATGTACAATATTGTTTACATAATGCTACCAGTTCGCACACTAAATAACACCCGTAGTCCTAAACCCGTGATTTCAGCTTGAGATGATTATATTATTCACTTATCAGTCACACAAAACAGGGCACAGAATAAATTTGCTTTACATTATTCAGCAAGTTAGCCTTTTATTAAACATTTTTATTAAACACTTGCCATTTTTTCAAAGACCACTACATCGTCAGCACCATGTAGAAAGATTCAACCACAACAAATATCCATGTTTGGCTCTCAAATCACTGGACGAGCCACGTGCGATTCATTATAACTATTCGAGAACGCTCGACACAAATAGGACCAATACTAAAGAAAAATAATTAGCAAAAATGAAAATGGCTTCAAACACAAGAAATATTAGAAAACCATTATCATAAACTTCTGTTTTAAATTTCCTGAAATGTCTTAACTTTTGGTTTCCATCAAATCTTTAGTACCAGCGTTCTGATTCACAAAATCGTGGTACAGCTTTGCGGACGTTGTAAGACTTTGCAGAAGAAACATACCACTGCGCGCCTTCGGGAATTAAAACATGGACAATAAACAACAAATCTCCAACTTTGCCAGTTGCTGTCACAAAATGGAATCTGCGTTGGGGATTATGTCCGTTTGAACAGGATTTAACTATTTAGCAATTTTAGTAATAAAAGCTTAGCATTGAAAACACTGAGGCATAATAGAGTTCTAACTACCATGCCGAGAAAGGCAAAAATCCTGTTTAAATTTGTTCAATTGCTGTCTTTAGACGGATCCATTCAGTTCTGCCCATAACCCCACACATTGTGACGGTGTCGTGTGATAATCAGACTCCCTGAAAATCTGACTTATTGGTTATACCGCACATTCTCAGCAGGCCCCCCATATCCCAAAAACAATGAAAAACATAGGGTAAGGGTTAAGGGTATAAGAGTTAAGGGTATATAAGGGTATTAAAGGGTATAAGAGTTACGGGTATAAGGGTTTAAGGGTATAAGGGGGTAAAGGGTATAAGGGGGTAAAGGGTATAAGGGGGTAAAGGGTATAAGGGGGTAAAGGGTATAAGGGGGTTTAAGGGTATAAGGGGGTTTAAGGGTATAAGGGGGTAAAGGGTATAAGGGGGTAAAGGGTATAAGGGGGTTTAAGGGTATAAGGGGGTAAAGGGTATAAGGGGGTAAAGGGTATAAGGGGGTTTAAGGGTATAAGGGGTAAAGGGTATAAGGGGGTAAAGGGTATAAGGGGGTAAAGGGTATAAGGGGGTAAAGGGTATAAGGGGGTAAAGGGTATAAGGGGGTTTAAGGGTATAAGGGGGTTTAAGGGTATAAGGGGGTTTAAGAGTATAAAGGGGGTTAACAGTATAAGGGGGTTAACAGTATAAGGGGGTTAACAGTATAAGTTGGTTAAATATTGTGTATACAAAGCACAATTATGTTGTAGTGCATCAGGGGTAAAGTGTCGGATATTCATGGTCAGATATTTATATGACAACGACGTGCGGCACGCGCAGCTGTAATTGGTCAAAATAATTCGAAGGGCAGTGCTTAATGAATCCGTCTATTGCATGAACTAAAAAGTTACATTACAGATTTACATGGAGTCGTGCGTTCAAATTCTTCGACTTCTAAGTCGAGTGGTATGCAAAAAGACTTCAATTTTGATGTCATACAAATTGCACTGTTCTGTAAAGGTTGAATGAAAACGAAAGCAATAACTTACACAGTGCTTTTCAAAAACCTACAATGCACTGAGGACTCTTGAATCACATTTGGGCAAATAAATCAATAATCGGTAAACTAATTAATCAGGGTACATCCTAACAAAAACATGTAGAGTGTACATTAAAGAGTGTACCATTTATACTAGTGGAGAGATAGAGACAAAGGGACAATAGAGACAAAGGGACTGAATAGGCCTCCACGGGGCAATTCTATGGGTTAGGTTGTCTCCACAAGGAATTGTGTGTACAGAGTACTATGGGGGTTTGCTTAAGTACAGGGACAAAGGGGAGAACAATGCCATGTCTCCACAGGGATGCAAAAACGCGGATACGTGTTGACTACCACAAAGTGTATGTATCTAGATAGACCTTGCATGGTTAATACACTAACTGCAAAACAAGGAATAAATAGACGAGGCGATTGTTTAATAAGTAGAGCTATCTTGACATAACCACAAAGGGGCAAGGGGCAGGAGTGGTTTTGTTTTCTTGACCAAAAGTCATCCGGGGTGTTAAATAAAGATGTTGGCACTGAAATTTTCAAAAACTAATTTTGGTCAACATTTACTTTATATCAGATCAAATTCTGTCGTTTTTTTTTTTGAGGGGGGAGGGGAAGGATGAACTTTTGATGCATCTATATATGGTCAATATCTTGCGCTTACCCTTATACCCTTCGCATAATTATGTTAATTAACTATCCTCCAAACGCTTAAAAGAGTAAGCCAAATATTTGTGATTCATGAATAATGGAATTAAGTATCACTTCTCTGCTCTCCACAACCCTGCAAAAGCCTACAAAACAACCTGGGCCCAATTTCACGGCACTGCTTACCGTTAGCGAAAAATCCCCGCTTACTGTAGCAGAAAATTATGTGTTTACGGCAAGCGTATTTCACGCGTTAGCAGGGAATTTTGGCTCCTGAGCATGCGTACATCCCGTAACTAAGGATTATGTGCTTACAGGGTTAGCGCACAATTTTTCTGCTAGCGCTGTTTAGTGCAAAATGGTGATCGTAAGCGCGGAAAGCTGTGGTTAGCAGAGCCATGAAATTGGGCTTTGGTGGATTTAGAATAATTCCTGAAGGTTAGAATTACGGGAAAACTGTTAATGTACCAGAATTAATTCAAAGGAATTTTGCCCTTTCCGAGCACAAAAAATGAGTCGAAAACAGCAATCCACCCTTCTGATTTTTAGAGTAAAAGGCTGAGGTACAAAACAGCCAATCAGGGGCTCATATTATGAAGTTACTAAGCATGACAAATTTGCTTAGGTTCATACCAGGGTGTTCAGCTGTTTTCTGCTTGGCATGGAAAGCACATGGAGTTCTGGCTGATAACCTGCTTTTACTCAGCCAGACTTGTTTAAGCTAAGCAAACTCAGCTCTATGAAATTGGCTTCTGTTTTTCTTGTAAACTGTACATGTAGGAGGGGCAGATGGGGGGGGGGGGGGGGGGGGGGGGGGGGGGCTAAACTCCCCTAACCCTGTTCTCTTTTGTTTTATGTTCTTTTATTAAAAGAAACTCCAAAATAGACCGTGTAAGTCTCACGCATAAAGGTCACGATTGAACTTCCGGGCACCTCTGAGCCACCGGCTGTAGGACTTTTACGTGTGGTTGATTTTGTTTTCTATAATACTTTGCTTTTACGAAGATCTGAACCATGAAACGGCCATAAATATGGATGATAAATTTAAAATTAATTTTGCAATATATGAAAACATGCACGACTGTCTAAATATTGAAGAAAAGTAGGAAAAAATGTTTGACCTGGGCGTCAGGTTGCAACGTGATTGGCTCATTGTCGGAAAGAGAAAGCCCGTCCCCCCTGATGAACCCCTGAACTACATGGTTTTGCTGCGGACGTAAGTGAACGTACGTACATTATGCGACGACCGCCTTATACTGCATATGGTCTACGCTATTAAGACTGGCACGTGAACCACCAGAACAATGGCGAATGACATACGTATGACCATGGAGGAATGACGTACTAGACTTTTTCGTTCTCCTTTTCCCTAATTTGATATATCATTCACATTTTGTAAATTGAAATGGAAAATAATGTTTTGCTAAAAGTTTTTATCTACCTTTCAGTAAAAAGAACAGCGTCAAACACGTTGAAGCTCCTATTCGAGGTGCCCGGAAGTTCGGTTTCTTGTAAACTCTCATACGTTCTCGAGGTCAACACGCTCTATGTCAGGTCTCACCCCCACCCTTCTGTGTTTGGGGGGGGGGGGGCGGCACAGGAAATAAAATACTTCTCACACCTTACCCCCTCATGCCAAAAAAAAAAAAAATGGATCCCCCTCTGTGTACATTTCAACATCTACTGATGGGAACTGGGCAGTATTTTTAGCAATAAGACATCCTGGATTTAGATATACAGCAGTTTAATCCCCCCCCCCCTTTTTTTTGGGGGGGGGGGGAGTTTCATGTTAGCATAGACATTATTGGCAAACCCTACACTTGAAGTGAAGTGTATTATTACTGCTAATTGCACTAGGAAATTTCTTGAAATATACATGGTAACCTTGGAATTTAACTTACTTGGCTTGAGGGTTTTCAAATTTTCACCCAATTTCAGAAATACATGTACGGTTGTGAATGCAAAAAAGTTTGATCGAGTGGTGCATGAACAATGTGCTACTTGGTGCTACAAAAAGGCCATACCCAAAGATTTGCAACATATTTAACTGATTAGTGGGTTTTACTGATTAATTGATTACTGGGTTTTACTAATTGTGCACTACCCGGGACTGATTTTGAAAATCTCAAAACTCTAAACGTTACTTGAGACCTAGCCCAGATTGGACTCCTCCGTTGTGTGTACAACGCGACGGAGTCATAATGCAATGAAGAAGTCGTCCAACCTATGCAATGAAGACGTCGTCCAACCTGGGCTACTTGAGACTCATGTTGAAATTGCACGTGTGAATGAATGAATGATACGAACATTGTTTTAACATGCATTGAATAAAGTCCAGAGGCACACTAGTACCTGTGTTGGTTGTAATAACGTTATTGTTAAAATGATGACACGTAAAAAGGTGGTTTAGTTGAGAACTGTCACTCTGTCAGATACTTATTAGAAAGAATGGTTATGTTATATTGAGCACAAACACGGAAACTTCAACATCATACATGTATGGGGGGTAACGGGATATACGAGGGTCGGCTGAAAAATGTGTAGGTTGACTCTGAAGGAGTAATGCCAGATCAATGAAACTTAGCATGCATTTATTTCAACCGTTTTGATAACTGATTGCATTGTTTGTTTTCCAGGTAAGGCCGTATTTGGTGGTTCGAAGACCTTGAAACTCGGTGGTAGCAAGTATTCGTAACAAGGTGGTTTTCGAACAACGCGTCTCGCCTGCTTAAACGTTAATCATGTTCTCTGCACATTTTGACACCTCAATCGGCACAATAATAGCACAATGACCAATTTTACAAATCCAGCCTCTTTTACAACTTGACCTCACATGACCTTTGACACGACCATCATATAAAGGTTACAATAGAGCATGCATGACCCAAGTTTGATTGAAATTGGACTTCAACTTTGCATATAAGACCAATTTAAAAATTCCAGCCTATTTTACAATTCCAGCCTATTTTACAACTTGACCTCAAATGACCTTTGACCTCGGTCCTTGACCTTTGATACAAGCATCATATAAAGGTTGCACTATTGAATGCATGACCCAAGTTTGATTGCACTTGGACTTCAAATTTGCATATAAGACCAATTTTACACTTCCAGCCTTTTACAACTTAACCTCAAATGACCTTTGACCTCGGTCCTTGACCTTTGATACAAGCATCATATAAAGGTTGCACTATTGAATGCATGACCCAAGTTTGATTGCACTTGGACTTCAAATTTGCGTATAAGACCAATTTGTCGAAACTTTAACCAAAATGACACATACATGTACGGACTACATGTACGTACGGACTGCGGACTACGTACAGAAATAGTGATTGCATAGTCTCTTTCTGAACTGGGGCTGTTCATTTTCGAATAATTTAGTATTCAAATAATTTAGTATTCAAATATTCGAAAATGGGTTTGACCGAATATTCGAACATTTGATACTCGCCGATCAAGTTTTCAGTGCATGCCGCACCGGTAAAAAAACATTCCACGTAAAAGCACGCCGGTGTTTTACGTATAGCGATTGATATTATGGACCGTTCAAACGGCATTTTTTTGCTTGCCCCTGTTGTATCAAGGGTTTTACGGACGGGAACAATAAACCGCGGTCCACAAAAAGTTACGATTGACAAAAATGTGGCATTTGACACTGCTAAGCGCCATAACTTTTCTTTTAAAATAGCATTAGAGTCATATCTGTACGTGCATATATATCTTTTCGAATATTCGAACTGGCAAAATGGTATTCGAATATTTGCTTGACGATCGAATATCGAATATCGAATATTTGGTATATTCGGGACAGCCCTATTCTGAACTTCGTTCAGGCGAGACAAAAATAGACAAAATGTGGCATCGCAGTGTCATCGAGATCCTGGAAGATGACCCAAGGTCTGAACGGCCTGCAACTGCCACCACCGAGGAACGTATTCACTGTTCACCACATGGTGATGGACGATAGGCAATTGACTATCAATCAGAATGCTGTTGGAATCTTCCGTGAGTTGAGAACATTCTGAGTACAGAACTTGGAATATCAAAGGTTTCTGCTCGGTGGGTGCCGCGTCTTCTGACCCCTGATCAAAAGCGTACCAGGCTGGTCATGTCATAGGATAACTTAAATTTAACTGCCTACTTTTGCACTGTTGAAAAAGCTGGGGTGTCATCCCCTAATGTAGCAACCCTATCGACATGAATGTCCTTGGGAGTTAAACCCTTCTTCTGCAGGTACTTGATGACACCGCGATGCCACATTTTGTCCATTTTTACGAATACTCGCGACCACCAACTTTTGACGTCGTCTACGAACCACCAAATACGGCCTCACCTGGAAACAAACAATGTAATGAGTTATCAAAAGGGTTGAAATAAATGCATGCTAAGTTTTATTGATCTGGCATTACTCCTTCAGAGTCAACCTACAAACTTTTCAGCCAACCCTCGTACGTTTACTTGTGTTGTCTCATATTTAACACCAGTGATAAAAAAAATACTAAATAAAAATACTGTACATGCGATTGCTTGTACTAAATGTATAATATTGCTGGCAAACATAATGTACAAATACAGCAGTAACTGCACATGTGTTGCAGGAAATTTCAAAACAATTGTTTGCTTCAATTAATTTCGATTTAACCTTTACATGTATGTCCCAAGAGTAAAACAAATACATTTCTGAATAAATACTACCTTATTTGTTTAGATGTCAAGTTTATATTCTTTTCCCAAAAGATAAACTTCCAGGCTCGCTGCCGAGCATTTTTTAAAACTTTCTGTAGTTGTGCAAAAGTTGCTTAAGTTCTTCATGTCTTATGCTCTACATTATTTTAAAAAGCTACCTGTGTTTTAGGACAGCCAAAATATGATGTTGACTGCCCGACATTTGTAATGCTTCCGCAACACAATCTTGCAATTGCGGAAAATAGTCTATTATATTCCATTTTATTTTGGAAATCAATTGCCAATCAAATTGCACTTTGGCCAAATTTGTCCTACAATGTACAATTAAATATGAATTAATCACTATTAACAACAATCGCTTTTGTTTTTGTCGCAATAGTTTTAACACAGACAGAACATCTGAATACATGTAACTCCTGTTTAAAACCCTTTCTGGTCGGCTGCTATTAATACAGGCTTGTGCAGCCAAATGTAATGCACACAACAGGCAAACAATGGATTGAGTATGCGCAGGAATGCGTATATAGACAACAACCGGCCAGGTGGTCTTTTTCAAATCGCGGCCATTGACGTCGTTCGTATTCAAGAGGTTATAACCTGAAGCTTGATCTTCAGGATTTTGTTAAAACGTATTTAATCTACTGGCATTTGTAGACTCTGATTTACAAACTACATGTACATGTACAGTTTGTAGACTGAAGACTAATTTTTTCAAATTGGCAGAAACTGAATAATCTTTTTTTTAAATTTTGTTTATACCCTTTCCTCCAGAGAAAAGGCAGTTGACATCAACTGCACTTCGCATGCTTCACACAAATACAAAAATAAAGGCTGACCTTTCAGGCAAACTCTTTACGAGCTTGCACATTTCGCTCATATTTAAATGTTTTCTTCATTCTCCACACACATTTCCTGAGTGATAAATTCAGGCTGTAAAAAAGGCATGTACATGTATATGGTTTTACACAAAGTATACAGGCACACACATGTACATATGTATGACGACAACACAGTCACACTGCATTTCTGGGTAGTCGTTCGCTTCCACATTATCCTTCCATAAAGACAAATCACATGGCAAGACACAGCTCAAGGGGCTTCATCAACGATCAAGCCACAACAGAGTTCCATTAGTAGCTTCATGCATATTCATCACAAATTCATATTCATGAAACGCTGGTTCACTGAATACACGTAGTCTGCAGACGGGGCAAGTGTATACATGCACATCATGCTGCAACATTTAAAACAGTTTGTGCCACTTGTGCTGAATTGTTAAGATTTAATCTATCACTTGCACTGTACAGCCCCGGCTGAGTAATGGCAATATTCTTGTTAGTCTAAATTTCGAAGTTCATACCAGTTGGTTCCTACAATGTAAACACATGCTTCTCAGCTGAACAACAGTCCATGCTCGGTTATTGGTTCCAACGAACACCTTGTGAATGCACAGACACCCAACAACTCATAGCGTTGACTACACATACACATTACATTTACACACACAGAGCTTTGGTTATCTTGAGATTTGTTTTTGTTTCCTGGATTCCAGAGAATTTTTCATACCCTGCGAACCGTTTTTCTTGTCTTTTTTTTCCGGCTTTTCCCTCAACAGGATAAGTCACTGCAGTGGTTTGACCATAACCTGCAGTATGACGTTATCATTCACCAAAAAGCGGGAATTCGGTGATGACAGCTCGTCCACCGAAACCTTCTTGTCAAGATCCGAGTCGGCCGTGTACCGCGACTTTGTGAAGTTCTTCTTTCCCGAGACAGACACCAGCACGTTGTCGCTGTTCACAATTGAGATCATGTACTCCATGGGCCTGGGTAGATCCAGGACCACGTTGGAGTAAAGAACCACGCGGAAGTCTTCGTTGTTTGTGGACGAGCCCTTGGGGTAGATCTTCAACTCCCAATCCCAGCTGGTGTGCGGGTAGGAGGAGGAGCGGGTGGAAAACCTGGGCATGGCCTCTGAGAGTCTCCCAAAGTGGGAATAGCCTGATAGGACGATGCGCTTGTCCCAGCGTAGATCGGTGTAATTCCGCAGGAGAAAGCTGGAGGAGGTGAAGTCCTTGTTGATGCATCTCCCTTCCAAGTTGAGGGCGTTGAACTTGTAGGCCTGTAGGAGGAGGGGGACGAACATCTCAGGGTTCTGCTCCACCACACGGTGTTTCTCAAGCAACTCCAGCTGCTCGGGGGTCATCATCGGGAAGCGGATGTACTGGATGAACTGCCGCAGTAGCTCCATCTGCTTGCTCTGTCGCTCCGGGTGCTTGGGTGACTCGATCCACTTGACCAAGGCACGGAACAGGGTCAGCTCGTTGCGGATGGTCAGGTCCGAACTCTTCAGGAACTGGGTCAGCTGCTCCACGTCTAGGGCCAGCCACTCCATGTTCCACTCTGGCAGGGACATGATGTCGTCAGCCTTGGGCGAAAGGGCGGCGATGCAGGACGTGACAAGACAGTTGTGGTAGCACTTGGTGGCATACTGGTACCAGACATGGAACACATCTTTGAGCGGCAGCTTGGGGATGATGCTCTTGGTGGCAAAGTTTACGCAGACTAATCTCAGGTCACTGACGTTATACTTGTCAGCAAGCATGAGGATCGGAAGGGTATTCTCAACAGTAAGGACAATATGACAACTATACAGGAACTTGAGAAATGCTTCAAAAACATCACAACACTCAGGCTCTTCTACTAGCTCAACCTCCTGCATGAAAAGAATAAAGAAAATAAAACACTGGAATAAACTTTTGTTCATATGTAAAAATGCAGGCAGTCTTAAAAAATGAAGTACTTGGGAGACATGTAATATTTTTACTTTTTAACTTGGCCAGCAAAGGGGGTAGTATTACATGTATTTAAGAATATTTGGACCAAGGTAAATCATTTGGCAGTAAAGATATTCTGCCAAATATCAAGTTCTTCATAATTAGGAGGCTTTTGGTTTTTTTCAGTTTCAGAGAAGTTAGCATCCAATATCAATATTTTCAATGTCAAGTTTGATTTATGAAGGTGAACGTTTAATCTTGGACATTTTCATTGCTTTATACGTGTATTTGGTTGATAACACAAACCAAATTCAAGTTTTATATTCCCATTAACCCTAACCTTCCCAAATCCTCCAAAATCCTCTTTGCAAAATGGAGGAATTTGGAGGATTGAGGGCACTTGGAAGTTGATGCATCGGAGGATTTTGCAGGATTGAGGTTACTAGGGGTTTTTGCCCCTGCAGGAATATGGAGGATCCAGGTTATCAGGCTCAATGTGATACATGAGGATTTTGGAGGATTGAGGTTACTAGGGGTATGCAAAAATAACCTGGAGGATTTTGGAGGATTCGTGCTATGGTCCCCATAAGAGGATTTTTGAGGATTCAGGTTATATGGAGTTTTAACACTTTGAAATCAGAGGATGTTGGAGGATTCAGGTTACATGGGGGGAAAATGATGTAGGGAGTTAGGGTTAAAAACCAAGATGGGCAAACAAATAAATTCTGGATCAAAAGATAAGAAGCATGACTGTGGTCATTTTACAAATGATAAATGTTGTAAATTGCTATAATACTGCATAGATGGTATTACAATGTACATGTACGTAAGCTACAAATGTACATTTGTACCACTGCATTGTTAAATTAAAATACTGGGTCTATGTATGTACATGTAGGTCTGAAAACTGGGATAATTTCTTTGGTACATGTATCTATTTAAGATTTATTCTCTATTTAGATCTGGACCCAGAAAAACTGTAAGAGTGGTGGGGCTGACAACCTAAAATATGGCCAACCCCTGTACGTGTACAACTGTACTTGTTATACCAAGGTATTAAATTGCGAGATCCGATTGGTCGAGATCCGATTGGTCGATAACTGGTCGCATGGTTCATTACAAAACATTATGTGTTACCCCAAAACTTATGTACATGTATGTACCCCGTGGAGTACATTACATGTACCTTGATCATCCCCAGGGTTGCTCTGAACAACAAGTTTAATAGAAGCAGATCCTGGGGAAGAGGTTTCATTTTCGCTGGTACTACGCGAACCACTGTATATTTCCATGTAATGCGCGCGTAGGGAATGGTTAAAACAAAAGTTGTGATAAGTTTGGAAGAACTTCCGTTGCCGCCATTACTGTTTACGTTTTGTATGCTCTTTCACTTCCAACTACTCGGGGATTTGGACAGGCATGTACAATGTACATGTACATGTACATGTATTTCATACCATGGTATAACAAAACAATTGTTGTCTGCTGTGATGGTGTTGTCCATGGTGTTTTGTCAACTCTTGGGGGTAAATGACACCCAATGTGAAGTCATTTAGAGTGCCTTTTAGCCTTGTACTGGGCGACTTCCATTAACAAGGTGGTTCTCGAACCACGCTTCTTGCCTGCTTAAACGTTAACCCTAACCCTGCCAGACGCAGCACAGTGCATCTGTGGTGACAGCTTGACCTTGCTGCACTCTGCACACAAGTCAATGTGACAAAGTATGCAATCTGATGCGTCTGGCAGGGTTTCTAGCCAAAATACCCTGGAGGGTTAGGGTTAATCATGTTCTCTGCACATTTTGACACCTCAATCGGCACAATAGCACAATGACCAATTTTACAATTCCAGCCTCTTTTACAACTTAACCTCACATGACCTTTGACCTGAGTACTTGACCTTTGACATGACCATCATATAAAGGTTACAATAGTGCATGACCCAAGTTTGATTCCAATTGCACTTCAACTTTGCATATAAGACCAATTTTACAATTCCAGCCTATTTTACAACTTGACCTCAAATGACCTTTGACACAAGCATCATATAAAGGTTGCACTATTGAATGCATGACCCAAGTTTGATTGCAATTGGACTTCAACTTTGAGTATAAGACCAATTTGTCGAAACTTTAACCAAAATGACACATACGGACTACGGACTACGGACTACGTACATGTACATGTATACATGTGTATGTACGTATTATGTACTACGTACGGATTATGTACAGAAATAGTGATTGCATAATCTCTTTCTGAACTTCGTTCAGGCGAGACAAAAAACCTCACCGCAGATGAAGTAAATACTCGAAGTCAGATTTACAACCCAGATTTATTTCCTGGACATGTACATTGTGTACATCAACTCATTCTTGTGTTACTTTGTTGTTTTTTATCCCATTTCATTAATTCGTTAATAACAAAAACAGCAATTGTGCTGTGTCTTTTGAAGAAAAATCTACATGTATGTGGCACAAGAACCAGAAAGCAGAAACAAGAACTACCACTTGTATAACCAAAAAGTTAGTGGAAAAAGATGTTTGGTTGGAGGACAGTCATATTATGTACAAATGTAGTCATCACTTTTGGCTCCCAGCCAAACTATGAGACAGCACAATAACATCCAGCCTCCTCCCAATCCCCCAAGTCTCCCTTATCTTGTCATCATTGATGAATTCCTGACCAAGGCCATGAGGTCAAACCAAGTGTCACAACAACACAGCGGAAACTGATCAATGGTTTCCCTTAACCCCTTGCATATGGATGACGCCTGTGGGTGCAAACAAAAACAGTGTCACCAGGCCGGATGACGAAACTGGCCGCTGTTTGTGCAGTTTCAATCCATTATTGGATTATTGTTTATGATACGCTTGACTGCACAAACACATTGTAGTGGTTCGATTTGGCTGCCAGAGCCGCTGTGACACCCCGACGTCTCCCGTAAAATACCGTGCCCAAGGGGTTAATATCAGCTACATGTAAGTGCTGGAAAATAATACAGCCAGCTTGGGCAGCACCTCAATGGATTCATAGAATTTGGTTATATTTCAGCACCACCTCTCTAACAACCCATGGCTGATCTTGACCATGATTAACCTTAACCCGCTTCAATCCTCCAAAATCAACTGGGCAGTTTTGGACGATTTTAGAGGATTGGGGCTGAATACATGCATTTTGAAATGTTGGTTGACTTTGGAGGATTGAGGTCGCATCCTGATTCAGTCTCAGTTGATTTTGGAGGATTGAGGCTCTATGTACTTTGATTAATTAACCCTCATATATACTTATAACTATCACAGCCTATCAAAAACTAAACACCAACTCTCACAGTTTGTGTGCATGTTTCAATCTGTCACTTGATAGGTTTTGATATATAGGGTACATGTAGCTGGCTCCATTTTGGCCTTGAGAACAGGAGGGTTTTAAATCGTGGTTGATTTTAGAGGATTGAAGATGTACATACATTATGTAGCCTAGTCCACAGTGCCTATAGGAGGTAGGACTTTTGTAGGCTTTCAGGAGTATTTTTTGTTGATATTCAACCATGTCCACAACATCACAAGCCTCATTTCACACTTGTGCTCCATCCTCAACTAAAATAAGCTCTTGGAAGTAAAGTTGCAGCACTCCTGCTGGGTTCAGGAGTGCTGCAAATTTACTTCCAAGAGCTTAATTGTGTGATTTTCATATGACAGTGTGTAACACTTAGGACAAAAATTCAATGAGATTTCATTTTTTCTGAGTTGTGGGACCAAAAATTAGAACAAAGTACATTTGTAGGAAAAGGTAGGAAAAAATAGGAATTTCAAGAAAATAAAGTGGGAAAAGTAGGAGCAATGTCAAAACAATTGGACAAAAGTAGGAAAAGTAGGAATACTTGAAAGCCTGTCCAAAAATGACAGGGATTACTTGGATGATAAAAACTGGCTCTTAGCCAGATCAGTGATGCAGTGGCAGTCTGGAATTCAAAGATGTCTCATGCACGGCACTGGTAGCCATCTGCTTTCAATGTTGGGTGCAGAACTGTGCAAAAAGACTCATGATGAAAGCGCTATGGAATCTTCTTCATGTACACCATACATTGTATCTCTGACATTTCAGATGTTTCAACAAAAAGGAGAATTCCTTGGCTTTCAGACAAAATCAAATCCAAAATTGGAAAGGCCTTGGAGCAGCATGAATACAAAGTGTGAAATCAAACAGAACACTAAACAAGAAAGAATGGATAAGAAGTTTCTACAGTTTTGGTCAGATCAAAATTTAAAAAAATGCAATTTAAAACCCTCCTGTTCTCAAGGCTAAAATAGAGCCAGCTACCCTACATGTATTTATGTAATTATATCAAAACTTATCAAGTAACAGGTATTGAAACACACACAAACTGTGAGAGTTGGTGTTTAGAGTTTTTGATAGGCTGTGATACTTATAAGTATAGGAGGGTCAATGTACTTGTACATGTGCATGTACATGCACATGTAGACATACATGTTATGCACATTGTACATTTGTACCTTATGCCATAATAAAAGACAAATTGCTTGGCGTGATTTTTGTTTTACAGAGGAGGTTGGGTGGGGGGGGGGGGGCTAGTACCCAAAATTATGATTGCCCCTCCCCCATTTTTTAGTAATAGCATTTTGGGGGGGGGTGTCTGAATGTTTTGGATGATCTCCCAAAATTCCAAACATTTAAACCACTTTTTTCTTTTTTTAGTTCCCAACAATTAACAATGCTTTTGCGAAAATTAGTTTACCCCACCCCCCCCCCCCCCCCCAAAAGAAAAAAAATAAATAAATAAATATCGTCCAAAACAAGCAGTAAATTTGCATATCTTAAAAAGTGCATCAAAAAAACAAAAGGCCTTTTGTAAGATGTGCTGAAATACATAACGTCTGAGATTCTTTGGAAACTTTTCAACTTGGATACTGTATGATTTGCCAAAGATTTCAAATTGTTTTTGCTTTGTTTCTCTTCTGTCATTCAATGCGGATGAATCACAGCGAGTACCAAGAACTGTGTAGGAGTTGCAGGTCTAAATTGGTCAAGTGACATTTAGAATGACATGATGTACAGTACCGCTCAGAAATACGTTCCCTTTACGCGATCGTTTTTAACGCGAAAAATCGTTCGCGAATTGTGCGTCTTTTTCAAAACATGCCCTGTCTAGGGAGCCTTTTTCATTCGCGAAAATCAACTGCGAATTCGCGAAAGTTCGGCCACTGTTGCACGCGAAAATCAGTCGATTTTCGCGTGCGCAAATTTGCGAAGATTCATTCGCGAACGACGCGTAAATTATATACATCGTTACAAACATGGACATGCACATAAGACACGATGTACCACACAGCACGTATTGCATATACATGTAAACATTTTACCGAAAATTAAGCCATTCAAAGCAGAAGAGGTTCCCCAACCCCGTCGTCGTTGTCCACAGAATTTGTAGGAGTGAGAATTGTCTTGCCACCCGACTCAATGATGGTAATTCTAAACTACGTGGGCAACGCAATACAACGATAGCAGAACCAGACAGAATTTCGTTATGCAACAAAACTTCCAATATTTCTTTACTTGGTTGAGATTGGTCGTAAATGACGTGCAGTATACCACGCGGCCGCGATTGCCATCGGCAGCATGCAGCATGCCAGCCGGGTAGCGAATTAATTTCCCCAAACGACATTTGAATATTGATGCATTCATGGAGGAAGGGTTGGTGTTCCTTCCTCCATGATGCATTGTTGAGCGTCCTCTGCGCATGTTATATTACTGTGTCTAATGCAATGAATTCTCTATGTTTGCCGAGTAATTCGATGGTCTAGTGGATACGGTGTTAGCCTACGAAGTAGAAGGTTGTGGGTTCGAGACCTCCAGTTATAAATTTTCTTTTTCTTTCCAATTTCCAACTTTGGGAGATTTTTTTAAAAGAAAAGTAAAGTCCGAAATTTCATTCCGTTCGAAATTCATTTTTCTTTTTTTATTCGTGGCTCCGGAGGATTTTTTTTAAAGGGAATTATAAGTCCGAAATCTCATAGCGTTAACCCTATTCGGATGTTGTTTGGGGGAATACAATCGCGGCCGGGTGAATGCACTGTGAATCTACCGTGGAGTATACCGGCGAGGCCGGGTTAAAGCCGGAAACCACGTGTTTTAACGAATTGAGGGCGGTTTGGGAATCTTTGATACTGATTATTTTTTCAAAATCCGATTTTTTGAAGACGGCTGATCCGTCATCTAAGTTATATAAAAAATGGCCTTACCAAAAGCTTGGAGACCACGTGAAACGATGTAGTCACACGTGATTTGATTCACTGGTAACCAAACTCATTAATTACGATATCTCTGGGGAAGTTAAGGGGCAGATGGGTACCAGTTACAAATTTTTTTTCCATTCGATTCCAGTCTGCTGGCCGTATGCTGCGCATGTGTTGATGATTTTTGAAAACGGATTTTAAGGAGAAATTTGGGCTTGGGCGAGACAAACTTTTTCGAGTTGACTCTGATTCCGAGCAGGAATCGCAATTCCATTCAGAATTGATTTGACTCCCAATGAGTCGAGTATGTTCAGAACTTTGAGGTAGCTCTTTTCCAATTAATGAACTCAACGGGGGTTCTGTAGAGCTAGTGATAAAATCTAAAATGTGCTCCTGATCATACAATGTTTACCTCCGGAGCTAGAGTTGCAGTGGAGCTAAAGGGTCTCCAAATAGTTGCGAAAATTAGTCGATATATTCGCGTACACAAATTTGCGAAGATTCATTCGCGAACGACGCGTAAATTATATACATCGTTACAAACATGGACATGCACATAAGAAAACGTACCACACAGCACGTATTGCATATACATGTAAACATTTTACCGAAAATTAAGCCATTCAAAGCAGAAGAGGTTCCCCAACCCCGTCGTCGTTGTCCACAGAATTTGTAGGAGTGAGAATTGTCTTGCCACCCGACTCAATGATGGTAATTCTAAACTACGTGGGCAACGCAATACAACGATAGCAGAACCAGACAGAATTTCGTTATGCAACAAAACTTCCAATATTTCTTTACTTGGTTGAGATTGGTCGTAAATGACGTGCAGTATACCACGCGGCCGCGATTGCCATCGGCAGCAGCATGAACATCTTTATCCCTTAAATATTCGTTAAAGAGTCACTTTTCCCTTGATTTACCGTGAACCAAAATTGTCACGGTTTTTTTCAACATGTTCAGGGAGATTAGGAGTCCGTGAAAACACCCTTAGAAAAGTCCTTTGTTTAGCCGTTCGTGAAAATCCGGCGACTTCAGCCACTAGCCATGCCAGTGCCAGATTGTGTACCGTTAGGTTTTTCACGGTGTTGTGGAATCCGTGAAAACTCCTGTATTATAATCGTGTGGTTGAGATTGGCAAGTCTGCTGCCTGGCCCTCCAGAGTGTTTAGAATGTTTACAATGGAGAGTTTATTGACTCCAGGTTTGAGCTTGCCCAACCGACCGAGCGCTATTATTGCCAGGAAAATACGTCTTATGAATAAACATGAACACGGAAGGCTTAATACTGCATTCAGAACTTGCAAACCTTGCATGCTTGTCGGGATGGCGAGTGGCACAATCTGGAGGGTTTTTCGAGAAAAAAAAATTAACAACGAAACGCCAACGTAAAGCGTTGAGGCATACTTGTTTGCGTTGTCATTGTGTTGTCATAGGCCTATATATTGTAACAGTATTTATTAATAACAATTTAATTGCTTATTACGTATGAGTGAATACTGTAAAAGAAAAAAAGCTGTAGAAGGTCCTCCGTTCCTGCCTGGTTTTGACAATATTATTCATATTATTAATAACACAGTATTTTGGAAGACACTACACAGCGGGATGCTTGGTACTGCGGGGGACGTATTAAGCCATGAACCCCAAACATGGCGGGCAGCGCCGGCACTCTGCCCTTAACTTTGCAGTGAAATCACCACATAACATGAGACAGGCGATCTATTTATAGTCTACAAAAAATGGTGTATTTCCTATCTATGGTAGCAGCTTAAAAATGATAATTTTCACCAAAATTGGACCAAATTATTCCGATTGTATTGCAAAGAAGTTGTTTTCAAAACTTAAACTACTGTTGTTCCCCTTTTGGTTACCCCCGGTGTAATTGTCATAATTTGACCCTGAAAACTTCTCAAAATGTGTTTTTTTGTACACTAAGCTATATTTAAATCTATGCAAATTAGTGGGCGTATCCATTTCAACCATTCATTGAGAAATGCTTCTCTGCACTTGGGGCTGCTCGCACGTGGTTCGTGCATCCTGCCTGATAATATAATCATAGAGCACTCTGTTCCTTGCTCTATGATATAATTAGCTCTAAATAAATCAGCTGATTCTCATCTCGCGGATTGACTGTTGGTATCTACACAATTCGCTGGTACCCGGCGCTAGTCTAATGGGCGGGCTGAAAATTTAACTCCGTCCACAATTTACATAATTTGTCTCCATCCAACGCCTGGTGACATGATCACCAACGGCAGCGGTACATTATTTTTGAAAACGGATTTTAAGGAGAAATTTGGGCTTGGGCGAGACAAACTTTTTCGAGTTGACTCCGACTCCGAGCAGGAATCGCAATTCCATTCAGAATTGATTTGACTCCCTATGAGTATGTATGTTCAGAACTTTGAGGTAGCTCTTTTCCAATTAATGAACTCAACGGGGGTTCTGTAGAGCTAGTGATAAAATCTAAAATGTGCTCCTGTTCATACAATGTTTTACCTCCGGAGCTAGAGTTGCAGTGGAGCTAAAAGGTCTCCAAATAGTTGCGAAAATTTGTCGATATATTCGCGTACACAAATTTGCGAAGATTCATTCGCGAACGACGCGTATATACATGTACATCGTTACAAACACTTGTACAATGTACATCGGACACATCCTTTTTAATACCTCCATGGTACCACACATCACGTATTGTCATATACATGTACATATATACATGTTCATGTCAACATTTTACCGAAAAGCCATTCAAAGCAGAAGTCTGGCTCATAATAAGAGTTTCCCCACCCGGACCCCCATCGTTGTCCAAAAAAAAAAGAAATACGAGAATGGTCTTGAAACCCGACTCGATGACGGTATTCCACACTACGTGGGCCATGCAACCATACTGAATTTCATTGTGCTACAAAACTTCCAATATTTCGGAATCAGTGCAGCGCGCGTGCGGTTTGTTACAATGTAACAAATGCGTCCCATTTTCAAGCTTGCAAGTCGCACGTGCATGCACCATGTTAGGTAACAATTAGTCTGGAGAGTGTATAGGGTATAGGGACAAAAGGGGGGTACCCCTCTGCCCCATATCGTGCTGGGTATAAAGGATTAAGTTTTTTTTTTTAAAGGCCAGTGGGAGAGGGTTTAATATTGTGGAGTTTTGCATAATCAATGGTGTACAAAATCGAGATAGGAATAAAATGTTTTGTTTTCGATTGCGCTAAGATGCAGTATTGCTGGCACTATTATTGTGTTGATAATATGAATAGGAATAGGCCTACTGTACATTTTGATGCCTGTTTTTTTATAGGCGGGATGTTCGGATGTGCAAGTGAATTTACTCATAATAAATTAAAATCTGAAACATGTTTATTTTTATTGAACTCTCGTTTCCCTATAATAGCCGCTCGTGGTTTCGAAAAAAGTTTAGCGTTATGCCATTTTCAAAAAGTAACCAAACCCGATTTTAAAACTACCAGTCTTCTAAAGTTCGGGATTTTGTCTAGAGAAAATATTTTTAAAAACGTGCTGCCTCTAAAGGAAAGGGACGGGCGTTAAACGATTTCTTTTTTACTTGTTTGTTTGTTTGTTTGTTTGTTTATAGTTTAACAGAAATATCAATTTTTTTTTCATTGCATCATTTCAAACCCAAACCCTACCTGTTCTGAAGACCTGCTGGAAGTTGTCTTTTTTTCATGTAGTCATTTTACATTTTTGAGTTTGATTTCTTGTTTTAAATGTAGGCGAAGTAAAAAAAACAAACATGTTTAGCGTCCCCGCTAAGGCTTAGTCCCCGTCCGCTTCCTTTTTGGGGGCCGGCTGGATTTGTTTTATTAACTGATATCACTGTAAACATGTTTATTTCTCTTGTCCATCGTGTCTCTTAAATTTTTGTGAAGTTGAACAGTTAAACAAAATTATGGTTTTCGGAAATTTAAAAAAGAACTTCGGCAATCTTGAAAATAAAAAATAAAAAGCTCCTCCTATGTAAAAAAAAAACGGACGCTAAACGTTTTTTTACTTGGCTTCAAATCTCATGAGTTCAATCATTCACGTTCATCTACCATCATCATTTAATAATTAAAGAAACGCACCAGCCAAACGGCTGTTGTTGATGGTTTTTTTTTTAAACTAAAACCACATTTTCATCGTTTTAAGCGTTTATTGGCATAGATATGTCTCACCCGACCTCCTGATGAACATTTGGCATCTTAGAGATGGGTTAAGTATCTCATATGAAAGGTGTCAAAGGACCAAGTGAGACATGCCCCTAACAAATTAATAAGTAGGTCCGAAACTACTGCTGCAGCGGTTCCAACACTTTCCTGACACTATTTTCCATACGCGGGTAATGAATATCATTTTCATTCTCTGTGAGGGATTACAAAATAATGGTTAAAATAAAAATAAACACACACAAAATGGATAAGGACAAAAGCTGCTGCGGGAGTAGTCGGGGTCTTTGCAACTAACACAAAAAAGTAGCAAAAGATCACTTCACAGGTTCACTTCTGTTCTTCACCGTGTGGTTGACCAGAACCCAGGTATTAAACAAGGCAATGCATGCAGTTTGCTGTTTAGAGAGGTAAGATTTAATTTAAAAAAAGGGTGTGGATGTTCCTTGCCCACATATCGCGCTTCAAATGGTCAGAGCTGGGCTGGTTAATTTGCATGTGAATAAAACTAAATTTTACAATGAAGTGCGGAGTACGCTGATGGTATACTTTAGATATTTAGAACGTTTTAATAGATTTTGCATCTTATCGCAGATTTACTGACAGCTTGTCCATTATTATAAACTTAGACTTTAAACCGAACAAAATTGTTTTCTCCCCTATTTATATTTTTTTCTGCGAGTTGTTGAATCCAATTAAAAATCTTTAATTGAATTGGCATTTTAAAAGAATGATCCCGAACCGAAACAAAAATGTTCGCTAAAACTGCTAGAGTTTTTAACGACAAGATTTCGTCAGATGAGAAAATAAAAGTAGGCCACTGTACGTTATTAATGTTCGATATGACCAGAGAATTTCCCTTGTTCCCCTTTTAAGACAGACGATTTTTAATATTTTTAATGAAACATTCAGGATGACTTTGAAATGCTGGTAGTTGAGCACCACATGGCTGGATTTGTGCAATATTTCGATCTCTCCATCACCCAGTGCCCGCTGGATAAATGTACTCTCCAGATGCCACGTGTGGTTGGCATGGAATATTGTTTATGTTATATTTTCGCAGGCGTTGCAGTCTAGTCCAGGGCGCCCTACACAAAGAAACTCTGGAGCTGAACCCATACATTTTGTTTAATACATGGTATTACAGTGTATAAATAATTGTATACCTCGCAAAAGTTGAGCTGTCAATCACTTTATAAGGTTTCAGGGCTGGGGGTGCAGGATATTTTATTTCAGACGTACTTTTCTTTTAGGGCGAATGAATACTGACATTGAGTACTGATTTTTTTTAAACATACATGTAGCTTGTCGGAACAGGTGAGCATTAATATTCCAAGCAAATGATACAATAATCCATCCCTCCGTTTAATTCAGCCACGGGAGGGTAAACATTATTTTCCTTGCTCGACGTTAAATACGGCAATCGATGGATTTATTTAATCAGCTATGTGTCCCCTTTCTGTTATTTGTTCTGCTTGCTCTAATTTGTCTGGTGATTTTCACGGCAAGGTTCCGTTCAGCCCGCCCATACCCACTAGACTATCGACGGGTACCAGCGAATTGTGTAGATACCAACAGTCAATCCGCGTATACCAGCTGATTTATTTAGAGCTTATCAGTAGCAGGAGGCTAGGCACGAACCACGTGCGAGCAGCTAGCCCCAAGTGCAGACGGAGAAGCTTTGAAGCATTTCTCAATGAATGGTTGAAATGGATACGCCCACTAATTTGCATAGATTTAAATATGGCTCAGTCTACACAAAACCACATTTTGAGAAGTTTTCAGGGTTAACTTTATGAAAACTACACTGGGGGTAACAAAGGATAACACCAGTGGTTAAGTTTTCAAAACAACTTCTTTGCAATACAATCGGCATTGCGGTGAAAATGATCATTTTCTAGCTGCCTACCATGAATAGAAACTACACCATTTTTGTAGACTATCGGATCGCTTGTTCAATGTCATTTGGTGATTTTCTTAAAACGTTCCCCGTAGTACGAATCACCGAGCCACCAAGTGGTCAATTATCTTATGCACCTATCAATTGCTACCCCCCCCCCCCCCCCCCCCCCCCCCGGGCTGGCCCACCCAAGATGTGGGGATTGTCACTTTTGAAGTGACCAAAACCCTACCTCTGGGGAAAAATTTGTGACAATCTTTGACATACATGGATTGGGCACCCCCACCTCATGGTTTTGAACTTCTGATGTGGAAACAATGGCAAAATGAGTGAACAAAATCTCCCCACCCTGGGGCTTGAAAAACGTGACCAAACCCCCACATAAGACATGGGGCAGCCCAGGAGAGGGGTGGGGAAGCAATTGATAGCCGCATTATTTACACTATAAATAACAAGTTCGAAATTGATTTTAGCGAATTTGCTGGTAAAGAGAAAGTATCACCGATTTTTTAAGGGAAAATAGGGGTTCTGAAAAAAATCGCCGATTTTAAAAACGACATCAGCGATATTTTAAAAAACATGTAGCCGATTTCGATTTTTGGGCGGCGAATATCGCATCATCGCGATTTTATCGTCGTATCGCCCAGCACTACTGTTCACACATGGCATTACTTGTATATTACCATAAAAATGGTGTGAAAAGATGGAAAGGAGTGTGTAAATGTCCTACGCGATCGAGGCATGTGGACATTGCGCGTACGCCCAACCCTTACTGCGCTGTACTGGGCTTTAGGCGCGGAAATCCTTCCTGTGCGCAGACATTTTGAATTCGTGTGCGTGTTTGTAGAACATAATGAAATTAGATGGAGTGAATTTTTGAAAAGTAAATGCAACACAACAAACAACTTAAAGGTACACATTGCTTTGGATTTTGCGATTTGGGCTATAAAACTGAAATGGATATGGTTGGGAAGCTGTTTTTAAAGTAGAATATAAAGATTCACATAACTATCCCTTCAAATTGCGTGGTTTTTGTTTAATTTCGTGACAAATAACGGTCCGCCATTTTGTAGAACCAAATTTTTGACTCCACAAAATGGCGGACTGTGTTCACCAGTCGTATTTCCAGTCGCATCTGGTTGAAGTACGTTCTGTTGATCCATTTTGATGTACTGTGGCACGGCGCGCAGCACTGGCGATATATGTCGAGAGGTAGAGAATTGTACCTGGCGATCATCTGATAGGTTCACAAGGCCACTGGCTGCGTATATAATGCGGCGCCAGCCTAAAGACTCTTACAGCGTATTTTGCGCATTATTTAGACGGTGGTATTTAGTACTGGAAATAAGTCTATGTATCGCAGGTCAGATGTCAGGGGTAAGCGGCCAATTTTTTTGTTTCGTAATCACTAATCACTAATTACAACACATTATACGTGTTTTTTTGCATGAACAACTCTTATAAAAGATAAGGAACATTTCCAAACAGTAAAATTTCATGACATTTGAAGGCAATGTGTCCCTTTAAGCGCGTCATGACGGCTATAAAACGTCACGGCAAAAATCATCTGCAGCGGATACGCGCGCGCGTTTGCGTTGTTTGCGCAGAGCAAAACGAAACTCCCATTTGGGCGTAACGGCTTCGATAACGCAACTGTATAGAATATAAACGCAGATATGCAAATAACTTGGATGCGCAGTACACTGTAAAAAAAGTCGTTTAGCTTTTAAACAGTGTAGGCATCACTTTGTACATCGAGTCAGCGCTCTAGTAGTAATATAGCTAGCTCTGTGACGTGTAGTGCATGTGCGGCTACATGAACGTCCACGAATGTTCGTTTGCGCGATGAACTTATATTACTTAAATTATCGCCTAATGAATACTTTTTTTTCATTTTCGCGAGCGTTTTTCTAAAGACTGTCCAATGAGATTACTCTGTCATTAGACGTCATTAACTGGGCCCAATGTCATGGCTCTGCTTACCGTTGGCGAAAATTCCTCGCATACTGTAGCAGGAATGTATGTGCTTACGGCAAGCGTATTTCATGCGTTAACGGGGAATTTTGGCTTCTGAGCATGCCTACATCCTGTAACTAAGGATTCTGTGCTTACAGGGGGTTAGCGCAGAATTTTTACGTATAGGGTAAAACCCAATTTTCGAATAGCCGGGTAAAACTCATCTCATATCCACACCCTTTTCTTAATTAAATCTTACCTCTCTAAACACCAAACTGCATGCATTGCTTTGTTTAATACCTGGGTTCTGGTCAACCACACGGTGAAGAACAGAAGTGAACCTGTGAAGTGATCTTTGCTACTTTTTTTGTGTTAGTTGCAAAGACCCCGACTACTCCCGCAGCAGCTTTTGTCCTTATCCATTTTGTGTGTGTTTATTTTTATTTTAACCATTATTTTTTACAGAGAATGAAAATGATATTCATTACCCGCGTATGGAAAATAGTGTCAGGAAAGTGTTGGAACCGCTGCAGCAGTAGTTTCGGACCTACTTATTAATTTGTTAGGGGCATGTCTCACTTGGTCCTTTGACACCTTTCATATGAGATACTTACCCATCTCTAAGATGCCAAATGTTCATCAGGAGGTCGGGTGAGACATATCTATGCCAATAAACGCTTAAAACGATGAAAATGTGGTTTTAGTTTTAAAAAAAAACCATCAACAACAGCCGTTTGGCTGGTGCGTTTCTTTAATTATTAAATGATGATGGTAGATGAACGTGAATGATTGAACTCATGAGATTTGAAGCCAAGTAAAAAAACGTTTAGCGTCCGTTTTTTTTTTACATAGGAGGAGCTTTTTATTTTTTATTTTCAAGATTGCCGAAGTTCTTTTTTAAATTTCCGAAAACCATAATTTTGTTTAACTGTTCAACTTCACAAAAATTTAAGAGACACGATGGACAAGAGAAATAAACATGTTTACAGTGATATCAGTTAATAAAACAAATCCAGCCGGCCCCCAAAAAGGAAGCGGACGGGGACTAAGCCTTAGCGGGGACGCTAAACATGTTTGTTTTTTTTTACTTCGCCTACATTTAAAACAAGAAATCAAACTCAAAAATGTAAAATGACTACATGAAAAAAAGACAACTTCCAGCAGGTCTTCAGAACAGGTAGGGTTTGGGTTTGAAATGATGCAATGAAAAAAAAATTGATATTTCTGTTAAACTATAAACAAACAAACAAACAAACAAACAAGTAAAAAAGAAATCGTTTAACGCCCGTCCCTTTCCTTTAGAGGCAGCACGTTTTTAAAAATATTTTCTCTAGACAAAATCCCGAACTTTAGAAGACTGGTAGTTTTAAAATCGGGTTTGGTTACTTTTTGAAAATGGCATAACGCTAAACTTTTTTCGAAACCACGAGCGGCTATTATAGGGAAACGAGAGTTCAATAAAAATAAACATGTTTCAGATTTTAATTTATTATGAGTAAATTCACTTGCACATCCGAACATCCCGCCTATAAAAAAACAGGCATCAAAATGTACAGTAGGCCTATTCCTATTCATATTATCAACACAATAATAGTGCCAGCAATACTGCATCTTAGCGCAATCGAAAACAAAACATTTTATTCCTATCTCGATTTTGTACACCATTGATTATGCAAAACTCCACAATATTAAACCCTCTCCCACTGGCCTTTAAAAAAAAAAACTTAATCCTTTATACCCAGCACGATATGGGGCAGAGGGGTACCCCCCTTTTGTCCCTATACCCTATACACTCTCCAGACTAATTGTTACCTAACATGGTGCATGCACGTGCGACTTGCAAGCTTGAAAATGGGACGCATTTGTTACATTGTAACAAACCGCACGCGCGCTGCACTGATTCCGAAATATTGGAAGTTTTGTAGCACAATGAAATTCAGTATGGTTGCATGGCCCACGTAGTGTGGAATACCGTCATCGAGTCGGGTTTCAAGACCATTCTCGTATTTCTTTTTTTTTTGGACAACGATGGGGGTCCGGGTGGGGAAACTCTTATTATGAGCCAGACTTCTGCTTTGAATGGCTTTTCGGTAAAATGTTGACATGAACATGTATATATGTACATGTATATGACAATACGTGATGTGTGGTACCATGGAGGTATTAAAAAGGATGTGTCCGATGTACATTGTACAAGTGTTTGTAACGATGTACATGTATATACGCGTCGTTCGCGAATGAATCTTCGCAAATTTGTGTACGCGAATATATCGACAAATTTTCGCAACTATTTGGAGACCTTTTAGCTCCACTGCAACTCTAGCTCCGGAGGTAAAACATTGTATGAACAGGAGCACATTTTAGATTTTATCACTAGCTCTACAGAACCCCCGTTGAGTTCATTAATTGGAAAAGAGCTACCTCAAAGTTCTGAACATACATACTCATAGGGAGTCAAATCAATTCTGAATGGAATTGCGATTCCTGCTCGGAGTCGGAGTCAACTCGAAAAAGTTTGTCTCGCCCAAGCCCAAATTTCTCCTTAAAATCCGTTTTCAAAAATAATGTACCGCTGCCGTTGGTGATCATGTCACCAGGCGTTGGATGGAGACAAATTATGTAAATTGTGGACGGAGTTAAATTTTCAGCCCGCCCATTAGACTAGCGCCGGGTACCAGCGAATTGTGTAGATACCAACAGTCAATCCGCGAGATGAGAATCAGCTGATTTATTTAGAGCTAATTATATCATAGAGCAAGGAACAGAGTGCTCTATGATTATATTATCAGGCAGGATGCACGAACCACGTGCGAGCAGCCCCAAGTGCAGAGAAGCATTTCTCAATGAATGGTTGAAATGGATACGCCCACTAATTTGCATAGATTTAAATATAGCTTAGTGTACAAAAAAACACATTTTGAGAAGTTTTCAGGGTCAAATTATGACAATTACACCGGGGGTAACCAAAAGGGGAACAACAGTAGTTTAAGTTTTGAAAACAACTTCTTTGCAATACAATCGGAATAATTTGGTCCAATTTTGGTGAAAATTATCATTTTTAAGCTGCTACCATAGATAGGAAATACACCATTTTTTGTAGACTATAAATAGATCGCCTGTCTCATGTTATGTGGTGATTTCACTGCAAAGTTAAGGGCAGAGTGCCGGCGCTGCCCGCCATGTTTGGGGTTCATGGCTTAATACGTCCCCCGCAGTACCAAGCATCCCGCTGTGTAGTGTCTTCCAAAATACTGTGTTATTAATAATATGAATAATATTGTCAAAACCAGGCAGGAACGGAGGACCTTCTACAGCTTTTTTTCTTTTACAGTATTCACTCATACGTAATAAGCAATTAAATTGTTATTAATAAATACTGTTACAATATATAGGCCTATGACAACACAATGACAACGCAAACAAGTATGCCTCAACGCTTTACGTTGGCGTTTCGTTGTTAATTTTTTTTTCTCGAAAAACCCTCCAGATTGTGCCACTCGCCATCCCGACAAGCATGCAAGGTTTGCAAGTTCTGAATGCAGTATTAAGCCTTCCGTGTTCATGTTTATTCATAAGACGTATTTTCCTGGCAATAATAGCGCTCGGTCGGTTGGGCAAGCTCAAACCTGGAGTCAATAAACTCTCCATTGTAAACATTCTAAACACTCTGGAGGGCCAGGCAGCAGACTTGCCAATCTCAACCACACGATTATAATACAGGAGTTTTCACGGATTCCACAACACCGTGAAAAACCTAACGGTACACAATCTGGCACTGGCATGGCTAGTGGCTGAAGTCGCCGGATTTTCACGAACGGCTAAACAAAGGACTTTTCTAAGGGTGTTTTCACGGACTCCTAATCTCCCTGAACATGTTGAAAAAAACCGTGACAATTTTGGTTCACGGTAAATCAAGGGAAAAGTGACTCTTTAACGAATATTTAAGGGATAAAGATGTTCATGCTGCTGCCGATGGCAATCGCGGCCGCGTGGTATACTGCACGTCATTTACGACCAATCTCAACCAAGTAAAGAAATATTGGAAGTTTTGTTGCATAACGAAATTCTGTCTGGTTCTGCTATCGTTGTATTGCGTTGCCCACGTAGTTTAGAATTACCATCATTGAGTCGGGTGGCAAGACAATTCTCACTCCTACAAATTCTGTGGACAACGACGACGGGGTTGGGGAACCTCTTCTGCTTTGAATGGCTTAATTTTCGGTAAAATGTTTACATGTATATGCAATACGTGCTGTGTGGTACGTTTTCTTATGTGCATGTCCATGTTTGTAACGATGTATATAATTTACGCGTCGTTCGCGAATGAATCTTCGCAAATTTGTGTACGCGAATATATCGACTAATTTTCGCAACTATTTGGAGACCCTTTAGCTCCACTGCAACTCTAGCTCCGGAGGTAAACATTGTATGATCAGGAGCACATTTTAGATTTTATCACTAGCTCTACAGAACCCCCGTTGAGTTCATTAATTGGAAAAGAGCTACCTCAAAGTTCTGAACATACTCGACTCATTGGGAGTCAAATCAATTCTGAATGGAATTGCGATTCCTGCTCGGAATCAGAGTCAACTCGAAAAAGTTTGTCTCGCCCAAGCCCAAATTTCTCCTTAAAATCCGTTTTCAAAAATCATCAACACATGCGCAGCATACGGCCAGCAGACTGGAATCGAATGGAAAAAAAATTTGTAACTGGTACCCATCTGCCCCTTAACTTCCCCAGAGATATCGTAATTAATGAGTTTGGTTACCAGTGAATCAAATCACGTGTGACTACATCGTTTCACGTGGTCTCCAAGCTTTTGGTAAGGCCATTTTTTATATAACTTAGATGACGGATCAGCCGTCTTCAAAAAATCGGATTTTGAAAAAATAATCAGTATCAAAGATTCCCAAACCGCCCTCAATTCGTTAAAACACGTGGTTTCCGGCTTTAACCCGGCCTCGCCGGTATACTCCACGGTAGATTCACAGTGCATTCACCCGGCCGCGATTGTATTCCCCCAAACAACATCCGAATAGGGTTAACGCTATGAGATTTCGGACTTATAATTCCCTTTAAAAAAAATCCTCCGGAGCCACGAATAAAAAAAGAAAAATGAATTTCGAACGGAATGAAATTTCGGACTTTACTTTTCTTTTAAAAAAATCTCCCAAAGTTGGAAATTGGAAAGAAAAAGAAAATTTATAACTGGAGGTCTCGAACCCACAACCTTCTACTTCGTAGGCTAACACCGTATCCACTAGACCATCGGATTACTCGGCAAACATAGAGAATTCATTGCATTAGACACAGTAATATAACATGCGCAGAGGACGCTCAACAATGCATCATGGAGGAAGGAACACCAACCCTTCCTCCATGAATGCATCAATATTCAAATGTCGTTTGGGGAAATTAATTCGCTACCCGGCTGGCATGCTGCATGCTGCCGATGGCAATCGCGGCCGCGTGGTATACTGCACGTCATTTACGACCAATCTCAACCAAGTAAAGAAATATTGGAAGTTTTGTTGCATAACGAAATTCTGTCTGGTTCTGCTATCGTTGTATTGCGTTGCCCACGTAGTTTAGAATTACCATCATTGAGTCGGGTGGCAAGACAATTCTCACTCCTACAAATTCTGTGGACAACGACGACGGGGTTGGGGAACCTCTTCTGCTTTGAATGGCTTAATTTTCGGTAAAATGTTTACATGTATATGCAATACGTGCTGTGTGGTACATCGTGTCTTATGTGCATGTCCATGTTTGTAACGATGTATATAATTTACGCGTCGTTCGCGAATGAATCTTCGCAAATTTGCGCACGCGAAAATCGACTGATTTTCGCGTGCAACAGTGGCCGAACTTTCGCGAATTCGCAGTTGATTTGAAAAAGGCTCCCTAGACAGGGCATGTTTTGAAAAAGACGCACAATTCGCGAACGATTTTTCGCGTTAAAACGATCGCGTAAAGGGAACGTATTTCTGAGCGGTACTGTACAGGTGATGTCATACTTCAGGCTCAATGCAGACCTTCCTCGATAGGAAATTTCGCCAGCTTCTTTGGCACTCTTCACTGGTAGCTGAATGAACTTGAGGACTACACAAAGACATAAGTTTGTATATAACTATACTGCCTTATAACCCTAACCCCCATGAGGTATTCTCTCAGCACCCTGCCAAATGCAACAGAATGCAACACAGCTGAAATAAGAACCCTGCCAAATGCAATGTTGCACTGTGCAGTGAACTCATCTGTACCAGCCTTGTTGCTGGAGGCTTATACGTGTACATGTATGTATACTACTCAAAACAAATTAAAGGAACAGACTGATTTATTAGTATTTGTTTACCCTCCAGTCAACTGAACTTTAAAACACATGACAAAGCAATTGCATCATCTCACATTTTATGATGCATAACTAAACAATTGCAGCAGTGTACAATAAATAAAATCATTGAGGTACCGGTACACATCTGGCTGAAAACTTTCAAATGCAAATGTCTGTTCCTTAAATTGTTTTGAGTACATGTAGTATATAATACCAAGAGACATGCCTTGACTGCTATGCAACAACTTTTTACCATTGGTGCATTCTGTTGCATTTAGCAGGGTTAGGGTTAAAGGTAAAAAAAAAATTTAATATGCAATAGGCCATAAAGGTTTTGTTTTTAAAAATAGATATGTATTTTTGGTGTTTTAGCAATTTACCTGCCAAGCAGATAGACCCAGGTGAAAAAGTAGAAGAGTAGAATAAACATTTAAAAAACAGTACAAAAGCAGGACTTTTGCAGGCTTTCAGTAGTTTTCGTTGACACCCATCCATGTCCATAACAAAAGCCTCAGCTGTTGATTTCACCAACTGGGAATCAGTCAAAAGTACTCACCGCTTTGTTGGGGTCTGTCCACTCCGAGCTGAACATCCTCTCAAAGACCTCGCTGGATCGCACCAGTATCAGCTTGTGGGCGCTGTAGCACTCAAACCCCACCCTCAATTTGATGTCACTCAGCAGCGCGTTGTTGAAGAACCGCGCCATGTCGCCCAGCGTCTGGCGCTCGTTGCCGTAACAGTCCTTGCCGCTGGGCGGCAGGCTATCGTCCACGTCGTCCTCTTCCTTGGCCGAGACAGTGATGGGGGCTTGGAGCTGGCTGGCCGCAGCCATGTAGAGGGCCTGGATTGGGGGGATGTCATTCGGCGCTGCACCCCCACCAGGAGGACCTGCTTGCATCATTCTGTAGCCCTGGGTACGAGGATCTGCCTGTTTATAATGATGGCAAACAAAACAAGTTAAGAGGGATAAACATCTTGTACGTGCTTGCTGGTTGCTCTAGTACACGACGGCCATGGCCGCGGTTTGAAGAAAAATAAACAGACCACCTGGCCGGTTATGGTATACAGTGTACATGTACAATGTATACACGCATTCCTGCGCATACTCAATCCATTGTTTGCCTATTGTTGCATTACGCTTAGCTGCACAAGCCAGTCTTAGCAAACCAACACCCCAATAATAAAGGCTGTCCAGAAGGGGTCAAAGAGACACCTTGGAGGATGCTCAATTGGGTGACAAAAAGTGTTCGTCCTAAAATGGCTCTAGTTGGAAATATCATTTAAAAGGGATTTTATGTACACATACATTATACATGTACATGACCACCCCTTGAAAATGTGCTGTTTGTCTGAAAATCATTGATGAAAATAATGTTGGTACACAAGGCTGGTTCGGGAAAAGTTGGACCGTTGGAATTCATATTGGTTCCCTTGTACACAATGTACATGTAGCTTTGGTTGTGTACATGCTGCACTACGTGTATTCGTGGCACCAGTCCGAATGTCTAGATGTCAATGCTTCGATTTTTCCCCCTGATTTCTCCGTAAATATTAGGTTAGGTACAAAATGTAACTAAGCAAAGAGATTCAATTTTGGCCAATTTCAGGGCAATGTGTCCCAACCTTGCTCCCATCAGGCCTCAAATTTAACGGCGGCCACGACGGCCAGTGCCGTTGATGCCCTTAAGTTTGCCGTGATGCCCTTTACAAAATCGCACTCTTCACGGCCAGTCTTGCCGTGCCCTTTTCCCAACTGGCCGTATAGTGCCCTCGTTGCTGGCCCACGCGTACCCACCCGTGCCGTGCCGCGTCGACGTGACGGGCCGCCAGCCGTAGTCGGCGTGGCCGGGACGCGCAGCGCGGCAACGGTGCACGCGGGCCAGACCGCTACCGGTGTACTACATGTACATGTACGTACAGCTGCTGCGGCATGCATACGACACCAAGCTTGATATAGACTGGTTTCGATCCCTCCATCAGCATTATAATTTCGAATGCACGGGCAGAAGCCAGATTTAATCTAAAGCACGTACACGTACGGTACGGCCAAGTTCCATCAGCGACTATTTGCCAACCACTGGTCGATTTTGCCTGGTACCCAGGTTATATTTTGTGCTTCAAGGTTACCAGGCAAAATCGACCAAGTTGGTTGTCAAGTTTGCTCGCGCTTTCATCATGGAGTTGTGTACGTGCGGCGCATGGCATCATTCATTGTATGACCGATGTATTGTGTGTTGTTTATAATAACCTGAATTCAGAACTATCAAGTTTGTAAAAATGCCACGAAAAGATCGATTAAAGCGACAAACATTAATGCAAATGCACACGTTTTTATGTGGAGTTTTACAGAGCTTGTAGAGTTTTACAGGGCTTCACAGAATATTTCCAATAGAAGTAATAATGACTGGCCTAATAGAAGTAATAATGACTGTACGTACGTGCCCTTTAAAAAATGCCATTGGCCTTGGTGCCCTTTGCTTTGGCGCCCAGCCAAATTTTTCATTATCGAAGGCAAAATGGCCGTGCCCTAAAAAAATCTTAAATTTGAGGCCTGTCCCATGGTCTATTTTCAACCTCGTTCTAAATAGCAGTCCCTGGCTGGGAAAGTATTTTGCCTTTTTCTGAATGGTTACTGCAATAACAAGCTGATAATTTGTAATAATCGCCCGTAAAGATTCCATGAAGAGAATTTTCACATAACTGTACTTTTTAGGTACAAGAGAATAAAACAGTAAATAATTCTTATTTGTCCAAAATTGTCCTGTCACACCAGCCTGGAAAATAAGACAATGTATGTACAGCGTACATGTACATGTACCTGCAATGCATTTTTGTATACAATTTGCCACCCTGTATCCCCAACATACATGACATACATACATTTGACATGGGTGTGGGTACATGTACATGATGTAGGGTAAGCCTGTTCGATATGACGATATTTCCCGATATTTCGATATTTTTTTTTTATCGAAAATCGTATCGGCCCCTTTAACAAAAACCGGAATATCGGGGAATTCGATATACCGAAGAATATCGCGATATATGTTCCTTTTGGCCGCATTACGTGTGGATTTGTCCAGTTTACTTTGCTCGAAATTCCAGTTATTTCTAATTATTGGATGGTAGGAATCATGATGTACCATGGAGGAATAAAAAAATACATACATGTGTCTTTCTTTGACCGTTTTCTAAACCCCGACATGACATCTCCGCTCCGCGCGATTTACCTTCCGTGCGATTTACCCTCCGCGCCATACGTTGTCAAGTGCAACGTTGTCAACGTCTTTATTCCCAGTGTACAATGTACGTACCTACCGTACCTACACGCTTGCGAACTCATCTTGAGATCGAGGGGTATGGCAATTGTTTGCAATAAGGTCAACCCCTGTAGCGCATCTGCGCGTGCGCGTTGCTTTGTTGCTAGCCTTGGTCAAGTGCAAGCAACCGCACTGAATGCCACCGTCTTTCCCCAGTGTACAAGGCACACGTAGTTGGGTGTAGTTACGTGTAGCGAACTGCGTCGCGTCTTGAGAAAAGATTAAAACACATGCCGCGCATCCATTGTACATCGTGCAATGTCATGTCGTCTTCACAATATATACGACACGATCGTTTGTTGACAGCTCGCATGTGATCGTCCATGGTATTATCATCTGTGTTACTAATCAACAATGCTGAAATAGAAACAAACGCTAGTCTTTCTGGAGTGCCATAAAGTAGCCAACTAAAGGTAAATGTCGTAAAACTCCAAATACTCAACGAGCGAAGGGAACAAAACCGGCCCCCCGTTCCTGGCGCTCAATCCTGGCGGGCCCGATGCCGCGCCGGTGGCCCCGATCTCATGATGCCGTGGTGACTTCTGTCATGTATTTTTGTTTATTCCTCCGCTCTTTCGGTAATGAAAAAGTGACGTCATCACGATAATATCGAATATCGCGATATTTTTCTGCCGATATTTCGGTATCAAAATAGATGGATATCGAACAGCCTTAATGTAGGGTATCACACAGGTTGTTTTTAAGGCCCATGGCCCTGTGAATCAACAATGCATGACAAAGTGCTTGCTGTCTGACAGCTACATGTACATGTACACTGAGCAGAACAGCTGTGACCATATAGTGCTACAAAGTACATACACATGTACAATATGTACCCCTAGAGTAGACAAGCCAGCACACCTACATTTGTAAATTGTATACTTTACATGTACAAGAATATTATAATTTTTTGAAAAAATAACCATTAGTGCCATTTCTAGCCACAAGTACTAGAAACCAACACACTATATACATTTCAATACAAGTTCATGCTTAAATGAAGACAATTGGAAGAAAATTGCCAAGACGTACAGAATATTTTACATCGTGTACAGTACATGTACGTGTACTCACCATAATACGCAGCATAACACTTGAATTATAACTCAAGGCAGCAGGCTTATTATAATATAGAGTTGAGCAGTCCTACACAATACACTGACAATAGCTCACTCTAGACCAATGGAAACACTACACAAGAAATCACAGTGTCAAGTCAATGCTGAACATCTCTTGAAAATGAAAATGTGAAATAAATGGCTACTGTGGATCACGGATACTGACGGGATGGAAAAATCGTCCGCGGATGGACAAACACAAGAAAATGTCCAGTTGTGGACAAAGGGTCTGGTCCGAGGCACTGATGACGAGACATGGTTCCTGCTTGTGTACATGTATGACCAAACAAAAGGCTGGCCAATAATTATTGGTAATTTCCTCCCTTCGCACAAAGGAGTACGTCAGCTGTGTGGACAAATGAACCAGCAATAAGGCTCAACTTCAACTCTCATCAGGATATGCATAAAGAGATGAATGATGGATCATTTAAGTGGGCTTCGATGCAAGGTTATTATTGGTCAAATGCAGTGCAATAGAAACTCTGCGTGTACTCATCCTACATGTACGTGTATAAAAGTCAATGTACATCAATTGTACATGTATGGGTACGTATGTACAAAATGTATGTACAGGTGTTTTTTTATTTAGTTTTTTTTTTTTTTTTATAAAAACAAACATAGTCAGCATGGTCAGAAAATTGTTGGTAAAAGTATACATGTACATGTACATGTTCCAAATACATGTAAGCCTACAAAGAGAACGGAAACACAATTTCGGGACTTGTTGAGGAGGATACGATCATATACATTGTACATGTACATGTAGACAATAGAGCTAATTAATACCAAGATCATGACGGTATTGGTCACAAATTACTTTGTACATGTATGCGAAACAAAGTTGGAACTGCGCTTTATGCATTCGATTATGGTCTATGTGTATGTGCAGCTGTACTGCATGCGAAACCTCTCTATTATAGTCAATTACACAACTGGAGGAAAATGTTGGCCTGAATGATAGCAGACTACATGTACATGTACATATATGTACATGTACATGTACATATATGTACATGTACATATATATGTACATGTACATATATGTACATGTACATATATGTACATGTGCTCTACTGCACTTCTACGTTCTTATTCTTAAAAAATCCTGCACATTGTAGAAAACAATACATGCACAAATGTACATAAAATCCTCAGAAACAGTCTCAGTCGTACATGTACAATGTACATGTTTAATTCTCTAAAAATGCAAACAAAGTACATGTACAATGTACATGTACCATTAATTAGAAAAGTTGTTTCCAAAAACATGGCATTGCACACTGAAAGAATTGCTTTGTTCACTTTACAAATGTACCTACATGTACACGTACATATACATGTATACAATATGTAGAAGGTTGTGGGAGCATATCTACCATATCGGCATGTGGTACAACATGTATAAAGTTTATGATGACTAAGTTCTGTACTGGCATGATTAAAGTTGCTACAGTCTGTCCAGGGCTCCGGGCTCCAACTGAAAATTCTCCCTACTAATGAATTATGAAAAAAAAAGGATCTTTTAACCCTAATCCAACCATTTTAATATGATTTTGCATGTACCTGGGGCTTAGGGTGAAATTAGAAGCGTCGCTATCTTAATTCAAAATTGGAAACAAATTAAATCTGTTTAGACTTGTCAGTCCATTTTTCTGTAGACTGTCGAACCGGAAAGCTCATAACTTATCAAATTCTAACAAATTAACCGTTCGATTTGATGACGTACATGTACCCCCAAGGCAAGGAAATAGTAGCTTAGATACATTGTACTGTTTGAGAAATGTGAGCTCGGTCACAAAACAAAAATAATGAATATAATGAAACTTCACTTACCTGATGGAAATATAGAATTTGTGCAACCGACATATGAATTCAAAACAAGTTACCCTGAGTCTGAGAAAACTACACATGTACTCTACAGCAAGCAGTCTGGTCTGTTCAATACATGTACATGTAGGTCCAAACGAGATTACGCCATCAGTTTTTGTAAACACAAGAGCAATCACTGTATATAGATGATGACGCTCTACACTGGAAATGGCTCCACTGACATTTCTGCCAAACCTCTCTCCGCGCCGCGTGGGACTACAAGTTCAGGAGACTTTCTCATGATGTCATGATCATCCAACAGATATATCTGGAGCCATGCCTGGCTCGGATCGAGTCAAAATACCCTGAAGGCCAAGTGCTGAGGTTTCCGAGGAACAAAGAACACGCATCTGGAAATATCTCTTGGGTGATGATGCTGAGTCACTGCTCGGCATGCATACATGTACGTGTACATGAAACTTGGGAGCAGCTGTAGAACACTTGACAAACTTGGATGTGTGTTGGCTAGATTGGCAAACTTCCATGAAACGTTATGAATTTGTAATGGTTGATAATTCATGTTTTAACTACTACGTACGTAGATTATGTACAATTCGTTTTTTGTCTCTCTTTCTTTTTCGGTTTTCTTTAGTTTGGGGTTTCTTTGGTGTTTTCGGGGGTGTTTTGTGGGCGTTTTATTTTTTTTACCCAGCTTGGTTTTACTTAGAAGGGTGTCGAGGCATCTTTTGGACACTTTCTTTGAAATGTCAGACAATTTGGAAACTGTTTCATTTGCAATTGTATTTAACTGGGCACTTTGGACAGCCAATTTTTCAATTAACAGCAAACTGTTTTCAAATCCTGGGTAAAACCAGGTCACCAGAGTTACACTGTGCATTCATTTGGACTCAGTGGCTCATTCTGTGGGATGCACTCATCTCCCGAGGACATGCACTTACATTTATAGAATACTATAGCAGGGGTGAGATTGGCCGAAAATAAAAAATCCACGAAATCTGCAGTTGCAGTATTCACCGATGACCCCAGAGCAACTCAGGAATTCCAGATTTCAAAAGAGATTCTTTAAAAATTATGAAATCAGTAAAAATCCTGACAGAAATCCCGAAATCAGGAAAAATCCTGACAAATCTCTCCCCTGCTACATGTACATGTACATGTACGAGTATAGAATACAGATGTAATGTAAAAAAGCAGATGTACGTAAATTGTGAGTTCATGTATCAAATCTGGGTCAAACATACATGTAACAAGTACAATGTACCTGTACATGTACAAATTGTACACTGTGCGACTGTGTTACAGTAAAATCACCATGGTCTAATGAATCTGTTTGACACGTACATTGTACACGGAAGTTACAGTTTGGGACACCAAGAAACAAGACGAAACCCAGGAACTACAATAACATGTACATGTATGTACTGTACATGCCAATTTCTTAACCATAACCCTGCCAGACGCAGCAAAGTGCATCTGTGGTGACAGCTTGACCTTGCTGCACTCTGCACACAAGTCAATGTGACAAAGTATGCAATCTGATGCGTCTGGCAGGGTTTCTAGCCAAAATACCCTGGAGGGTTAGGGATAAAGTACACTTGTGCACAGGCCAGTGAGCTATGTACATATTTGGGCAACAGATTCCAAAACGCATATTATACCCAAATACGTGGACCACCAAAGGTAACACGGACGAGTAACATGATCCCATCCAGTCTATGCATGCGCAGTACAGCATAATGTTGAACTTGACAAAATAAATCTACATACAGTGGTGTAGATCGTTGACTTGAACAGAACATGAGAGACCAGAGCAGAGACCTGCCAGGCTGTGTAATAATTGGCAATTACAGTAAAGAAGAAAAGGTCAGAATCAGATCAAATTTTGAAAGTACACACAATGTCTTTGAAAGTTGAAAGCTTACCGTACAAATACATTGTATATTAGCTACATGATATGTACATGTGTACACTGCAAAAGACAGGTTCTGAATGGCATTTGTGTTGATTTAATATTGTGTGCAGTTTCTAACCAGACTACACGTTTTCTTTTCATAGAGTGAAACCGAGCATGACATTCGCCACATTTTGAAGTGTTCTGTATCCTATTGTTATGCTAAGTTGCTAACGATGAGAATTATCCTAAAGTCTGTACACGTGCTTCATTTATGAACAACTTTTGTCTAATTTAACATTAGGGTAACTTGACAATTAGCTACATGTACATGTACATTGTACTTTTGATACAGTCCAATGAATGTCTGTACATGTACATGTACGTGTGCGTATGACAAAGAGAACAATATCATCCGCGATTCCCAGAATACGTCCGCGATTGAGATCGTGTGCAAAACCTATGGGAGTCTTCCGAAAAAGTTAGTGTACAAACAAAAGAGGGAACAATAGGACGTCCTCATTTGGAGGTCGATACACGTTTGTGTGTACAGCACACTAGTCTTGGTTCCAAGACTTTTGTGGGTGTTTTTTCCCTTCTGCAAACGAGGGCGCTGTTTCTCAATTTTAATCGACTCGGTAATGTATTCAATTATAAAATGCTTTATTTTACTCGACTGCTAGCTCTGGTGAGAATCAAACTGATTTCACCGTACTTTACTCGATTATTTACTTACACGTACTGCACATACGGGACTGGCCATGTGGTAAACACCTGTAAATTGTGCCCTCTGTTGACGAACGTTCTAAATACAAATTGACAAGTATCAAACATTAACATCTTGGACCAGGACTACATATCAGCACACCAGATCACAGATCACAGGCAAGTCAGAGACTGTCAGAGCAGACATGTATTTCATGACATCATTCAAAAATTGTTGGCAAGATAAAAAGTAGGCCACGTTCAAATTCGATATTTTCAGCTTCAAATTTACATACCGGTATATAGCATAGCACCCTGTGGATAAACAGTAGTGCACTGAAAAACAAAACAAAATTAACTCGAAAAAAACCCCAAAAATACTCAATTCAATCAGCCAGTACAGTTCGCTTTTGTTCCACTTCTATAAAAGGTCACTATCATTTCTGGATGCCTAATTAACCCTAACCTCACCTACATGTATGTACATGTATACATACTACTGTACCTGTAGTTCACGCTGGGATTATTTTTCATGAGCCTGGGTGCCAGACGGGTTCAGGCTTTTACATGTATCTGCGGGTAGCACACCCTGGCCTCGTTCACTGCGAGCTGGTTGCTGACAGATATTTCCGCTAGACCCTTGCCTCGCTGAGTGCGTGTATACACGTCATCCGACGCGAACTGGTTGAAGGTACATGTAGTGTACACGATTGGTAATCCTCCAATTATTTGTTTTAATGAATTATTACGAAATACAAATGTACCTTACTAGACTGTAAGTTAATAGTAGTCTCAATCATCCTGTGAAATTATGGCACCAGGTGTGCTGTCGTTGTCAAGAAAAGTGGAAATACATGTATCGTTTTCCAACGATTTCCAGCTGGAAATCGTTGGAAATCTGCCCTGTAGCCTTTAGTCAAGGCGCGCGTGGCTACCCGGAAGAGTGGCGCGCCCCGGACACGTTGGCATTCGGGGCGCGTCATGCGCCCAGATAGCCACGCGCGCCTTGACTAAAGGTTATCATCCGCCTGACGGTTGAAAACGAGCGCCGTTTTTCTCTCGTTTTTTTCCACCATCCAACAACGCAAAACTTTGAACAGGTCAGTGGAACGATATTTTCTATAAAATACTAACCCCCGAATCCGCCCATTCCTGAAAATTGCAACAATGACCAATCATGTACACTGCCTTTAACACTGGCATATGAGACATTGTGTAATATTTTGTGGTATACATACATAGTGTACTTTACCCCCCAAATGCCAAGAGAATGTTAGGGTTAAACAGACAATTTCTTTTGTGTAGATTTTGGGATTTTCAATTTCCATCCAATATGAACAGTGGACTATGGAATGAAACCTAGAAATGATGCTAAGGAAATGTATACATACAAGTACACGTTATGTAAACCATGACTTTGCAATCAGAGTTTAAGCATTGACCTCTTTTCTTTAATGCAGAAGTTTCCACATCCCAGGAAGTGACCATCACGGCAATCTCCAAGAGCTACATGTACATGTTATTGTACATGTAGGATGCCCCTGGATCATTGAATTTCTTCATTATTGGAATCTGACCAACTTCCTCTGATTTCAAAGTGTTCAAGCTGCATGTAACCTGAATCCTACAATATCCTCTTATGGGGACCATTGCATGAATCCTCCAAAATCCTCTAGGTTTTTTTGTAAACACCCAGTACCTCAATCCTCCGAAATCATCCAGCATCAGATTGGGCCTGATCACCTGGATCCTCCCTTTTTTCTCCAGAGGCAAAATCCCCTTATGCCCTCAATCCTGCAAAACCCTCCGATGCTTAAACTTCCAAAGACCCTCAATCCTCCAAATTCCTCCTTTTGGCAAAGAGGATTCGGGAAGGTTAGGGTTAAATTGAAAATTTCAGTCAGAACACGGAAGCTTGGCTGGTTGAATTGAGGCTCTAGACACTTTCACGACTGACAGATTTTGAATTCATTCCTGCAGGACCGTGCAAGTCCCTACCCGATCGGTAGATCGCCAAATTCTTCCTTGCAAAACTGTGTAATCCGTAGATGGTACATACTCTGCCCTGTGCCATCAACCAATGTTTGTTCAACCGACCGATGTTTGTGCAGTACGCGACAACAGACCTTGTGATAGCCACACATTCAATGATAGCATTTCAAGCACGCAGCGTCGGACTAAACTGCTAATAACAGACCAGTAATTGCCGGCATCAGTTTTCCATTTCATGGGCAGAAGTCACGAGCCGAAACTGCACATTTGTTAACATAACATTCGTGTTGTTTTGGGCTATTTTAAGATCTGACTACTTCATTAAAGCAAGTCATGTATTGCAGTTTAATGCGATCCATTTTGGAAAATGCATCGCAAACGGTGCGTTAATGCGCCGCAAACTGCGATGCGATACCAGGAAAATTATGCCCTGGAATATGAGGTCACAAACAAATGGACAAAATGACTGGTGCTACAAGCATTAGGGGTGCACCTCAGAAAATTTCACTTTTTATCCAGATCGTAAGCGAACCTTAGTACATACAATGTACCTCCACCTTAATCCTGGAACTCTAAATTTGTATTTCAGGTGTGGTGGCGTATCTACATACTGTACCATTTAGTATTTTTGTGGCTGTCTGAAGTGTGAAATCCGATGTTTTAGTTGGGTCTTCAGACTTGTTTAAAACCCTCCTGTTCTCAGGGCCAAAATCGACCCAGCTGCTGTACAGATCAAAACCTATCAAATTTCAGATTGAAACACACACAAACTGTCAGAGTTGGTGTTTAGAGATTTTGATAGGCTGTGATAGTTATAAGTATAGGAGGGTTAATTAAATGAAGGTCGGTGGCAGGCATTTGCCTTGTACCATAGGGGCCTACTATCATCAGATTGTCACAAGAGTTGTCTTCTTCCCAGTCGAAGTTGACTTGTGCGACTAAGAAAAGGTCCAGGTTGTCTCACGCCGTCACAGTCGAGTTGTCTCAACAGTCAAAACAAGTTGTCTCAAGTCGAGTTGGTCAACAATTGAGTTATAAAGGTCATGTTGTCTCAACGCCGCAGTCGAGTTGTCTCAATGTCGAGTTGTCTCAAGTATTGTGGAACCACCTATATTCGTGCGTAACCAATATTCGCGCACCACCTTTCTCTGTATGTGAAGTAAATAATTAGTAACTAAATATGTTTCCAGTTCCACGCGGCCCTCGTAGAATGTGACGCAATGATCTTTGCACTATGCGCGAATATAGGCTAGCCTACATGGATTTCGGCACCACGGAGGCGGTGCGTTTGAGGATGACGAGATCGTTGTGTACTGATGACACTTGGCTGCCTTGGTTGGAAGTGTATTTTCTTTCAGGTAACAACACTGGGCATGCTGGGAGAATAGAAGTACATGTACATGTATAGTCAAAAGGCTCTATTTTTTTGTTCATGTGAGAGAAATTTTGCTGTGGAGCTTAGTTAGGCGCGAACAGTTGCTAACTAGTTTGGCAATTCCATTAACCTAAAAGGGAACCTAAAAGTGGGTCCTACAATCGCCATATTTATTGATTTTTCTGGTTATTATTTTCCTTATGTTCTATGCAAAGATATGTGAAAAGGGTATCGCTCAACTGCTTTACAGTCACTTTGCCCTCAACCACTTCGCCCAAACGCCACTTCGCCCAATTACCACTTCGCCCAATTACCACTTCGCCCAATTACCACTTCGCCCAATTACCACTTCGCCCAATTACCACTTCACCCAAAATCCACTTCACCCACGCCCGATCCGTATGCCCTATTTTCATTTCATTAGTTTGTTACATACATCATATCAGTTAAGATGTTAGATTATAAATGTTTGTAAAAAATTACGTTATAAATTTTACGAAATTTTTATAAAAACCTCTTGGAAAATATATCAATTTTAAAAATCGTAATAATTTGAATGACCACTTGATAAAAATAATTGCCCATAAACTACCGTAATTTCCGGAATATAGGCCGCGGCTTATACGTTGATTCTCACGCTGACAAATATCCATGCGGCTTATACTCCGGGCGGCTTATACGGCAACATTTGAAGAATAAAATCAGTCACACAGGGTTCGAAATTCCGTCGATGCCCATTTAGTTGCCGTGATGCCCCTTGTAAAAATGCACTATTCACGGCCAGTTGTGCTGTGCCCCATTAATACTTTAGCCGTTGTGCCCTTCTTGCCGAACCAAGCCCTCAATTTTTCAGTACTAAACCGTTGCTGGATCCTATACAAAACGGCGCTTTTCGATCGCGTTGGTAATTGCCCGTGCGCGTGATGAGCGATCGCGCCAGCTAGCACGGCCCGTGCGCCCCATGTAAAAACCTTCACAAAACCTCGATTCCCCAAGCATTATTTTTCTTCTTTCTCACTGGGGCAGGAACCAATCACAGCCTAAAAACAAGCTCTGAATCCACCAGACTGACCCAGACTGCGCATGCGCGTGGAGTTTTCGAAGAGATTTGGGGCTCGACCATTTTTTGAAGGGGGGAGGCATCTTGTCTACATCGCGCAACGGTGATGTGTGCATGACGCGCTTTACACATTGTTGTGTGTGTTTGAACATTCCTTCAGTTTTAAAATGAACATTTACGGAATATTTTTTGTGATGATTAATAGTCGGTATTGGATCATTATAACGTTCAAAATTCGCTGACATTCAATTTTGCGTTTGTTTTTGTATGCGGTATCTAATCTGGATAAAAACATACATTCCACACATCACCAAAGCGCGATGTAGACAAGATGCCCCCCTCCTTCAAAAAATGGTCTGGTGGACTGTATTAGTCAGCTGTGCGACGCCATGTTCATCTCGGCTGAATACGTCGGTTGGTGAGTAAAAACTCCATTACTCAATAAATTGTCCGTTTCAATGTTCCGCAAATGTGCCGCAAAAGTCTCAAAGATCTGTAGGAGGGATTGGATAACCTTCTGGGGAGATTAACGTTTGGGAAAGTGGAATTCTAGAACATTGTAACTGATCTAACGAGAGCGTATTGCAAATCCCATTGAGTTACGGGGTCCAAAAAGGAATATCCTTGTAAGGCTAACGGAGAGCCTTACATTTTTGGAAGTAGGCGAAGTGGGATTTGGGCGAAGTGGCGTTTGGGCGAAGTGGCGTTTGGGCGAAGTGGTTGAGGGCGATGTGGTTTTTGAGCGAAGTGATGACCGACAACCGCTCAACTCATGACAGATATTTAGCATTAAAATCAATTAATATTTGGACTGGTCACAGTGCCATTTGTTTGTGTACTATAAATTACATGGTTTGTTTGGCCTCCAAACCCACAATGCATTGAGAATGTCGAAAAGGTTTATTCTTGGTAATAATAATATGGCTGTTTGTGACCGCAAAAACGCACCCTGAGTGATTCCTCCATGACCATGGTGACAGTGACATAGACCTTATCGCAAATGCCGCCTGGATGAGACGTCACAATGGTTACTAGGGACGTGGGAAAGAAACGCGCACCAAAATCGCTCCCATTTCCTTCCCACAATCCCTTGTGACCATTGTGACGTCTCGACCAGGCGGTATTTGCGATGATATGGTCTATGTTTACTCCTAGAACTATGAGGTTCCTGACATGTCAGGAACCTCATACTCATATAGTTCTAGGAGTACTAGGAGTAGTCTATGTTGGAGTCGGATTTCAACGAAAAGTTCTCACCTTTTGCTGATCGTATTGTAGATGTAATTGGCCACAGAAGACACAAGTTCATTCAATACTTCGTTAACTCTGACATCAATGTATTATTATTTCACTATACTTCAAATCAAAACTTTGACATATACAGCATCATAGACTGGTTCCAACCCCTCATTAAATAAGAGGTGGTAGGCCCCCTAGCTGGTAGACTGGTTTCCCTACCACGTAATTATCGTATCGTTAGCATATATTCCATCGTTAAAGACCAACTAAAACGCCCAGACAATTTTGACTTTTTGGACTTATCTGATAGTTTATGCCTCCCCAAAACTAATGTAACAAGTTTCATGATTCAAAAAAAAAACGAAAAAAACGTTTTTGAGCCTTTTCCTTCTGAGCCACTTTGACTCGATTCAGAAAAGGTCGAGGTCAACTGCGTGCCGTATCGCGCGAGTGATGACGTATACGTGTAGAAACATATGACGTCACTGTATTATACGACAATGTTTTACGTAGAGTCTGTACGTATTTTTTGTCTAAGGCTAGTATTACTTGCTGTGCTTTTTGCACATGATTCAGGTGTAACACTACGGTAAACATATTTTAAAGTGTTGACATCTTTGTGAGACACATTTAGAATTGGGGTTGTAGGCTTGTTCTTGCTGAAAAGCTAGTTATGAGTCATACTTTCCTTTGTTTGCAGTCGGCTTTTATTGAGACCTGCGCGGTGAGTTGTTTGTGAGCTGATGCTATACTCTAGTCTGGCGACTTTGCTTATATGCAGCCCTCATAAGGACCCGAACCTTCTCAGAACTATACACAATTTCGGTTATAAGGTACCAGACTCAATCGCACGCAGCCTATTTACGGTACCGTACGTGTACAATGCATGTTGAGTCAAGCGAGCGTGGATGGAGGGAGACGGTTGGGGCTCTGGCTGCTCGAGCCGGCAACCGCAGGGAACGTCGTGTGGTCTGGTGCGCGTGAGTCCGGGACAGGATTGGAATGCTCGGTGCCTTTAGAGTTGGAATGGCTCCAGCCTTCAAACGGAATTGTGCCTTCAAACCACTGAGTTTTCATACTAACACTATCATCAATACAGTCTTTGGCGAAATGTTCTGCACAAAAAGGTGCACATATTTTCGACCATTTCGACAGCCGAAAATCAGATCTTGTATTGTCTACAAAGCGGACCCACTGTCGCCTTTAAACTCCATTCAGCACTGGGAATCGCAAGAAGGTTAGGTCAGGGTTTTTGTCGCTGTTCCTCGTGCAACCCCCAACTACACACGATCGAGGCATAATGATTATCTCAGAACATGCTCATACTGAAATAATATCAAAATCATAGACAAAATAGACGGGAAAACGGAGGAGTTATGTCGACCAAAACTCTTCCAGCAGCATCAACTCCACGTACGTACATGCATAGTGTTTGGCTGTAGCATCAACCGACTCTACACGTGTACGTCACGGGGTCACGTACATACATTTACATACATAATGAGCTTTCGCGAAACAGGATAAATGGTTCAGAATAACAACCCTTCTTTTTAATAAAAATCTATCTAAAACTATCTAAAAACTAATCTCCATCAGTTAAAAGAGTATTTAAACTGTCGGAAAAGTCAAAAAAGTCAAAAATATTGTTTGCCGTTTTAGTTGCTCTTTAAGGGCCGGTCACACTGGCCACGATAACAATGACGAAAACAAAAACTTAATAAGCGCATTAATAGTGCAGACGTCTTAACCACTCGACCACGTGAAAAAGTCCATCACCGATCGCAAAAGTCCATCACCAATCGCAAAAGGGATTATTTTTGCCGAAAATTTATATTTTCAAAAAAGGCAAAATATAGCAGCCAACTTCTGATATACAGCCAAACGCCACAAATACTGATTTGCAAGAGTCATTTCAACAGTATTTGTACAATATTTCTTGCCGAAACCTCATATATTTCAATACTCCGGGTGCGTCCACCGGAGCGTAAATTGTAGAACAACAGGCCGTGCACAGCAGCCAAGTTCAAGTTCAACACACGGTCCGCCTCCACAGACTTCTTGGACTTTGCGTGTGTGTACAAAACGAATGAGGGATTAGCGTGCTGAGACGTCACCCGGAGGTGAGTCGAAGCAAGCTTGACGTTTTAACCTGTCAGCCGTGCCCGTGTATAAAAACAGCCAGCTGGGGCCAATTTCACGGAGCTGCTCAGCACAAAAATGTGCTTAGCACAAAAAAGTCTTGCTTAGTTAAAACAGGTTGCAGCTAAATTAAGGCCATGGGATTATCAAGCTAAGCAAACAACAGCTGAATGCCAGCCACAAGCGATACACTTCACATCAAAATTTGGTTGGTAATCCTGTATTTACCAAGGAAGACTTTTCATGCTAAGCAAATGTGTGTGCTTAGCATCGCCGTAAAATTGGTCCAAGATCGTGTTAACACGTCCTCCGCATCCGACGCGAACTGGTTAGAGTGTAATTTCCCAAAAAATTCGATTGATTTTGCTTCGGTGTTTTTTATGCGCCCAATTTTAGAAGTACTTTCTGATCATTTGGAAATGTAGAAAAAGAGTCAAAGTTTATTTTATATAAAGGGGCCGTAAGAATAACACTCCTGAGATACAGTTAAATTGAAATGCGTAAATAGTGTATGTTAGGGGCCATTCAAAATTTCGAATGTGGGTGGGTGGGTGGATCAAGGAAAATTATTGAAAATCGAAAATCGAAATTCACGTTTCAATAAAGCAAACAAAAATGAAAAGAAACGCTGTTTTGATTTGCCGATTCCACTCTCGCATTTGGAAATTTTTTTTTTTTTAACCCTATTAACCGTACATACACGCGTACGCGTATACATTGACGCTTCAGGCAAAATGAAGTTCAGCGTAAATAAGCCAGTTCGGTATTTCAACTGCGCATGTGCACAATGACATTTAATCTCGAATGACCCGTGTACGTGTGACCTAACGCGCGCATATGAACGCAAAAGGTGGTCGCACAACGCGCACGTGTTAAATTCAATCAGAATGGGCGTTCGAGTAACATGGCGTGACATTACGTTAGCAATTTAATCGCCAATAACCTTTGACCTTTGAGATAAGTGGGGATAAGTTGAGATGGCCCAACACAAATTATAGACAGGTAAGAAACAATTCACAATAAAAAATGTATGTTTTGGGATATCAAATGTCAATTTAATTACCAGCTTATAATTAGTGTTATTAAGTTGTCCTACATTTTAAAACTAAAATTAGAGAAAAGACTGGGTGAAGTAACGTTTGGGCGAAGTGGCGTTTGGGCGGCGAAGTGGCGTTTGGTCAAAGTGGCGTTTGGTCCAAGTGGCAATTGGGCGAAGTGGCGTTTGGGCGAAGTGGTTCAGTGCGAAGTGGTTATGGGCAAAGTGGCGTTTGAGCGAAGTGACTGTAAAGCCGATTTGTCTCTTCCGCTACAATATATTACATGTCTAAAAGATATTTTATTTGTTGTATGTACACAGCATTTTTACATGCGCTGTCCTTGTTTTTTTTTCTTGCTAGACCTCCACATACCCAACGTTTATAGGTTTTTAGCTGTAGGCTACTCTTCAGCCCGAATGCGGGAGCTTTGACGAGAGCGACAGATTGAAGTCGTCTTCACGCTCACCCGGGCGTGTTTAGGCCTAAACGTTGGACGAACAACTGGTTTCATTTGTTACGCGCATACAGTAAAGAAGGTACATCAAATACAACAATTTTTGAGACAGAGGGGCAGAGTTATACGGAGCCCCTAAAGAGACTTCCAAATTATTTTTTTTTCTCGTGCGCACGAGATAAATTAAGTCGTGCGCACGAGATAATATGTCGTGCGCACGAGATAAAAAAAATAATTGGAAGTCCCTTTTAGGGGCTCCGTAGAGTTATGTTTCTATTGATTTAAAAAAAAAATAACGCCGATCCTCAATATCTCGATTCTTACGGTCGGTCGATCCGAGGGCAACACAACAATTTTTGGGGCCTAAAGATCTGCTTCTGCTTCTGCTTTGATACTGCGTAACCACCCTCGAGAGGGTTATAAACACGCAGGCGTAGAGCTGGCAGCATGAAAATCTAGCTGAGTGGGTGGGCATGATTTATGAGGTCCCTGATATTCAAAGTTGATAGGTCTGATTTGAAATTATCAACAGTAGCGGCTTCCGGTGTGGGGGGAGTGTAAGAAGGTTCCACTCATGGATCGTACGTGGAATGAGGGAAAACTTGTAGCAGTCGTTTTTGGTATGAAGTGGAATGAATGTTGAGTTTGCAATGCAGCCCCTGGTTGACCTGTCCTAGTAGATTTTTTGGGTAGCTTATCATCCTGGAATGCTGTCATATTATTAAAGACTTTGTATAAGAACGTTAACCTACTAACTGCCCGGCGTTCTTCTAGAGTTATTCAGCCCAGTTTTTTCAACATGTCCGTAAAGGGCCGGTCACACTGGCCGCGATAACGAAGACGATAACGAAAACGGTGAGAATAAACGGCATTGATTGGTGGAATTGTCGTGCGTGTAAAACGCGCGCGTTCCATCCACCAATAGGGAGCGTTTATTCGCATCGTTTTCGTTATCGTGGCCAGTGTGACTGGCCCGTCTCTCTTGTAATTTGCATTTACAAAGCGAGCTGCCTTACGTTAAATTCTCTCAAGTGAAGTTTTATCTGACTTCGTATGTGGGTCCCAACTCCCAAATGCTTGCACAATATTCCAACCGGGGGACGAACTAAATATAAAGTCTTGTAGGCAGTTTCTTTCACTTGCTCATTACAATCATGAAGGTGCCTTTGCAAAAGTCCCAACATACTAGATGATTTAGAGGTGATGTTTGAGATATGATGTTTCCAGTTTCCACTCCAGGTCATGGGAGATTTCTACTCCCAAGTAAGGGTGATGTTTAACTGATTGAAGGGGAACGCTACCCATTTTGTATTGATGAATTTTAGGAGATCTTTTCTAGGTAATACGGATGACGCAACACTTGTATTTATTGAACCCCATTTGCCAGGTTTTGGACCATTCGCACAACTTGTTGATATCATTTTGCAAAATATCAAAATCTCTATCGGATCACACTTGACGATAAAGTATACAGTCATCTGCAAACAGGCGCACACTTGATTTAATTGAGGATGGCAAGTCATTTATATAAATCAAGAACAACAAAGGGCCAAGGACTGTGCCTTGGGGAACGCCGGAAACCACTGGTGCTTTAGATGAGGATGAGCCTTCAAGAACAACCCTTTGATGACGATGAGACAAGAAATCCTTAATCCAGGTATGAAGTGGTCCTCTGATCCCCAGGTGGTCTAACTTATGTAAAAGTCTCTGGTGTGGTACTGTGTCAAAAGCTTTGCTAAAATCCAGTAGGATTAAGTCAGTTTGGCCTTAAGAGTTCAAAGACTTGGCAAAGTCATCAAAGGTGAGTGCCAGTTAGGGTTCGCGTGATCTAGTTTTACGAAATCCGTGTTGTACATCAGTGAGGAGGTTAAATTCATCCAAATGTTCCATAATATGATGATGAATGATGTGTTCCAGTAATTTACAAGGTATGGAAGTCAGAGAAACTGGTCTATAGTTGGCTGGATTGGCTTTATCCTCTTTTTTGTAAATAGGTATAATGAAGGCCTCACGCGAGTCTTTTGGAATAGAACCTGTATCCAAGGATTTCTGATAGATTTTGGTAAGTATTGGTGCAATTGTAAAACGGCATTCTTTGAGGATTCTTGCTGGGATCAAATCCGGGCCAGTAGCTTTATTAATCTTGACTAGAGACAGTAGCTTTAATACGCCCTCCTCATGCACGCTAATACGGTCAATATCTGGGGTAGAAGTATGAGGTAGCGGTGGTATATCGAGCTAGTATCCTCGGCTGTGAAGACGGATTTAAACTGGTCGTTTAGACCTTCTGCCTTGTCCTTGGATTATGTAGCAATCATCCCATCTTTAGTATTAAGTGGGGGAATCCCAAAGGTATGTTGTTTCTTGGCTTTTACAAATTTCTAAAATGGTTTAATGTTGCCAGATTCGAGACTCCCACCTGTGACCTTCGAGACATAACGCCGGTATTCTTTGCGAACAGCCTTGTCGGTTTCACGACGGAAGTTCCGAAAAGTTTCCCAAGCGTGTGGTGTGCCAGACTTTTTAGCTTTGTTATATTTTCGTTGTTTCCTATACGTATTTGTCGCCGAAGGTCACTACTAATCCAGGGAAGTGAAAATCTCGTAGACGTCATTTTTGAAGGAATATTTTTTTTGATAGATTCTATCAATGTTGTCTTGAACATCTCCCACAACTCCTCTGTTGTACTATTTGTGACAAAACATGAGGTCAATTTACTGTCCAAGTATAGACTAAATCTTCTAAAATTTGAGTCTTATTGCCTCTCTTGTAAAGGTAAACTTTCCGTTGAACTGGTTTGGTTTTCATAGGACGGAAATCAACGTTGATTATCACGATGTTGTGATCACTGATGCCCGCTTTCACTTCAACACTACCGGTATGTACCATGGAGGTGTTGGATGTAAAAGCCAGGTCAAGGATGTTATCTTGTCTTCTCTTGTTTGCTCAGTAACGACTTGGTGGAGGTTATAATTATTCTTGCGCCATGTCCAGCAGTAATTTGCTAGTAAAAGCATGTCTACCTCCTACATTAAAAATGTTTTTACACCAGTCGATGTCGGGTAAGTTGAAGTCTCCAAGGAGCCATACATGGGCGTAAGTTTGTATCTTATCAAGACAACTCTTTAGCTGCATAATGTACTGGCTATCGGTAGACGGTGGTCTGTAAAAAGCTCCAACATAAAGAGGCTTCAAGCCTTTCAGCTGAATTGTGACCCATATAATTTCACAGTCAACAGAGAGATCCAGTCTTTCCGAGGCAACCAGGGTATTTCTAACAGCGATGAATACCCCACCGTGTGAATCTAATTCGCGGTCCTTGCGGAAAATGTAATAACAATCTGGAAATATTTTCCAATTGGAAATGTTCTTATTTAACCACGATTCTGTCCCTGTAATAACATCTGGTTTTTCCAATACTACCAATAACAGAAAGTTTGGTAACTTTGCCCGGAGACTCTGACAGTTCACGTTCAGAAACTTCAATGCCCGTCGTTTAAAAGTGTTCCTCGGGCCAATATGTTTACGCCGATTTATAGAGAAATCTGTTGGTTGAGGTCAAGATAAATTAGGTTTAATTGGGCTTGATGTCTCAGATGGTGGAGGGAGGTGAACATCATCCCCGCTATCGTCAAAACCAGTTAGGACCTCAATTTGTTTTGTCGTCTCCAGGTCCGAAACTAAAAAAAATTACTTGACAAATTTGGAACACCACGCTTATAGCAAATCCAGGTATATGATGGGTGGTCGACATGACAGTAGTAAACTTCATCACTCATACCCATGCAGCTTTTATGAATCCACTGATAGCACTGTTCGCATTCAAGGGCATCATCTTCCCGTTTAGTTTCTTGCTTACAAAACAAACATGGATACGGAATTTCAGAATTCTGTACATCTTGTCCACACTTAGCCTCGTTTATATTTGATGAATTATTAGTATAGAAGGCCCAGGGTTTAAATGAACATCATTTGCGAGTAATAGCAGCAACAACACATGTTTCTTTGAATTTGAATTTGTTGACAAGATAACTTTAGTTAAAGCCACCGATTTCTGCATACAACTAGACTGGAACAAGCTCACCCGGACTGGAAAGCATAGGCCTAACGTTAATGTTACTCCGGCATGATTTCTGCCAATGGTGGCTGACACAGGCAGTGGCGGATCTACGGGGGGGGGGGGGGGGGGGTTTGGGGGTTTAAACCCCCCCCCCCCCCCTTGGGCTGAGAAAAAAAAAAATTAACCAGTGTCGGGTGTCGAAAAATCGGCACGTTGGGGTGTGTAGGCCAATAACCTCAGGTAAACCCCCCCCCCCTTGGGTAAAACCTAGATCCGCCCCTGACAGGAGAAGTCCAATGTTCTGAGAAGTGAAGTTTCGGCATCTCGTATTAGTCTGGGCATGATTCGGATGTAATCTGATTAGCAAGAACCATCAATATGGCAAGAACGAAGCTCGGTGACGTATGTGTGAAGACCACATTGACCATTTATCCAGATTTCGTAAAATTTCAAAATGGCCGCCGATGATGATGCAGAGGTTCCAGCAAATAAAACCACAAAATTACAGAAAACATGATAACAATTTAAAAATAAACAGACCAAAAGATAAAAGACGTAGTCTAAAAACACGATGATGACAAGATAAAACCCAAAAGTAGGTTAAAAACGATAAGATGGAAAGGATTAAAATCCCCAAGTGGAGAGTAAACAAATATTGCTTCCAGCCGCTACGCGAGCGCCCTCTTCCGAGCTGGATATCATTGGCTGTTCGAGTTAATCCTCCACACCACAATTAGTACAAGAACAAATATGAAAAAGGGAAGGGGATTCGAACCCAGGCTCGAGTTCCCAGAGCCTTGCGGTCTACCGAAATAGCAATAGCAGAAAAAAGTCGACAAGATAGCTTTACTGCACAAGAACATTTGTCTGCAAATGGCGTCACCATATCGAGTACCCTCGTGCGATGCTTATTGATCATGAACATGCATATGGTGGCAATTCTGGTCTACGAAAAAAATGGCGTTCGGGGCGGGGCCTACCATAGACAACTTCGCAAATACCGCCTGGTTGAGACGTCACAATGGTAAAAAGGCATTGTGGGAAGGAAATAGCAGTCTCATTCCTTCCCACAATCCCTTTTAACCATTGTGACGTACGTCTCAACCAGGCGGTATTTATATTTGCGAAGAAGTCTATATAGAATACCGAAGTCTGACGTCAGTTGGCGCGACAACTGGCTCCAAACAAATGGAAATTTCGACTGTTCCTTTGTTAAAACAGCCAGTCATGCAAACACATTGACACAAAATAACAAAAGTATTCTGGTTTCAAACATTGCATTGACGTCATCACTTCGGTACTTTGTACAATGAGAAACATAGGGTAGGGGTGATTGACAGGATTTAATGCGGTGAGAAATGGGGTTAGGGTTATAGGTTTAGGATAGTGTTAGAGCTATAGGGCTATTTCCCTGCAAACATTATTGTGTTCATTATAAAAGCAGAATTGTGTTGCAATGTATCATGGGTAAAGATTCGGATATTCACGGAGTCGGATATTCATAATTACAAGCGGGATGCCTCAAGATGTGTGGAATCGTAATATATTGTACCGTATAATTGTGTCAAAAAGGCATGGGCGTAAATCACAGGGGGTGGGGGTATATAGTATATATTTTTGGACCGGGGTGGCCCATTGAATCATCCCCCCCCCTCCCCCCCCCGATTTGTGTTATGAGAAACAAACAAAAAATGCTGATTTCGAGGTTATCTTGTCACTTTCCAACAGTCAAAACGTATATAAAAAACCAAAAAACAAACTGTACAAAAACTATCAATGTACCTTTATGTTGTAAAGCATAGGGACATAAGTGTGCATAATTATTTACACCGTCCTCAAAATGACTTAACGAGTCACGAGTGTCACATGCAGTGTTCAACTATTGCATTTGGAGCCTATATATCAAATCCGACGAGAAAATCCCGCGACCTTTTTGTGGTTTTGCTATACTTGTGGGAAGTATTACCTCCGTGGACACAGGAAGAAAAATAAAAATTAAAGGGGGGGATACGGTTGGAAGATCCGGGTATATCCCGGTACCTCTCGCATGCTAAGCGAGCGCTCTACCATTTGAGATAAACCCCACTGTTGCGTGGTTGAGGAAATTCTTTGCTGAATTTGATTGAAGGGGATAAGGCAATTGTTCCCTCACCACTCCCGGCCCCTTGATGCCCAAGGATTGTCACTTAAAACCCTGACCCCTGGGGCACCATTTATCTGTACAAAAGTAAGTGGCGGATTTTTATTTTCACTCATAGAAGGCCTAAAGTACCCACCCTTGTATTGGGCACGAAAAAATATACCAATCTCGACATTCGGAATATGGGGCAACGCGAGGGAGGGTGGGAACAACAGAACTACTACTAAGACGACGTCACGCTTTGATTACATTTGCTGCCCGACAATATAAATTCTCTTCTGATCTTGTGCGGTAGATCTTGTTACTGAGGATTGCAGACTGTTTGAAAACTTTCATAGAAGAAAAATCCATTTTGTTGAAGAGCATCAACGTTCATGCTTGCGCTTGTTCGAACTCATATTTTTTTTTATAAATGCTTAAGTTTTGGGTGCAGATGAATTAAACATTCACACGTTTCTTGCAACCTCTGTTTTCATTCCTTGATTTTCATCCAAATATTTTGTGAGTTAGGGTTTGATATTTCTGTAGCCGAGCTACTATTAAATGCACTTGATAGTTAAAGTAACAACATTATTCTATGCTGTTTTATATGTAACGATTACCAGTGTAATATATTTTGTATGCCTGTTAAATTTGTAATATTTTTAATAGACTGTTTTATTGTCAACATAAACATCCTGCAAATTAGATACGAAATGAATGAGGGCGCTGTGCACCAATGCCGTGTGATAGGTTCCGTTTTGTGGTAAGTTATAAGTATGCAGAGAAGGTTAAGTACAATCAATCTTACAGACACGCTGACATACTAGCAATTCTTCATGAAATGTCAAATTTCTGAGGAAACTAATGTTCGAATGGTACAAAACGTGCCCAAATCTGTCCAACATCCAAGACAAATATCATGAATAAATATTCAAATAATTTAGTTGATAGATGGCACGTAACTGGAAATGTAGCAAAATGTCACAGTGTGTCCCACTTTCATGGAATGACCCTTTGGTAATAATATGCTCGTTGTCTCGAACCCCCACCTTCCCCCTGCAGCCCACGGGCCTGTGGTTACGTTGGGGTGTGCATGGTGATGTTCCAAGTTTTCACTTTGTGTATTATTTTTCTTCACCCTGTCCTACTGACAGGGTTATCGTGTCAGAGCCGGGAATTTACAAGTCAGATGGTGATGGGTACGTTTTAAAAACAATTTTAGCATGCATAAAACATACATAAACAATTTTGTGACTAAAGTTTTAAATTATAAAGGGAAAATTAAGAGACAAAAAAAGGGAAAAAACGTGATTGGAAGATCCGGGTATCGATCCCGGTACCTCTCGCATGCTAAGCGAGCGCTCTACCACTTGAGCTAATCCCCCGCTGACATACAATTAAAGAAACATTTGATGAGTTGGATTTAACGTTATAGGCACGAGGGATTATAGGTTTTGCAAAACTAAAGTCGGCGCATCATCAGACTGCTGGCTCCCGCCCCTAAAGATATTCGGACAGGTAGCGTGAATTTCAGTCACTATGAAATACGGACTCGTTGGTAGTATTGCGCATGCCTTAGTGAAGTATTACCTCCTTGGACACGGGGAGGAAAATATAAAGGAAAACACAGGAAAAAATGATACGGTTGGAAGATCCGGTGTCATGCCAAAAAGTGACCGGTGCCAAATACTGTCCGCTCATTAGCATACTGCTCTCTGATTGGTCAAATACTGGCCGCTGAGCACGCGCAAAAGACACGGACACTATTTGGCATGTATTACATGCCAAATAGTGTCCGCTGCTAAAAAGTGTCCGCTCATGCATATATGCACAGCACAATATGAACACACACAAAGCACGCTACCAAATACTGTCCGTTCCTTGCCAAATACTGTCCGCTAAATTGCTGCCAAATACTGTACGTTCCTTGCCAAATACTTTTTTGTTTTACTACTAACGTTAGTACTAATAATACAGGCCGTTCAATTTTTTAGCATGTGAAGTGTACCTTTTTTTACTGTCTTTATCATTTACACCGTTTAGCATGTTAAGTGTACCCTTTTTTACTGTTTTTATAATTTACATTTTTATTTTCGTTTTTCTTCGTTTATGTATATGCAAGTAGGACTTTTTGTGATTTTATCCTTAAATTTAACTTCTTAATCAGCACTTTTGTCTATTGTCTTTTTCATATACACATTGTTTTTTGTTGTATACCGTTGAGGTCTCGTTCTTTTTCATTATTATTTGGTTATGATTTCATTTGATCTTATTTTCTATATGTTTAGACATTTTAATACACTTTTAATCCTTTTAAATTACTAGTTTTGTTTTATTTCTTATCTTCTTTGTAATTCTATGTCCAGGGCCCCGTGGAAGACCACATCTATGTGAACGGGCTACCCTGATAAAAGATCAGAAATAAATAAATAAATAAATAAAATAAATAAGGCCTTGATGTACCAGCGACTATTTTGAATCGTTGGTTGACTTTTTTTCCAATTTTTTCTTCTTTGACAGGCCGTTCAATTTTATCATACTGTCTGCTTGTTACTTATATGTTTCCCCTTCATATTTCCCCCAATGTTCTCCTCTCCAAAATCCCCTTTTTAATGAGAACTTATCGTCACGCAGCGTTGATAGCTGTACGGCAAGGACGCGATGGATGCACGCTACGCACGCCCGGACACTATTTAGCAAGCTTCCGGTATCGCGATGACGTAATACCCACTTGACCAATCAGAGAGCAGTATGCTAATGAGCGGACAGTATTTGGCACCGGACACTTTTTGGCATGACACCGGGTATCGATCCCGGTACCTCCCGCATGCTAAGCGAGCGCTCTACCATTTGAGATAACCCCCAGCTGTTACATGGTAGAGGAAAATCTTTGCTGAATTTGATTGAAGGGGATAAGGCAATTGTTTCCTTCACCACTCCCGAGGGAGGGTGGGAACAACAGACCTACTAAGAAGTGACGTCACGCTTTGTTTATACATTTGCTGCCCGACAATATAAATATCATGAGTTCTCTAAATTATTGTGCGGTAGAGCCGCAAAAGCAGCCCAGAATATCATATATTTTTACTGAGGATTGTAGACTGTTTGAAAACTTTCATCTAAGAAAAATCAATTTGTATGAAGAGCACAGACATATAGACCTATGTGGTCTTCAAAGTTGGATTGTTTATCATCAACATTCATGCTTGCGCTTGTTCGAGATCATTTTTTTTGGATAAATTTTGTGGGCAGATGCATTAAACATTCACACGTTTCTTGCAACTTCAGTATTCCTTGATATTCATCCAAATATTTTGTGAGTAAGGGTTTGATATTTCTGTTGGGCAAGCCGAGCTATAACTTATTGACCTTTTAGCGATCCAAAAGGGGCGTGCGCCAGAGATGTAGTCGAGTCCATCACAAGTCCCTGCAAGTCCCTGCAAGTCCCTGCAAGTCCATCACAAGCCCTACAGTCCTAATCCCAATCACAAGCTATTCAAATGAGCTTTGACAAAGGCATTCCTTTGTCATTGTTTATCCAGTTACTTGGACCGGCTTTATGAAAGGACTTCTGACTGGGCTTGCGAAAGTACTTGTGAAAGGACTTGCAGGGACTCGACTACAACTCTGGCGTGCGCTACATTATTCTATGCCGTTTTATATGTAACGATTACCAATGCCGTAGATACAAAGTGGTGTGTATGCACCCCCCCCCCCCCCCCCCCCCTTTGTTTTCCCGTTTTAGTGCTTTATCAGTAACCAGAGTTGTAATTAAAGTAAATCACAAGTCAAATTGCAAGTCAAATCACACGTCAGCTCACAAGCCACCGCAAATAAACATAACTAAAGGGTGCTTTTGTCACAGTCATTTGAATAGCATGTGATTTGGCTTGATAACAGACTTGACTTGCGCTTGGTTGACTCGATCATGGTCATCATGCAGCGGTTGGGAGGGGACGGAGAAAAAGGCGCACAACCAACAATAACTCCACCAAGTTGGAACACGGCGTCCCTGTTACCTCCAGAACCTGTTGTGAGGCAATTTCAGTACTTCTACACATCACTACACAGTTTTGTTATGCATGTTTAAGTAGGCCTACAACATAATCAAAATGGACCCCACACACGAAGGAAGTTACTTTTACCTAAAATCCAAGTGAATCAGTAGCTACAAATGGAAAAGGCCAACCTATAATGTGGCATTTACTACGTCGAAACTTATTTTTAAATCCCTTGTAATTTTTCTACAATAACCTTATAAAAATTACGTATGGTTCCATTTTGTGGTCAGTTATTACTTGCAACACAAAACAAATATGTAAAAGAGAGATGATGACCAATTACATCCGAGTCCTATTTCTTCACGAGATGTCAAATTTCATAGGAAACTATAATGTTCGAATGGCTGGTGCAAAACGTGCCCAAATTTGTCCGACATCCAAGAAAAATATCATGAATCACATAATTTAGTTGATAGATGGCACGTAACTGGAAATGTAGCAAAATGTCACACTTTGTGTCCCACTTTCATAGAATTACTCTTTTGTATATTATGCTGGTTGTCTCGAACCCCCACCTTCACCCTGCAGCCCACGGGCCTGTGGTTACGTTGGGGTGTGGTAATGTTCCAAGTTTTCACTTTAGGCCTTTTCACACTAGACACAATCTCGGGGGTGGCCCCGGGGCGACGCGGGGGTGAGAATGTGCGACGTTTCACACTAGCCATTTTCGCCCCGGGGCCAACCCCGAGATTGGTCTCGCCCCGGGGCGAACTCATCACCCCTGCTCCAGGCTAGGGGTGAGATTTTTCAACCCGGGGCGAGATCGATCTCGGGGTGGCCCCGGGGCGAAATGGTTAGTGACTAAAGTTGTATATTATGAAGGGAAAATTAAGAGAGAAAATAAACGTGATTGGAAGATCCGGGTATCGATCCCGGTACCTCTCGCATGCTAAGCGAGCGCTCTACCACTTGAGCTAATCCCCCGCTGACATTCTATTGATTAGAAACATTTGATGAGTTGGATTTAATGTTATAGGCAAGAGGGCTTTGCAAAACTAAAGTCGGCGCATCATCAGACTGCTGGCTCCCGCCCCTAAAGATATTGGGACAGGCAGCGTGAATTTCAGTCACTATGAAATACGGACTCGTTGGTAGTATTGCACATGCCTAAGTGAAGATAATTGGAGAGTGGCTGGTCACGTGAGAATGTTTAACCAATGTTCACAGGTGTCTGATTTTCACCGGCAGCTCGTTCGGGTACGGCACTTCTGATTAGCCCTTGTGTGCTCATGCGCTGTAATAATTTCCATTTAAAAAAAAATTGATACAACATTTTGAATTGTCAACCCTGCCACTCTTGCGGTCCTGCTGAGTGGGCCCGGTATATCAGGCTAAAAAGAGGATAATTCCTCTAGATTCCAGAAAAAAATTTAACCCAATTTTGATTACCAGTATAGTATGTTTTGTATACCTTGTTATTTTTTTATCAACATATAACTGCAAAATTAGAAATTAATGCCTTGGATAAAAATTGGTGGAGGCCTACTTCACGCATCCCCCCGCAGTCGCTTTGATTTTGAGTTTTACTACACGCAAAGCAAAATTCATCCTTCCTTGTGCGAATTGGGCAACAGGGCCAGGACAAGTGCATTTGGCGAGGGGCGGTGTCCGAAAAGGGAACGTGACGGGCTCATTTCCCATGTGGGGTACCTATATCTAAACAGCTGAGTAACATAATACCATGTCATGTAATCTTTTTTACATTAGCGTCATAAAAATAATCAAATTTGTGTTCTGATTTTACTTCTGTTTTTTAATGTTGCTCACCTCCATTTTTTTGACCTGGAATATCATTTTGGGGAGGTGGGGAGGAGGGGGCAGCACCTTTGACTTTTGTTGCAACATTTCATACTTATATAATAATGAGAAATATAATTTGATCCACCTTCACCACACCCCCTTTCGAATCCAGGCAGAAACACAAGTGATTTTGAAAATACTTTTTGGGCGGACGGAACATTTACGAAAGGCTACCGTTCTCTCCCCACCCACCCGCTAAAGTGTAGAAAATGCCAGCGGTCACTGTCCGTAACTGGTCCGCCCCGTATAGTAGTAGGCCTATCTAGCTGTATTTTTTATAGGCTGTTCGTTGGTCTGTCTGTGGGATTGACACGAAGCCATTATCGTTGGTGGCGCTCTACTCCGTAGCGAGCGCAGCGCAGAGTACCCTAGCGTAGTCTTGGTTCCAAGACGTCCTTAGCGGTGCGACGTATAGCGCGCACGGCCGGCCGACAGCACGCTGTCGATCGGCCGGCCGTGCGCGCGCTATGTCGCACCGCTAAGGACGTCTTGGAACCAAGACTAACCCTAGCGTACCGCAGCAGCTAGCTTGTAATAGATGTGAATAATGTGTTTGTACAGTTAAAAAGCATACAACACGATCAAGATGGCGAATGTTTACTGTATTTGTTGCGGATATTTTTTGCACCTTTTAACGGTCGTTTCTTCTCTACCAGGACGCCTTTGTTAGGCAGGTGAGTTGAGGGTATTTACTATGAATAGAATTAAGAATGTTTTGTTATTTCATACAGTGGCTTTTTGGTTAAATTCCATTCATTCCAAAAACATCCACCGGCCGCACACAATGCATGACAATCAATAATCATTGTCAATGCCAATGAATGTGTACATGACTGGGCGATTGTGTAGTGTAGGGCCCCTCTTTAGTTTTGATGAAATTAGATTCAAGGGTATTTTTTCTCATTCCAAAATGACTTTTGCAACCTAAAGCAGACTTCTCTTAATTCTATTGACATCGTTTTTTTGTAATTTTGAACAGTTTATTTCGGTAGAAAATGCAATTTTCTTACACGCTTTACAGCAGTTGCTATGCGGAGTATGCGAATGAACGCGGTTTTGCGTGTTTACGTGCGTCGCGGTGATCGCCATCTTTATTTTCGCTTTGCGTTTTGTCGTCCTCATCGCCGCTTTACCCCAAAATTTTCCTCAAAAACTAAAACCCTGCCCTTTATCTACGGCATACATGTACCTGTTGGTTTGTAATGTCGCTAACTAGTTTGGCAATTCCAATAACCTAAAAGTGGATTTTGGTTCCCTTATAAGTTATAGGGAACAGGGCCCTACACTACACAATCACCCATGACTGAACAGTTGACCATTGCATGTGACCTGTGGAAGAAGACCAGAAGACTGGTGAATTTTATTATTAGAGGCTTTGTGAATTAAGAGGCTATTATCTGGCTAAGCTCATCGAACATTTTCAGTGAGGGAATCACTTAGGCATGTTAGGAAATAAACCTTTTCGACATTCTCAAACATGTCAAAAGCATCATGGGAACAGTTTATTGGCATTAGAAGAGCAAGCATATGGACGTGATTGGTCGCATTGGTCACATGTTGGTTGTCATGGTTGAAAAAATCCTCTTCTGATTGGCTAACAATGTGACATTATTAACTGTTCTAATTACAGAGAGTTCCATTCATCAATAACTGGTACGAGGAGAGCATGGAGAGGGATTCCCCAATTATTTCCTTATTTTTATTGCCTTTTAAAACTGATTTTTCTGGTTATTTTCCTTGGAGTAGGCCTAAATTGCAGAATACCCCGCCACCCGAAAGTACCCCTTAAAAATGCGGATACGTGGATACGGGGTGGCCGGGAGGGGTGACAGGGGGCGCTATTTTCCCTCTAAAAAAAATCCTCCGAGGGGGCTGGAATCGAACTTTTCCATGTGTATGATATGCGTAATTTGAATGGGAAGCTCGGTAAAAAGTCTAAGTCCAAAGGACTTCCCCCGAGGTGGATACCGGGTAGGAGAGAGTCGGTGATGGGGGGGAAAAAGGGTGCCATTCAGGTACGGACGTGCACGGACATACGGTACATGTATGTGAGATGGTTTATTGAGGGCAATCAACCGTGACCCCGAATCCGCATATCCGGATACGAGGTGGGGATAGACGAGTGGCGGGGTCCTCTGCAATTGTGCCTTTTCCTTATGTTCCATGCAAAGGTGTGAAAAGAGTATCTCTCAACTCATGACAGATATTTAGCATAAAATCAAATTAATATTTGGACTGGTTCACAGTGCCATAGGGTTGTGTATAAATTGCATTTGTTTGGCTTCCATACCCACAATGCATTGAGAATGTCCAGGCCCATTCATAAAAATGCTCAGAGCGATGTCATTAAAAGCACTTTTGGGATTGGTTTCTAATCATAAAGTCATAATTTTAATATGTATGAGAAGATAAACATTTCAAACTCTTTCCTGGTGAAATCTTCTGGCTGACTGGCCACATAAACGATGTCAACAATTTTCAACTTGATTTTTTTTTGTACAATTAAAACACAGATTGGTCACGGCAAACATCCTAAATAAATAATTAACTCATAAAATATTCATTTCTGAAAAAAAGAAAGTTTAAGTGTGGCCCAAAGTGAGTTTTTGAGAAAATCCAAGATGGTGGCTACCAGTCCTGCTGCAGCTGTTGGAATGGATTTGGCCGGAAAAAATTGATTTATTCAATCTTTGCGAATGGAGCCAGCAAATGTAAAGAATAAACCCTGCCATATCATTCAGCCTAATTGTATTCGATTACGTATTTTGTGGTGGTTTTGATTATTTTTGGTTTTCCTCATAAGTATGCATACATTTGTATATAATATGCAAATGAGGATCATGAAAAAAAGTTTGGAAAAATAATCTTTCATACTTGTTCTGTTGAAAGATGATCTACATGTATATGTTTTGGAAAACATTGCTTGTGGCTTTGAACAGTTTTCAACACTTTTTTAATTAAAATATTCAATATTACTCGGGACGTCAGGATTGGTACACATGTAATTGATCATGCCCAGTTCTGGTGATTTTGAGTGGACAGGACTAGGGGCTCGCATTCAAAGAGCTTTACGTTTCCCCTCCGTCTTTTTGCTGTACAGTATTATTATTGCTTGCATTGTGAATTATGCAACATTTCTCATTGCATACAATGTTGATAAAGTAAGACGTTCTTGTATTGTACACGTTTGAGTTGGAAATTAAGTTTTATTCATTCAGTAGAAATCAGGATCTTTAATGCTCATTTAATTAAAGCACACAAAATAGGACTAGATACAGATGCACGCGAACATGTAATGTAGCTTGGTACAGCATCAGAATGGTAAACTGGAGGTCAAAGGTTCAGATCCCTCTCCAGTCAGTTGACTTCACTCAACCAAAAATATACCATGGGAGAATTTTAAGAAAATTACGTTTGACAAATATTTCTGTGACCATGAAAATAAATCCTTTCATCCACATTAAAAGGAAGGAAAAAGTAAAAACTTTGTTTTTGTTCAAACCAAGCACCCCAGCAAACAAATGAATAGACCAACACCCCACCCAACAAACAAACACCCCGACCGACAAACTTTAGGGTATAAGGTTTGGCTAAGAACTCTACATAAAAAGTGGCTGGCTACCCATTATGAAGCACAGCATACATGTATATCGCATAAATTCAGCCAAATGAAACAAAGAGTGCACCATTATGCTGTACACGTACATGTGTTGAGTGTAATGTTGATGTACAAGTTTGAGAAGTTTACATCTCATTGAAATAATAAAGCAATGATCAGCCATGAGTGATTCAACACACAAACTTCCTGACAATTTTGCTTCCTGTTTCAGTTCACCGCCAGCCCATATGGGCGATCTCTTGTCATTCGCTGGCCCATAATCAAGTTAATTGAGTCTTTTTCCTGCACAGTGATGCCTCATCAGGCATCTACATGTATGTGGGATTTGTCATGCGTTTTCTTTTGAAAATGAGACCGGTGAGATTAAGGTGCGTAATCATTGAATCAGAGTTAGGTACATTGTACTGTACATGTATCTGCTTTCCCACACATCTGTGTACTGTAAGTGGTCATGTGCACATATTGTTCTTTGTGTTTTGAGTCATATCTTTGTGTTTTTTTCATCAGTGGCTTTGGCCAGCTTGGCCACTCATCAAATTTGAAATCCCCAAGATCACCCAGTAAAATTACCAAGATTGTCCAAGGCCATTTACTGTACAAAATGGATTCACAAAGTGTTTTGATAAGCATTTTGCGCATGCGTAATCCGTGATTTTTCCACCAAAATTCCCACGATCTTGGACAAAAAATCTCAATGAGTGGCCACTCATCTGGCTTTGGCTGGTGATAGTGTTTATTTTATTGTATTGATTTATTTATTTGGCAATCAGCTGTAGCCCATGAAAGTCTTTCGACTTATTTCCAGTGAGGTCCCAAAACTGGCTCTTTTGGGATTAATTTGCAACTCAGTAACTGACTTGCATATATGTACATGTAAGTGGTGGGAAGCCATGCTAGTCAGGCAACTGTACAGGTACACATGTACATGTATGGAAAAGTTATGTGGCACTTTAACCCTAACACAGTCCTCCAATTTTAATATGATTTTCACACCACCTACATTGTAGGTAGTGTAAAACATTTTTGTTAACCCTCCCTCTGTCATCAGGGCCAAAATGGAGCCAACTACCCCATTATATCAAAACCTATCAAGTGACAGGTTGAAACACACAAGCTGTGAGAGTTGGTTGGTAGATTTTTTTTAATAGGCTGCGATAGTTATAGTTATAAGAGGGTTAATGACTAAACTAGGGTAACAACTTTGCAAAGCTTTCATAGCAACATCTACAGTATTTCATCAGATGCAAGGATGAAGTAACGTAGTTGTTGCTACTATCTCATCAGATCAGAATCAGATGCAATGATGAAGTACATGTAGTTGTTACTACTATCTCATCAGATGCAATTATGAAGTACGTTACTACTATCTCATCAGATGCAATGATGAAGTAAGTAGTTGTTGCTACTATCTCATCAGATGCAATGATGAAGTACATGTAATGTAGTTGTTGCTACATGTACTACATGTATCTCGATCAGATGCAATGATGAAGTAATAATGTAGTTGTTACTATCTCATCAGATGCAATGATGAAGTAATGTACTTGTTACTACTATCTCATCAGATGCAATGATGAAGTAATGTACTTGTTACTACTATCTCATCAGATGCAATTATGAAGTACATGTAGTTGTTACTACTTATCTCATCAGATGCAATGATGAAGTACATGTAGTTGTTACTACTATCTCATCAGATGCAATGATGAACTAATGTAGTTGTTACTACTATCTCATCAGATGCAATGATGAAGTACATAATTGTTACTACTATCTCATCAGATGCAATGATGAAGTAATGTAGTTGTTGCTACTATCTCATCAGATGCAATGATGAAGTAATGTAGTTGTTACTACTATCTCATCAGATGCAATGATGAAGTACATACATGTAATTGTTACTACTATCTCATCAGATGCAATGATGAAGTAATGTAGTTGTTACTACTAATAATTCATCAGATGCAATGATGAAGTAGTTGTTACTACGAAAGCTCATGAAAAGTTTGACCTTACACTGTAATTAGTCATTAAAGTGCTATACAACTTTTCCAACTGTCGTCTCCAATACTTGGAAAGTAAAGTGAATGACCTGTGCAGATGTGGTAATTTTTGAAGATGTGCCCAGGAACAAATCTGATGACAAATTGGGAACAGCCCTCACGCAGCCCGTTAATACAAATCAAGGTGAGCGACCAAGTGTCCGGGTTCTTCTGTGTCATGAACTCTGCAGCGTGAACACATCTACATTGTACTGTAGGCCGTTCACTTGAATTTCCCAGTAGTGGAGATGATGATGTTGATAATACGTACATTATCTCCTTGAACTTCAAACTTTATCTGCTCCCTGGAGCAACAAAGTCCTGCCCGGTGTGGCTGTTGTCTCAGGCTTACTCTAAGATGTTGACAGCAGACAGCATCTTGGGTTTTGTGTTGCCAAGTCGCGATGATCTCGGGAGAGCAGATTACATGTTGTTTGTGTGCAGTGCAAGTCCGGTCGTAGTGTTACCAATTCTCTTGTGGAAATTGTTATAAATGTCTGTAGAATCGTACATGTAAGTACCAAGTATTGCTTTATGAAAGGACCTCTGGCTGGGCTTGCTAAAGTACTTGTGAAAGGACTCGCAGGGACTCGCAGGGACTCGACTCCAACTCTGCATTTTGAAATCGTCATCATCCATGTAAATTTGACTCCATCAAGGACACCAACAATCAAGGACACAAACTGGACCTGTGTGGGACTGGGACTTGAGCCTGTACTCAATGTTTGTGACGTGACTCGGTGGTAAAATGGCCATTGTTCAATGTTCAATATTTAATTTAAACACTAACAATTCAGACTTTTCCTGTACAAAATTGTTTTTAAAGTCTTGTTATTCTATTATCAGATCTGGCCTTCGAATTTTGGTCAAGTGAGACTGCTTTTAGAAAGGAGGGAGATGTGATTTTGCATTCAAAATGGACACAATTGTTGACAACTTGACAGGATGCAATTTTTCATGTGACAATTAGGCATCCAAAATCATCAAATTTCCCAGAATACACATCTCCTGCCCATGCTTACATCCATGGATTTAAAAAAAAACAAAAAAACAGTGTACATGTACATGTACATGTTCTGCAAGATTTGGATTTTTGGCTGAGGGTGCGAATTTTGGGAAAATTGTATGTACATATATAGCGTGTGCATGACCGTGTCCACTCTGATGCAAAAGTAAATTTTGCTCGTTTCTGTCATTTTCTTGTACTACTTTTTGAACCAGTGGTCTATGTTGATGTGATAATTGAGTTCTGTCTGTGCGGTACTTCTAGTGTTCTTTAGTACCGTTTATGAAAATAGCTGTTCATTACAAATTCACGTTCTGTATGATGGTTCATCTGCTGGAACATAACATGTAAAATCTATCATACCCACATGCACACAGTGTATGCCATAAGTTTGTCTTGAATGCTAATGAGCTGGTAAGCTCATGCGTGCATATACACTTAGTCCATCCACCAACCCGCTGTACCCGTTTGAGCCAGTAATGTATGTATGATGAATACATACATGTAGATCGGATATCGCTCAGCAGTGAACCAGCCAAATAAGGCAAGGCATAACACAGCGGGCAGAAGTAAGCTCGAGACTGGTCTCTAGCGTGGTATCCAGCCTGCAGCCATGCTGTACAAATGTACATCTCTTTGTGTACATGTAGGCCTACATGTATCCATGTTTATCTACAATATGTAAATGTATACATACATGTACATTGTTTTAGTTACAGAGCTTCTGTCTTTTTAAATGGGGTTCTATGTACTATTCGCTCAAACTCATATTCTTCTTTTCAGCAATTGCTGAAAGTTTGAACAAATATATTTTTAGGATTTTTCGGGGGAGGATGAGGGGCGCTCGTATTTTTAATGTCCTCTGTGTGCAAAATAATTTTTTTTCTGAATTAATTCTTCAAGAAACTTGCTTTTATTAACCTAGTTGTGCTGTATATTGTTGAAGTTTTGTCTTTGTTTTGATGTATTTTTTTATTTAATGTGAGGGCCCCAAATGATCAGCTTCTGCTGGATGGGTTACCCTCATTAAAGATGGTTTTAAATAAATAAATAAATAAAATGTAGATGTGTACATGTACCTAGATGCACTCTTTTTCTTAACCTCTTGCGTACGGATGACGCCATACATGTACAATGTACATGTATGGCGTCCAAAAAAAGAAAACTTTAGTTATTTTGTTTGGCAATTGGTCTTAAACACATCCGAGAATGGGTGCAGGCCAGCTGGTCTAGTTCCCCGACCTGATAATTCCCTGACATCTACAAATTGCTAGAGGCCTTTTCACACTAGACAAAATCTGGGGGGTGGCCCCGGGCGACGCTGGGGTGAGAATGTGCGACGTTTCACACTAGCCGTTTTCGCCCCGGGGCCACCCCCGAGATTGGTCTCGCCCCGGGGCGAGATCGATCTCGGGCGTGGCCCCGGGGCGAAATGGTTAGTGTGAAACATCGCAACCTGGGTTGAGAAACAAGTGCTCCCGACAAAAGAATTCCAAAGGTCTTGTCAAAGCGCGCACTATTGTTAATTGTATACAGCTTGGCCGAAAGCGCAGCGTCATTATTCTGAAGCACAATCTGTGGCAGAGGGACCCCCCCCCTCTTTTGTGCTGATCATTGTGTTCCCGGAATCTCTGGAATTATTTTCAGCGAGGAGGAAGTTAGGAATTTACTGGCCATCTAGTATCTAGGGGGTCGATGAAATACAAACTAGTGTGAAACGCTCATGCCCAACCCTGGGGAGAGCTCGCCCCGTGGTTGGCTGAGGTAGGTTTGAGCGAAACGAGTGTGAAACGACGTGGGGTTGAACTCGGGGGGGGGGGGGGGGGGGGGGTGAAAACGTCGGGGCGGCGCGGCCCCAGGGGTGGCCCCAGGGCTGCCCCGGGGCGAGTTCACCCCGGGGTTCGGCGCTCTAGTGTGAAAAGGCCTTAAGTTTTGTCTGAAGTAGGGTCAGGGAAGAACAGCATTTCTTTCTCTCTGTTTTTCCAGCATCTAAATACATGTACATGTATGCACATGCACACCAAACTTTAAACAGACCTCATACAGTGTTGCGAATTATGTATATATCCCCAAATCTAATTATTTCTGAAATTTACAGCAAAAGCAAATGTTGTACATGTACATGTACAAAATGTATATATACTCTTAAAACCCTAACACTGCTGAATCCATCAATATCAAAACGAATTTCCACACACCCTGGGGGGAGGGGGAGGGGGGTTAGGGTTAGGGTTTTAAAGTTTCTTTTTAGGTTAAAAGGTTTGGAAGTTGTTACACATGTCAGATGACCAAGCAAAAACTTTAAAGAGTAAAGTTTGTTAGCTGATGGACAGCTTTGCAGTCACGTTTCGCATTAATGACATGTCAAACTGCCTTTGCTGCAATCTTGAAGTAGAATGTTGTTGAAGATTTCTTGAGACTGGGAGGTCAAAAGGGCACCCTGGTGAATAACTAAATGAATGGACTTATTTCACCATATTGCAAAGTTTACATGTATACATGTACAGCTGTACATCCAGCAGGTTTACTTGCATTTGTTCCTTGCTCTATGCTTACATGTAGTAAACCCTAACCCCCTGTTTTTGCCCTGCTTAATCCATCAATTTCCAACAAATTTAAACTGGAACGAGAAGCCTGCTAAATACACCAAAATCCAACAACAAATTTGGTTGGATACTGCAGTGCACATTGTACCCGTGGCATTTTACAGGTATCCTGCTGAATCCAACCAAATTTGTTTGCATGATCGAGTCCTGTTAAATCCAACAAAATCCAACTGAAATTTTACCATTAAGGCCTATTTACACACGCGCGCGGTAACGGAAAGCGGTAACGGAAAGCAGTATACCGCGCGATATTTTACATTTACACACGAGCGGAAACCCGTTCGGTATTTATGTTAATGCATCGACATTCCACAAAAACAATGACGCCCCGCAAAAAGAATCGAAGGCACGAGGAAGCTCTGTTACTTCTGATCTTGGCGAGAAGATTGCGTCTCAAGTGAAAGAAAAAACAAAGAATTTGGGTTCATGAAACTCTTCAGAAAAGGACAGAGCTTGGGGAATACCACAGATTAGTACGAGAGTTAGATAGTCATGAAGATCGTTTATTTTGGGTACTTCAGAATGTCACGTGGTCAGTTTGCAGAAATCTTGGCACTAGTTCAACCCAAAATCATGCATGTCCACTCTCGCTCCTATACACTCCCAAATGTCTTGCTTTTTGACTGCATCTTTGTAGGCTTCTAGTGATGTGTCATACAATTGAGGATACTTCTCTACTTCCAGGATCAAAATCTCAGTGCTGCTACTCCCGTACGACGCCATCTTTGTTTTAGAGACGTGCCAGCTGATTGTGACGTCATATCCAACGAGAACGCTGATTGGTCAGAACGCGCAGTCTCAGCGCGGTATATTTGGAAAATCGCTCTGGTTTCTAAATGCAGCGGTTTATCGCTATACCGCGCGGTTTGTCCGCTCTTAATGTAAATAACCCCATAGAAAACCATGTGTTCTATATTTTTAACCGCACAGAATTCCGTTACCGTGCGCGTGTGTAAATAGGCCTTTAGTCTGCTTCCAACCCCCCCCCCCAAAAAAAAATACGACAAAATCCAACAGGTATTAGCTTCCACCCTGCTAATGACAAAATCTAACCGGTAATACCTGCTGAATACAACAATATGCAGCACACCACATGTGTAGTTTGTGTTGACTGTTAAATCCAACAAATTACAACAGCTTTTTACCATTGTTGGATTTTGTTGGATTTATAGGTACACAATAGCAGGGTTACCGTTAGGGTTAAAGACTTAAAAAGAAATGTTACCACTTCCATACATGTACACGTGTACACGTACACGTGTACACGTACACGTGTACACGTACACGTGTACACGTACACGTGTACACGTACACGTGTACACGTACACGTGTACACGTACACGTGTACACGTACACGTGTACACGTACACGTGTACACGTACACGTGTACACGTACACGTGTACATTATACCTGATGGAAATTGATGGCCACGTACATACATTGTAATTAGACGTACGTGGATTTTTAATAATCAGTCAATCGGCGAGGCCATGTTTGTGTTTTGAAATACATTGTATGTGTGTATTACTGTTGATACAATGTACAAATGTACATGTATCTCACATAAAATTCATATACTATTTTTCCCCCAAATAAACAATTGGAGGAATAAAGTTTCCTAATTTTAGTTAACAAGTGCACAGGTGTACAGGTTCTGTATACTTCCGAAGACAAGAGGAGAAAGGAAATACAAAGAAACCTTTCAGTCCTCGCAAGTCAAGTCTTTTGTTGAAATCGGTCCTCGCAAGTACATGTACGTGCTATTAGTCTATGGGGTTGGGTTATATTAAAGGAACAATAGGAAACACAAAGCATTGTCCTCGGAAGTATTGGGAAAGTACGACTGTGTGTACGTGCACTGTATATATCTCCGAGGACAAGAGAAGAAAGGAAACACAAAGAAACCTTTCAGTCCTCGAACGTAGAGTCTTTTGTTGAAATCGGTCCTCGAACGTAAGGATACGTGCTTAGTCTATGGGGGTTGGTTATATTAAAGGAACAATAGGAAACACAAAGCATTGTCCTCGGACGTATTGGGGAAGTACGACCATGTGTACAATGTAGTACATACATGTATGTATACACTGATTGTGGTGTGTGTTATGTTTATAAATGAAGCATGGACCCAGTGACATTTAGCATGGCCTATTATATTGCATGACATCATAGGATGTCTATGCACACATGTAGCAGATGTGTCACAGGCCTGTCATGACCTCAATACCAGCAATGTAATGCACCCCATTCACCTTCTGTACATGTACACGTGTACCATGCAACAGCAAGGGGCCTGTTGATTGTTTTTACAAATTACAATTCTAGTCTGTGACATTTCTCTAATGTAAAGACCTGTACATTTGTGTATAAAATGTACATTGCTGTTCATATTGTTCGTATAATAATGAATAATAATAACCGGCATTTAAGAACGCTCAAACATAGTACACTATATCACAGCGCTTACAATATTATTACCCCTGCTCATCGGGTCCATCAATCATTGCTGAAGCCTTCTCAACTCCCTGAGGAGTATACAGTCCCGGCTGCAAATTAAGCGCACATGGGCAATTTATAATGTGCCATTATCCACCTTAATGAGATGCTCAAGGCACAGAGAACAAAAACAAAGGGAACAGAGATAGAAATAATCGAAAACATGGACATTACAACAACACAATTAACTTGGCAATCAAATAAAGGAGCTACTGAAATGGAACTTGAAAGAGGTGGGGCTGGCTTCCACTCCTACTAAACCGCACACATCAGACTATACCCTAGGTCCGCCTAGACTGTTGCACTACTGTTCCACCGGACCCCAGGCACTGTAGCTTGCTTTAAGATTCTAGTGACTTGGCATCCTCACAGGATGCAACTTGGCATCCCTTGAGGATGTAACTTTGAATTCCCCACCTTCACACACCATCGCACACTCATTAGGCTACTTAACCCCTTGAACCCGGTTATACTGGGTATTTCATGGGGCGCCGGGGCGCCAGGCCGGGTTATATGTAGCCAAGTGAAACTACATGTATACCTACGTAGCACGATCTGGAGATTCCGGGAACACAATGAACAACACAAAAGAGAAGGGGGGGGGGGGGTTCCCTCTGGCCCATATCGTGCATCATGAGTGAAACAGAAACAAGAGGCTTGTGCAGCCAAGCATAACGTACACAATACCCCAATAATAGATTGAAAATGCAGAAATTGGCATACATAGACGTCAACCGGCCAGGTGACAATTTTCAATCTGTATACATGTATTTGTGTCAACCGTACGCAAGGGGTTAGAGTTTAGGCATTCTCCTGAGGATGGTCAGAGCATACTGACCGGAACGTCAAGTTTATACATCTGGTTCTTTTCAAAACACTTCTTTTATTTGAGACATATTTCCACATGGTGTTTCCGCAAACCTTTCATTTAATAAGAGAACCTTGAACCAAGCCTTCTTTAAGAGAGCATCCGGGACAGCATATATTTCAAAGTAATTCATAATAAAAGAAATAAATTACCAGGAATGCGTCACTTGGGAGACATTGCTATAGACGCGTGCACACATTTATGTTTCAACTTTCATGAAGACTAACCCGACTTTCCCTTATCCTACCCCCACTTTCCCTTATCCTACCCACACTTTCCCTTATCCTACCCCCACACATTTTGGTAGGCCTATATTTAATGTTTTGGACCAATATCTATCAATATACATGTACAGGGCGTATCAAAAAAAACGCAACAAAATAATCATGTCGAATTTGGTCAAAATTGTGTTAGGTACATAAAAGTGCCTAGTATCATCTTAAAGCCACATATCTCCTCTTTCCAACGATAGGTCATTTGTTCACAGGCGGCAATGCTTGGCTGAACAGTCATTGTTTTTGCACAATGGGTCAAATTCAGCTTGGGACCAAGTTTTAGTGCAGTAAGCAATGATAAGTGGATGCAGTGCTATTGAAAGAAATTAAGTTAACACAAAACAGACTAAAAGTTAATACTCACAACGTTTGTCCTCATCTCATTGTGAAGAAATGGGGGCCATGTTGAGGGGCATGGGATGTAATAATTGCTGAATAAACTGCACAATGAGATGAGGACAAACGTTGTGAGTATTAACTTTTAGTCTGTTTTGTGTTAACTTAATTTCTTTCAATAGCACTGCATCCACTTATCATTGCTTACTGCACTAAAACTTGGTCCCAAGCTGAATTTGACCCATTGTGCAAAAACAATGACTGTTCAGCCAAGCATTGCCGCCTGTGAACAAATGACCTATCGTTGGAAAGAGGAGATATGTGGCTTTAAGATGATACTAGGCACTTTTATGTACCTAACACAATTTTGACCAAATTCGACATGATTATTTTGTTGCGTTTTTTTTTATACGCCCTGTATATATCCTATTTGCGACAGTAAAATTTTGCCCCTACATCGTACATGTAAATAGGGGCTATGGAATTAGAGAGCCACTATAATGCCTCCCTAATTCCACTTGTCTCCCTGAGGTATTATTACAAAATGACGAAAATGTGTCTCTTAAAGGGTACTTTTGTAGGAATACAGTACTGTACATGTATTGAAAGTAATAATTGCCTTGCTGTCTGTAGGCATGACAAATTATTCAGATTAGTGCAGAAAAATTAATCTTGTACATGTACAATGTACACGTACATGTAGTTACACAGTGTGGCTGGAGTGCACTTAAAAATCAACCGATCGAGGCTCGAGATTGCCAAGAAAAAACCCCCAAAAAAACGATATTGCTGTGGGCTCAATTGCTGTGATTTCCTCTTGAAGGGAACATTTAACTTCTGAGGATAGTACATTTAGAATAAATGATTAATACATTGCATGTGAATCATTGGAACGTTCTGCCTAGAGGCTGTATGAAAACAGCATTTGCAGCATTTTGAGAATGGCAATTTATGGCTGGGCTGCTGAAAGCAATGTCGAGGCTCTCCTGGCCAGGCATGTACATGTACATGTACATGTACACGTACATGTGTACATGTACCGTATCTATTTTGGAGGTGGTTTATTGAAATCAAATTCGTGAAATAACTTATAAGGTTATGAAAATACATATCGGAATTCCTTCCATGGGTACATGTACATGTACATGTACATGTACAACTGTACGTGTACACATGCATTGGTTTTCAGTACATGTATATGGGCTTTATATTGCATGCCCCCGTTACCCATACATGTACAGTACATGTACATGTATGCGACTGATTAATTAATGACCCTTACTCCCTAGGTGGTGTGAAAAATCGTATTGAAATTGGAATATTCAGGACTGTTAGGGTAAAATTAAAGATGATCGATGCTGCACTGAGAGGAATTTGCGTCATTTTGTAGTTTTATGTAGATTAAAAAGGTACAATGAAATTGCTAGTAAAACAGGCAATTATTTGTGCTGTGAAATAGTTTTTAAAAAGTTATTTTTGAGAGCTGTTTTTTATCAAGTCCTGTCTGGTGCTATACATGTACATACATGTCAAAACAAATCTGACGTCATAAGGAGTCCCCTTATGTATAGCACTAGGCACAAAATGGGATTCCTTATACAGAAAACTACGAAATGATACAGATTTCTCTGAGCATGCTCAGCAATTTGCATCTTCTTTAACCTCTTGAATACGGACAATATGGCCATAGCTACGATTTGAAAAAGACTAATGACCGGTTGTCATCTATATGCGCATTCCTGCACATATTCAATCCATTCATGTTTCAACTACATGTATAGTGTTCTTGAATGGGACTTCAATAAATAGATTGAGCTTTTTCACATAAAGTTGTTTGCATTTATGCTTGGCTGCACAGCCTGTTCTTGGCATACATGTACCAGCCCCCATCAATGACAGCTGGTCCGAGCCGGACCCAAGGGGTTAAAATGGTGTTTGTATGTGTGCGTTTGTAAATACCGGCAATTGCGGACTAGGGACAAAATGGTTAGGGTGTAGACGACGGGTCCACCATTGACTGAACGTCCATGATTGAAAATCGTGTACAAAACATAGGAGGCCTTCTGAAAAAGTTAAAGTATTTATTTCTAAACAAAAGAGGGACAATGGGAGGTCCGCGATTGCCGGTATTTACACTCCAGCCTACATGTACATGTAGTTATGGGGACAATTTCTTTTGTTTGAAAAATCTGACCGCGTTGTGGGGACATTTCCTTTCCCCATAACGTTTTGGGTCTCCAGTAAAGGGGTCTATGTAAATTTGGGTTAGGGTTACAATGAAAAAAAATGGAGAGGAATACATATTAGGCTGATGTTGAAAATTTTGGGTCGAAAGAATTTTCAGGGTTTAAGTATAGAGAGATTTTCCTTAATATAAGCACACGAACCCTATGGAATGTCCCCATATAAACCCAATGTACATACATGTATGTACCAAAAGTATTTACAAAATGTACATACATACATGTACAATGTACATGTACACAAAGTCGTACTTCCCCAATACGTCCGAGGACAATGCTTTGTGTTTCCTTTATTATAACCAACCCCCATAGACTAAGCACGTATCCTTACGTTCGAGGATCGATTTCAACAAAAGACTCTACGTTCGAGGACTGAAAGGTTTCTTTGTGTTTCCTTTTGTCTCTTGTCCTCGGAGATATATACAGTGCACGTACACACTTGTGTGTGTTAATAACCTACATGTGTACATGTACGTACAAAGCATTTCCTGCAAATTATAGAAGTTAATTAATGAAAATGTATTGTTGCCCTATGTTGTGATCCAAAGCAAATTGAATTTCCCACTAAATACCTTTCAAACAACAATTCGAAGGTCTTCAAAAGATTGCCCTAGCCTGGCACCATCTGTCGACTCGGCTCAGTTTAGCTCAAACCTAGCGGCGTGTGCATGTTGCAGTCAAGTGCCAGGCTTTCCGTTTCGGTGGAATCTGTCTTCTCTACAGCTTGCCAGCGTTACTCACTCATTAACATCTCAAGAATGTTGGACTGATGCCATCCTCGGCTGGATGAACTTTTACTGAAGGGTTGAATGCTGCCCCTTGCAGATTGGCAACAAGAATCGGGGGAGGAGAAATTGATTGAGCTACACTGTAGTTAGGGGCACTGGCATTAAGTGACTTGGATGTCGCTTAACCAAGGGTGTAGAGTTGAGACCACGGGGGGGGGGGGGGGGGGGGGGGAGGAGAGGGAGAAGTGGGGAGGGGGAGGGGGAAGGTAAGGGAAGGGGGGGGGAAGGGGAAGGGGAGGGGAGGGGATGATGGAAATTTTGTAAAGTTGGGGGCTATTGGACATTTTCTAACACTAGCAGGTGATGTTTATTACACACTGTGAATTACATTGTAATTATTTCCCATATATCCCTCTTTCTTAAAATTCTAATGGGAATTTTATTTGAAAATTACATTTCTGTGTCCGCTTTTGGCCTCCTCTTTTAACCCCTTACCACTGGTTGACACAAATACGTGCGGGTTGACACAAATACGTGCGGATTGAAAATTGCCACCTGGCCGGTTGACGTCTATATGTGCCAATTTCTGCATTTTCAATCCATTATTGGGGTATTGTGTACATTATGCTTGGCTGCACAAGCCTCTTGTTTCCGTTTTGCTTGGCTTCATAACCTGGCCTGGCGCCCTGGCGCCCCCATGAAATACCCGGCTTGCCCGGGTTCAGGGGGTTAATTGTCGAAGGTTATTTGGGATAAAATTGCTGACGTACATGTAATGTTACGCGAATGCCCATTCTGATTGAATTGAACACGTGCGTGTTCTGCGACCACATTTTGCGTTCACACGCGCGCGTTAGGTCACACGGGTCATTCGGGATAATGTCATTGTGCACTATGCGCAGTTAAAATACCGAACTGGCTTATTGCTCTTCATCAGCAGTGGATGCTACATGTACAACTGTACATAGTACATGTACATGTATGTTCCTGTAAATTAAGCAATCATCTGCAAACAACCTAATGGCACCTCCGCCTTCTACGGCTTTGCAGATGTCGTTAATAAACAGTAGGAAAAGGTGAGGTCCAAGTACTGTTCGTTACCAAATGTAAATAAATAAATTTTCTGTAGTGAAGGCCTCATCTGAGAAGATGTAAAAAATATGTACATGTACATAGTACATAGTACATAGTACATTAGCATTTGCTTTTGTTGTAATTTTCAGAAATAAATGGGTTTGGGGTTAGTATTTTATAGCATGCTAGAAAACACTGTAACACTGACCTGTTTATAAGGTTTTGTGTGCATACATGTATGTACATGTATGTAAGTGCTGGGAAAACAGAGAGAGAAAAAATATGTTCTAGCCTGGTTCCCTGACCATACTTTAGACAAAACAAAGCAATTATCAGGTCGGGGAACTAGACTATTTCCAATTTTCTTGAAAATGACAGCACACCAGGTGTCATGATTTTACAGGATGCTTGAGATTACAATCTAATATGGTATTTCGTAATAATTCAGTATTTTTTTTTTTTTATTGCAAATATTTTATGCTACATGTTGTACCTTAAAGAGAGATATCAAGGAAACAGACTGTTTATTGCTGCAGAGTTTTTGACTCCACAACAAATATCGAGTTACTTTAGCCTTGTCGAACACACGCAACATTTGCAACTACAGAGCTCTTGAAGTGCCCTCAGAAAATTTGCAAATACACTGACAACCTTCTCGCGCCCAGTCTTCGTGAGTCCCACTTTATAGAATACCTACTTACATTGTACTTCACACTCCAAGCGTTATAAAAACATTTGGTTGTATTGGCTATTGTTGTTTTTTTAAACAAATTTGTTATTAACTCTACATCACACAAGAATGATCCTTTCATGAAATGTTAGTCACTCTTTCTCCGGTTGAGAGATCAGTCGTTAGGAAAAGGCAGATGCTTAAAATATTTTGCACAACATAATGTCTAACGAATGTCTAGCAAAAAGTATATCTTTTAGAGGAAAACGAAATTTAGACCAATTTAGCAAAACTTCATGCAACTGTAATAACAAATTTTTGAGAAATTTAAGCTGTAAAAAGTCACAGATGTGTACAATCTTTACAGCACAGTTCTGCTTTTATATATGACAGAATTGAAAAAACAACATTACAGCGAACATAATTTTTAAATAGTTGAAAGGGGCGGGGCATAGCGGGGGGAGGAGCACTTTATTCCTGCATATTCATCTACTGTTTTACAACTGATATTTTTGTTTGTTGATAATATGCTAGAATTAGGAGGCTTCATTTGTGTGCATTATAACAGCTAAATAAAGACAAAAAAACCTGAAATACACGTTTTTGCCTTTTTACAAAAATAGCCATATTTGGAACACTTCTGTGCCAACAGTATACAATTGCCCAAAGTTTTCTCACCATGTGAAAAGACCCATGTTGGTTCTACTTCTAGCCAAAAGGAAACAATTCTGAGTGCCCTGGCAATTTGACTTTTTGGGGGGTAAAAATTTGGTAAAAATTTCAATTTTTAAAGTTCAAAATTCCAGGTGTTTTCAAGGGTATAAAAACTATACAAGAAGGTATTTCAAAATCATTTATATTTTTTCCAGGAAGGGTAAGGAAAATGCTATGTAGTGATGTAATTACTTTAAGTGATATTGTTTTGCAGTTTGGCTGAATAGCCTTTTAAAATCCCCCAAAATCTGTTTTCAAAGCTTCCAAATTAGCAAAAAATTTCAAAAAAACACATAACCGCCAGTTACCATTGCAATTGGAAAATTATGGAGTAAAAAAAAATGACTCTTATAAATCATTAACTCTCTCTTTCCAGGTGCCAAATTGGAGCCAATTACCCTATCTATCAAAACCTATCGAGTGACATGTTGAGACACAAGCTGTGGGAAAGGAGAGGATTTGGTTTTTCGATAGGTTGTGATAGTTATAATAGTACATGTGTACATGTAGGTGGGTATAAATGACTTTAATTTTGTATGTACATGTACATGTACATAAACATAACATCTCGAGCTACATGTACATGTACGTGTAACCATTAATGGTAACCTACACTGTACACTGTACATGTACATTGTACACGTTACCACTATATTTTGTCCTGTTGATTTCTCTCCAAAATTGTGTCATATACCAGTACATGCATGTTGCATGTCCTTCACATGTCATTTGTGGCTTTTTGATGACACAAATATGAGCGTTGAGTAAAGCTGCACTAAAATCTCTACTACAGTACATGTACAATGTACAATGTTGTAAGGCCACACAGAGCAAAGACATTTTTGGAATCCTATATGTAGGAGGGCCACATATCATTTCTAGCTGGAACAGTTTGGATTTATTTTTTTTTTTCTGTTGATGCAGTACGGTATCATGCCTGTTGCCTGTTACACCATTCCCTGAGAGTTCATCAGTTATTCCGATGCTAGAGGCTCATTATTTGTCTTGGGATTTCCAGACGCGATGTCGTTTCGCCTACGTCTGCATTCTTCATTCTTGGGTAATTCACATCTTCAGTCCATCTCGGAATCGTCATGAGTGCTGTCACTTGAGAGAGCTCTAACACAATGCTGTCTGGAAATATCACAGTGGAAAATGAAGGCGATGGTTTGAATTATGACCGATTGTACATTGTGGCAGTATATGTACATGTAGAGCAAGGATTCACATTGTCAGGATTATCTTAGTTGGTCAACACATGGTCAAACATCGCAACCCGAAGTTGTGGAAAACTCATCAAGCAAGTCGGAGGCAGATTTATGTACATGTAGCTTGTCAATGCATCATGGAATTATTATCGGAATTTAAGCTTCCAACTGGCACCAGTGTTGCAATGCACTCATGATTGTCTTGAGCCAAAGGAGTTGCTGAATAATCATCAATCCTCATCTAATTGTTTTTGGGTCTATTTATTGGTAAGTGTCGGATGTTTTGCTGCATGCTGACAAAGATATCCCATCTTATTTCCTTGGTAGAGGAAAGTCTGGTAATAATAAATTGAGATCATTTACGTCACTCAAATACACGGCATTTGCGTCACATTGTGTTCCAAATCAAAAACGTCACAAAGGTCTACCACAATCTTTTGTAATTATTCTTATTCATGGTTTGTCTCTCTATATATTGACGAGTAAGCAGTTCAACACTGCTTTTATTCAGGTTAACAGTGAATAGTGCTTTAATTTTAATAATTAATGCAAATGATTATTGAGTTTTGTGACTCTTCACTTGCACTCAGACTTGAGTCTGATTGAGTCACATTTACTTGACTCAAATCTTGATGAAGATCGACTCGGACACAAGCCGTTGAATTCAGACTCAGAATTGGACTCACTGTTTGTAACACGGACACATTTAAGAATCATTTTAGTTCGCTCATTTTTAACAGTACGTGTACTTGTAATCCTTGTAGACAAGGATCCTTTTATAAACATTATTTGAGTTTTGTTACATTGCATTTCCTTAATATGAAGTTTTCATCAAGTCGTCTTAATTTGTCTTTTCACGTAGACAAACTCTGGATCTGACTTTTCTTTACAAATGTATAAATTCTTATTTTTCTTGTGATTTGATTTCTCCTTTTTTCCTTTGAACGTTCCTCGACCTAACCTCCGATTTCCTGATGTGTTTTATGTTCCAAATAATAGGGTCAGTGCTACAAAAAATGGGTTTATTCATCGATTGACTTCTTCATACAATTCCATTGCTCGTGTTAGTTCTAATATTTATATTTTTAGTCAGTCGTTTTTTAGTTTCAAATCAACAGTTAAGCAGATTTATTAGTTATTGTCCATCCTCCATACTGTAGGTCTCTTGATGTTTCTGTCTCATGTTTGCCCGTACTGAGTGCAATTTAATATAATATATCTCTTCTGTTTAATTTTTACTTATATTTGTTATATCCATCCTATTTTGGCGCTCGCGCTGTTGGATGTTGTTGAAATAAATAAATAGAAAAGATTATAAATAAATAAATAGTGAAGATCACATACATGAAGAAACCTCTTTTCATAAAATTGAGTCTTGAGTTGCCTTTTCACGTCTCGTTTTCCCTGAATTCTTGTCTGCAGGATGGTAGAGGACAGTGGAGACGCCAATAAGTAAACTCATGTCACTATAGCCTTCCAATCACTAGGAGTAGGATAGCAGCAATGACCGAGGATCTGGTCCATCCAGGGGCCGTCATCAAGGACCGCTGGAAAGTGGTAAGTCAAGACCAGGGGTGTATCTGGGTTGCACTCTGCAGGAGAGGGGAGGACACCTGGTGGTGCGTAGGGCTGTCCTAAATATACCAGATATTTGGATCTTCAACCAAATATTCAAATACCGTTTTGCCGGTTTGAATATTCGAATATGGACGTACAGATTTTAAGAGAAAAGTTACGGCGCTTAGCAGTGTCAAATGCCGCATTTTCGTCAAAGTTAACTTTTTGTGGACGAAGGTTTATTGTTCCTGCCCGTAAAACCCTTGACACTTATCAAATAATTACTGCAAAAGAGCAGGCTGGAGTTTGGTTTTAGAATGTTATACATACAGTGTACATGTATACATACCCGTAATGATCTTGATATAACAGGTGCATGCAGAAAAATGTTGATCGGGCAGTCAAACTCAGTTTCGAATAATTGAATACAAACAGCCCTAGTAGTGTGACAACTTGTCTGGGGGAACTTTAGAGAGAGAAAAGCTGTCTAAACAGCTGTAAGGAAGGGGGATTGGGAGGGGGAATAGGTCTTGGTTTGGGTAAGGTGCCCCCTCCCCCTCTTGTCTCCGGTCAAGACCAGACAGGCAGGAGTCCACAGTTGCATGGTGGGGGTCATACAATGATCTGCTTCTTGAAGGGGGGGGGGGGAAATTTAGAAAGGTGTGCTTGGCATCAACAGTTTTGACCATTCCTGACACAGTGAAAAGTTGTGATTGAGTCCTCTGATCAGACCTTAAAACCCTAACCCACCTCAATCCTCCAAAATCCTCCTTGCAGTTTTGGAGGATTTTGGAGGATTGAGGATGAATGGTATTTTTTTTTAAAGAGGATTTTGGAGGATTGAGGATGAATGGTGTTTCAAGCAGAGGATTTTGGAGGATTGAGGATGAACGGTGTTTAAAGCACATGAGGATTTTGGAGGATTGAGGATGAATGCATTTTTTGGGGCAGGGTAATCGGAGGATTTTGGAGGATTGAGGATGGTTCCTAACAAAAAGGGTCTAGGGGGTTAGGGATAATTATTAAGCCCGAGTGAATCGGAAAAGAAACGGAAGTTAACCTGACATTCTTGTCAGTACTTTCGTTCTGACCATGCATGGGAGAATGTTCAGTTTTCTCCCCATTGTACATGTACGTGTAAAGATTCATTGTACATCAAAATTCAACACCTGGTTTTGCATGATTTTAGGCAGTTTTTCAAAGATTTTAAAAGAATGAGGGTGAATGGCATTTGAAGAAAAATGGATTTTGGAGGATTGAGAGTACATGGCCATTCGGCCTGAGATGATATTGAAGGATTGGTTTGGCATAGGTTACTGGAATGGATCTATTTAGTAAAGGGCGCCCTTTAACCCCTTGATGAGCACATCTTTTTACGGGAGACGTTGGGGTGTCGCGGCGGTTCTGGCAGCCAAATCGAACCGCTAATGTGTTTGTGCAGTCAAGCGTATGATAAACAATAATCCAACAATGGATTGAAACTGCACAAACGGCGGCAAATGGCGTCATCCGGCCTGGTGGCACATATGGTGTCATCCGCACACAAGTGCGTACTGATGACGGAATTTGGCGCAAAAAAAACAGTGCCACCAGGCATGCCAGGCCGGATGACGCAATTTGCCGCTGTTTGTGCAGTTTCAATCCATTGTTGGATTAAACAGTGCCACCAGGCCGGATGACGCCATTGGCCGCTGTTTGCAGTTTCAATCCATTGTTGGATTATTGTGTATAGGTTACGCTTGACTGCACAAACACATTGTAGCGGTTTGCTTAGCTGCCAGAGCCGCCGCGGCACCCCGACGTGTCCCGTAAAATACCGTACTCAAGGAGTTAATATGGCTGCACCGGAGAAATTTTGCTCTCATTCTTTATTAGTTTAACCTTTAAAATTCGCAAAGTGTTCTGCATGTCGCCACCATTTTTTTTTATCTTCAGTGATTTTGTTTATTACTACTGGACTTATTGTTTCGTCATAACACTTAAAGGAATAGACTGATTTCTTGCGTGTTACTTCAGACATGAAGTCATGAACTTGTTGTGCAGATACAATGTACAGTGTACAAAATGTATGTGTACTATTGTATACAGTGCATGCATTGGTTTGCATTGTCTCGCATCACATCAGTATCCACCTTCGACACAGTTCTTATTGTACTTCAGCCAGCATGACTATGTGTCGATATACAAGAGAGACCCTTCTGAACATTGGGAAGCAGTCTTCAGCAGATAAAAGGAATAGTCGAGGGGAAGCAGCTGTATGGAATACTCTCAAGGAACTGCAGATTGCTATGGTAACTTAGCGTGGTTGCAGGGCAGGTAGAAATTTACAGAGGACTATTCAGACTCATATGTCAGAGCGCTTAATAAGTCTCACTCCTCAAAATCATACCGGTGCAAGCCAAGCCAACTTAGTAAAAATACCTAGAGTGAAATCTCTGAATCAAACACCTACCTTGCCAGTTGTTTATACCATACATGTACATATACAAGTATGTGCAACCCACGATCCTTGGTGAACAAATTTGATGAATTTAGGACTTTGCTCTACGAACAAGTACATGTACACAGCCCTACGTGTGCTTGATTTTGATGGATGCAAGTCTAGCCAATCTTGCTTTTAATATACTTGGTATAAAGAATATATACCAAAATACTGCACAGTTTCTGTGGATTCAGGTCCAAGCAACGATGCTTAGGGAGTTAGTACCCTAACCCTCCAGGGTATTTTGGCTAGAAACCCTGCCAGACGCATCAGATTGCATACTTTGTCACATTGACTTGTGTGCAGCAAGTGTCAAGCTGTCACCAGATGCACTGTGCTGTGTCTGGCAGGGCCAGTAATTACACATGTACATGTACATGTATACATGTACATGTATACATGTACATGTACAGTACCAAGTTATGAGATGTCATACATGTAACTTTGTTTCCTGGCTACATGGAATGTGTGTAGGGATACAAACATCAGGCAATTAACTGTCAACACAGGGATAGATACATGTACATGTACATGTACATACATTTGTACGTATAGCTCAGTTGATGGAGCATCAATATGCTTTAAATCCGGAGGAATATGTTTGATCCCTTCTCTTGTCCATTCTAAATTTCATTCTGAAAGCAAATAACAGAGAAATAGGAGACGGAAAACATAAAGAATCTACGTCAGAGCTCGACAAATTTTTATTTCAGCTGGTAGTCCACCGGACTACCACACTGGGAAAAATGGTAGCCCAATGTTTGAAATTGGTAGTCCTGTGCGGCCAAACCTAAACCTGAAAATAACAAATGCAAACTTTCTAAAATTGTATTATTTATGGACTGTGGAAATAAAACTGAAGTTTCTTTTTGGATTCTTGTCGGACCCAGCACCCACCATATTTAGATGAAATCAGAAAACGTTTCAATTTCACTTCTGTTGTGGCATAGCCAATCAGAATACAGTGTTTTTTTAACTAAATTGACAAAAAGTTACAGCGTTTGCTTTTTCCACACAATATCTGAATCCAACGCCCGGCCAAACAAAACAAATCTAAACTTTTCAACCTCGGTACAGCTTGTCATAGCACGCGAATAATTACATGCCCCGAATGTTTATACCCGTGTGTGCAGACTGGTTTTGGTTTCTATTACGCATTTGTTTTTTTCATAGCATGTGGCGGGAACTATATTCAGCACATCGTGGTCAATCATAGATTAGTTCCCGTGAGTAGTGCGTATACAAGCCAAAATAAATTACTAACCCCGTGAAATACATCCCTGATAGTAAGCGCGAAATGTTCTACTATAGTTAATATTTAGGGCCGATTTGTTCAGATCTTACAGAGGAATTCTCCAGTGCTGAAATGCAGCATTTGGTCTGATCTTGCAGGCTTGAAATACAGGACTTCTCTCAGATTTGGCTACAACATCAACATCATATGGTGATGGAGCATTCTCAGCAGCTGCTCCCAAAGTTTGGAATGAGCTTCCACTGTTTATCAGATGTGCCGAGTCTTTAGATGATTTTAAGAAATTGCTGAAGACCCATCTTTTTGTTACCTGTAATTAAACATTAGTCTGCTTGTTATTCCTGTTTTAGTATTTTTCAATTTTAAGTTTTTAACTTGTTGGCTCATGCAAATACATGTAACTGTGTGATTGTGGTTGTTTAATGTAAAATTGAAGTTGGGTTTTTAAACTGGGATTATTTATATCGTTTTTCATTATATTGTTAAGCGCTTTGAGGAATTTTTGATTCATATTGCACTATATAAATGTTGTATTATTATTATAAATACAAAAGTACATGTACCCTCAGGGAGACACTTTGTCGTCATTTTTTATACCTGTGGAATTAGGGAGACATTTCAGTGTCTTCCTAATGTCACAGCTCCTATTTAGAGGCAACATTTTACTCTCGAAAGTGAGTTGTATCGATAGAGAATGGTCCAAAACATACATGTACAAAAATATATATATACCCGTGGGGATAGGATAAGGGAAACTGGGGTTTGGCTTCATGAAAGTTGAAAACATTTTGTGCACGCGTCTATGGCAATGTCTCCCAAATGACCCATCCTCGGTAATTCTTCTTCTTATTATTATTATTATTATCTGAGCTGGTCCCTTTGCCTGCAAACCAAGCTGACAACCTTTGATAACATTTGGGGTTAAATCTTTGGCATAGTTGCGCATCCAAGGTTCTGGCAGGCAACCAGATACGTGTCCGTCCTCGGTGCTGTTCTGGTTCCGTGCAGGGGATTTAGACCTTATTATCATGGTGACATACTGGCTAAGGGATGTCTGTGTCATGGGGCCCAAAGCAGTGATGACTGCCTATAAAATATTGATAAACAGGCTCATTAAAAGTTACATAAAAGCACTACCTTGAACATTTTTATGATGAGGATGATGTTGTATTTTATGGTTGTTACAGTGTGTAATTCCTACATAATTCAGCAGCAATACGGTTGATGATGTCTATAGATACATGTACATGTACTAAAATTACTGCAAAATAGAAGTCAACTCAATTTAATTCAAAGGAGCATTTTTAAAAATTCTCTCCTGCAACAGAAGAAAAATGTAAGTGATGGTACATGTCCTGTACACAGTAAGTAATAATAATAATAAAATTAATAATAATAATAATAATAAAATTAATAATAATAATCATAATAATAAATCTCCTGGATGCGGCAAATGGGCGACTCTTCCCAAAATAACCTTATTGGGGCGACACGAGTGTCGCCCTTTTAGAGCACTTTCCCAACGCACCTTACTAAAAAACACTCCAAAGGGGCGACTTTCACAATAGGGCCACACCAAATTGTCGCCCTATTCGACCAGGTCACCCTAACCTCTTTTCCAGGATTATGTGTCGCCCTATCCGGCAATTGAGGAAAATAAAATTAATAATAATAATAAAATTAATAATAATAATAATAAAATTAATAATAATAATAATAATAAACTGGTGCTTACACGTATATAGCGCTTTAGACGATGTTCAAAGCGCTTCACAATTATTACCCCTGGTCATCAGGCCATGAAATCCGTTCTCTACAGCAGTTCGAGATCAGTGCAATCCGTTCTCTATCATCACAGGTACCCATTTATACTCCTGGGTGGAGAGAGACAACTAGTAAAGTGTCTTGCCCAAGCATCATAATCCCCCAGCAGGGATTCGAACCCACATGTACATGTACTGTCACACATGAGTCAGACACTGTAATCATTGAACCACTACACTCTAAGTAAAGATGCGGCAAAAAAAGCACAGTTATTATCAGGGTTTCATCCAGGATTAGGTACCACCTACATGTACAGGTCCACTCGCAGTGAAGATTGGAAAACTGCTTGTCCTCTCCTAGCCAAAATTTGAATACTGATACCCGGTGCTGCAATTTGAGACTACAGTATGCTATCATTTTAACCCTAACAGCCCAAGCCTTTTTACTAGAATCCTTCCCTAACCACACAAACTCCAACACTGTGTAGTAAACCAATGGCACATTCTTTGTACTTAGACAAAATCAGGGCATCAAGTCCCATGCAAAGTGATGATGGTGCCAAGGCTCTACAGTACTCAATCACACAAAATTCAACACAATGGGGTGTTTGGTTTTGGCAGGTTAGGGATGGTTAGGGTTTAATAGCCACTCTTTTGGGGATGAGATACACAAATGTATTGAGATTTCATTACCCAGTGTGAAACATTGATGTACAAAGAGGAGGGTTTGTTAATTTTTTACAAGCAAAAACTGCCTGTCCATAAATGTACAAATATATATGTAGTTTTTCCTGGATGGGTGAACAGGTGGCAAGTGAGACACAGCTGATAATAAAATTATAAAGTTAATAAATAAACCATAACTCCCTACATCATTTTTTCCTCCATGTAAACTGAATCCTGCAATATCCTCGGATTTCTAAGTGTTAAAGCTGCATATAACCGGAATACTCCAAAATCCTCTTATGGGGACCATTGCATGAATCTTGCAAAATCTTCCAGGTTTGTTTTTTTGTAAACACCCCAGTAACCTCAATCCTCCGAAATAAACCAGCATCAGATTGGGCCTGATGACCTGGATCCTCCATTTTTCTCCAGAGGCAAAATCGTCTAATGCCCTCAATCCTGCAAAATCCCCCGATGCTTCAACTTCCAAAGACCTGCAATCCTGCAAATTCCTCTATTTGGCAAAGAGGATTTTGGAGGATTTGGGAAGTTAGGGTTCCCTGGGAAGAGAAAAAGTGTGAAGAGAAATTCCCATTTTGAGGTTAACTTACAATTGCAATGTATTGTAGGAGACAGCACAAGGCTGTGCACTTAAGCTGAAGCCTGTGTGTGTGTGTGTGTGTGTGTGTGTGTGGGGGGGGGGGGGTTGCCCAGACAAAATATCGGGAGTTTAGAATTTGCTGATTTGTTGTTGAATACAAACCAAAGATTTGATGCACATTCTGGATGATTTTGTTTCTGTTTCACATTGGACGCCTGCATTCCAAGTCTTACATACGTTAACTGGTAATCAGAGGGCTGTTGTACAGAGGGCTGTTGCTGTATGTACATGCATAATTTATTTGTTCAGAAAGACATGCAAGGTACAACAGAAGCATCACTCCAGTTCTTAACTTTAAACCTGTCTCCTCTGTTCCTGTCACATCCCTGATATGTGTTATACATTTGTGTGCTTGCTTGCCACTCATCACAAGCAGCCAAAATAATTAAAACTGTCGTTGATACAGCTCACACAAGGCAGGGTTACAGTATGTACGTTTATTTCAAAATCATAAAAAAAAAAAATGTGTAGCTATAGTTTTGTCAGGCCATTGAAATGAGATTTTATTGTTTGTTTTTCAGACCAGAAAAGTCGGTGGCGGTGGGTTTGGTAAGTACACCATGCATTGCACATGAACATCCAAAGACATTAAGTGTTCATAATTTATCCGCTTGGTATTTGAAAATTTACTGAAGAAAGACCACAGCAAAAAGAAAGTTCTGAGCATGCGTGCGTAACTTTCTGAGTATGCACACGACTGATGAGAACAATGGAAAAGGACCAGTACATGTATGTCACCAGTGCCTAAAAAAACTCCCATTGATAGGGAAAAATAAGTAAATATGAAAGTCAAACGATCCACAAGGAAAACTGACTAGGTAAATTTGAATACATTTTCAAAGTGAACAAAGAAACTGGCAGGAGCGGGATTCGAACCTGCGACCTCCGGGTTACCGTACCGGCGCTCTACCAACTGAGCTATCTTGCCCTATGTTGGCGGTCTCCAGCGCCCACCCAAACAAAGATACTGACAATTTGGGAGACCACCAACATAGGGCAAGATAGCTCAGTTGGTAGAGCGCCGGTACGGTAACCTGAAGGTCGCAGGTTTGAATCCCGCTCCTGCCAGTTTCTTTGTTCACTTTGAAAATAAATATGAAAGTAATACACATAACCAGATTAACCCTAACATCCTAGGCATTACTTTGGTATAAAGAACCGAGTACATATGTACTGCAGAATCCTACTTAGTATTTTGTAGCACTGAGTCTCTGTGACTGATGAATGGGTGTGTAATGACAGCAGTCTAGATACTGGCTTATGTACAGTTAAGTTATTGGATAAATGATATTTGTGTCCATGAATTGGATGGCCAAGATAAAATGTATCGTCTCTGAAAACCAGTAATTCGTACTGTGTTTCCGCCTTAGATGATAACAAACATTTTTCCTCTAAACCGAGCAACATTAGTACTACATATTACTACGTACATGTACATGTACATTTTTGTACATTTTTTGGGGTGAAGTACCAAATACTAAAAATTACTGCAGGCATTGCACACAAGTGCAAAGTACATGTAGGTGAGAGTACTACATTTGACTACTAGTAGTATTTTGTAGCTTTAGGTGATGTTAGGGTTAATAAGTAAAGAAAATGTTTCTAGTGCCAGATAAATGAAAACTCATGTGATACAATGTGTAGCTTCCTGTGTGATACAAATTGTAATTTTTAATTGCATGCATGTGCCATTTAAATATAAACAAACTTGAAATACATGTAAATAATTACATACATGTACAGTAAATATAAAATGGAAAATCATCTGTTTTCATTTCCATCCCTCAGGTGAGATCTACGAGGCCCAGGACCAAGTTCTTGAGGAGGCTGTGGCTCTCAAGTTGGAGTCCGCCCTCCAGCCAAAGCAGGTCCTTAAGATGGAAGTGGCCGTCCTCAAGAAGTTGCAAGGTACATGTATGTTTATGTCAAAACTCTTTCCCTCGTTTTAGAAACATCGCGCCCCTTAACCCCTTGGGCAGGGTATTTTACGGGAGACGTCGGGGTGTTGCAGCGGTTCGGGCAGCCAAATCGAACCGCTACAATGTGTTTGTGCAGTCAAGCATGACATAAACAATAATCCAACAATGGATTGAAACTGCACAAATGGCGGCCAATGCCGTCATCCGGCCTGGTGGCACTTTTTGTTTTGATGCCATATATGGCGTCATCCGTACGCAAGTGGTTAAAAATGAAGAACTCTGTGTGTGCACACATTAAAGCACTGTACCACCCAGCAGAATTTTGTTTTGTCATGAATTAATGAATCCTTCTGTAATTAGCCCTAACAGTACTCAACCCGTCAAAACCCAACAACATGTTTGGTTGGAATCTGTTAGGATGGGTACTGGACCCCCCAAACTGATAGTCCTTTACACTGAGTTTGGCATACCACCAGAATCAGTCCAACAATTTGTGTGTACAGTTTACCAAAATTGGTTTTGGAATTTGACGGGTTGATGAAGGTTTTTAGTAAAAATGCTTAGGGATTTAGGGTTAATTAGTTAGGATCTGATTGGATTATGATTTTTTGTTGTTGCTTTATTGAGAAAAGAATATACATTTGCAGGGGTCAAATTTCAAGTTAAAATCTACTAGACAGCTGGGCTAGTAGCACAACAATTTTACTAGACCGAAAGGTATTTCACAAGACCAATGGTAAAAATAAGAACACACAGTGTTTTGAATAAGTGTGCTATTTCAATTTTTTCTCCTTTGCTGACCTTGTTGGGGGAGGGGTTAGAAATGCTGTTTTGATTGAAACTCCCTGCCTCGAAACTAAAAATGATCATTCCAGAAATTATAAAGCTTCTTCACTTCACCAGATTTAGGAAAAAAAAAATAATTTTAGTGATAGTATTTCACGCAGTTTATGAAAAAAATCACTAGACCACCGGACTAGTTCGGTCAAGAGTTCACTAGACCAACGCTCAAATATCACTGGACTCAGTCCAGTGGTCCAGTGGATATTTCGATGCCTTCATTTGTTACTCTAGAGAATTGGCAATTCATTCAAATTTGCTTTGGGGCGTATATTCAGAAAGAGCATATACAATGTACCTGTATGTGTACAGTACAAATAATAATTAAAAAAACAATTTTGTTGGCTCAGTCACAGTGTAACGGCAGACCCAAGTACAGTTGTTATCCAGTCTGGATCTGAGTCTCTTTGAAAAAGTTGACTTGTGTCCACAATTTTAAAAAGAGCGCAAATTCTGGCTTGACAAGAACCCTGGCTCAAATGTAGACTTAATGCTGGATTATAAAGTTACATGTACCTTTTTAATATCGTAACAGTCTTTGAAATCATGCCTGGACTTGGTCAGTCTGGACTCGGCCTATTCTAGACATGCATCTCGGGCTATTGAGACATTAAATTCTAAGACCAGTGTGGCAGGGATTAGTCCGGACTGGTGAAAGTCAAATCCATAGTTGAGTCTTTTTTTTCTCAATTTTTTGTCCCAAGTGGGCAAGCATTCTACTTGTTTGCTGATAGCTCCTCGGTCTCAGACCTTGACTCCAGTAAAAAGTCTAGTACCCACACTTGAACAATGGAAATGAATATTTTCGTCCCTTCCAGGCAAGGATCATGTATGCAAGTTCATCGGCTGCGGGCGCAACGACCAGTTCAACTACGTGGTCATGTCTCTACAGGGCTCCAACCTGGCCGAGCTACGGCGCAGTCAGCCCAGGGGAACGTTCAGCATGACCACCACGCTACGCCTGGGGGTACAGATACTGGAGGGAATAGAGGGCATCCATGACGTGGGCTTCCTGCACAGGGACATCAAACCAGTGAGTTTCAGACTTGAAGCATTTTTAAGTAGACCCTTACTGTGCTTTTGTCGGCTTCTTTGGGGGGCGAGTAAGCCTGTTCGATATGACGATATTTCCCGATATTTCGATATTTTTTTCATATCGAAAATCGTATCGGCCCCTTAAAAAGAAACCGGAATATCGGGGAATTCGATATACCAAAGAATATCGCGATATATGTTCCTTTTGGCCGCATTACGTACTGGATTTGTCCAGTTTACTTTGCTCGAAATTCCAGTTATTTCCAATTATTGGACGGTAGAATAGTATATAATGTATCATGATGTACCATGGAGGAATAAAAAATACATACATGCACTAAATGTGTCTTTCTTTGACCGTTTTCTAAACCCCGACATGACATCTCCGCTCCGCGCGATTTACCTTCCGCGCGATTTACCCTCCGCGCGATTTACCCTCCGCGCCGTACGTTGTCAAGTGCAAACAACGTCTTATTCCCAGTGTACAATGTACGTACCTACACGCTTGGGAACTCATCTTGAGATCGAGGGGTATGGCAATTGTTTGCAATAAGGTCAACCCCTGTAGCGCATATGCGCGTGCGCGTTGCTTTGTTGCTAGCCTTGGTCAAGTGCAAGCAACCGCACTGAATGCCACCGTCTTTCCCCAGTGCAGTGTAAAAAATACTTTCTTTTTTTCCAGAGCTCTTTTTCTGACTGGTCAAAAATTTAGCAGAGCTACATTTTCAATTTCCAGAGCTCTTTTCCTGGTTTCCAGAGCCCCATAAAAAATGGTTCATTTTATCAGTTATGTAACACTTTGCATGTTTTTCCGTGTACGCAACATAAAATGGATACCAAGTAAAATAACTACCAATCATTTACTCTTCCAGTTATATAAAAAACTGCCTTCCTAGTTCCTATTCTTTCTCTCTAATCCATCTTTTCTTGCATTTATCATTTTCTGCTTATCTTAAATGTTTACAAGCACACTGCCTCATTTCTCAGTATTCTTGCTTTCTCAGTCGGACAGTGACTGAACTCACTCAGTCTGAGTCAGTCACTATAATTTTCTCTCCCATTTCAACTAAGGGCCCTGGGAAATTGTTGTGCTCTTTGTGCATTCTGAGGCATTTCTGACATGTCTGAAGGCTTAAACTTAAAAAATTTATGAGAATTCTTACCTTTTTTCTGCATTTCTTTGAAAATTTGGTAATCCTTATCTTAAGGACCCCTGTTCCATATAAAAGAACGAAGGAGACGGTTTATGTTTCGGAAATTTCAATATTTTGTGACGATACAGGCAGGAAAAGTCACTCTGTGTGCTTGTTAAAGATATCATGTTGAATATGAGCAAGCTTAATTTGTGGAAAGAGGGCAGGGTTTTTATTTATGAGGGAAATTATGGGGTAAAACGGCAACAAAGACGACCCACAAAAAAAGGTAGGTAAGTCACATTTTCTTTGAAAGTGCGTTTCAAAATTACAACAAACACGTGTAATCTGAAAAAAAAAGCCTGCTTTAGCCTGCAAAAGTCACTTTGGTACTGTAAAGTCATTTCCATAGTCAGCTTTGAACGGAACTCGTAAAAAAAATAGGTGTCCTTAAAGGATTACCGAAAATTCAATCAAAATGACTAATCCATTGGCAATACTGAACAACACACTTTCTCAGATTTTTTCTTATTTGTATATAAAAGGGGCACCAACAAGGCCACCTCAAAATGCACAACAGACTGGCCTACTAATGTTATCATTTTATTGGTGGAGGTACACTTGTAAAGCCAACACTCATGTGTGGTGAATAATCAACCATTTTATTCAGAACAAAACAATTATTCCATGATTGATAGCCTATTAATCAGCAAAAGCAATAAACCCCCCCCCCCCCCCCCCAAAAAAATAAGAAAAATATGATACTGACGTTTTTGCAATCACCGTCAAACTGCACGCACAGAGTCACTGTGCCGCGGTACTCCATGCCGTACAACGCGCCGGAATGCCTGCCGACTAGCCTAGTATGCATGGTGCATCATGGAGGATTTACCGTAACACGGTGGCCACATTAGTGGAATTATCCACACCTTCATTTATCACACACTCAACCGCTGGTCTTGTCGAAAGTTTTGATTGAAATAAATGACTATCCTTGTTGATTGATGGACAAATATCTGGAGAAAAAAATGTTTATATCGACGGGATTTGGCCGATTTTGTTTATCTTGTCATGTTCCTTCCTCCATGATCTTGTCGAGTACGGTTCCAAAAATGCTGCATGTAAAAAATTATCGCTCTCGTAATTTTTTTTCGGGAGCCATTTTGCAGGTTTCGGGAGCGGAATCGCTCTCCGCTCCCGTGTATTTTTTTCGCTGCCCCAGTGCAGTGTACAAGGCACACGTAGTTAGGTGTAGTTACGTGTAGCGAACTGCGTCGCGTCTTGAGAAAAGATTAAAACACGTGCCGCGCATCCATGTACATTGTGCAATGTCATGTTGTCTTCACAAAATATACGACACGATCGTTTGTTGACAGCTCGCATGTGATCGTCCATGGTATTATCATTTGTGTTACTAATCAACAATGCTGAAATAGAAACAAACGCTAGTCTTTCTGGAGTGCCATAAAGTAGCCAACTCGGAAGGTAAATGTCGTAAAACTCCAAATACTCAACGAGCGAAGGGAAGCTTTGTCAAACCGGCCCCCCGTTCCTGCCGCTCAAACCCGGCGGGCCCGATCCATCCCGGCCGGCGGTGGCCCCGATCTCATGATGCCGTGGTGACTTCCGTCACTTATTTTTTTATTCCTCCGTTCTTCCGGTAATGAAAAAGTGACGTCATCACGATAATATCGAATATCGCGATATTTTTCTGCCAATATTTCGGTATCAAAATATATGGATATCGAACAGCCTTAGGGGCGAGGCAGTATTTGTAGATCTCATTACAAAGGAAAAAATACAATGTATGTGTTGATGATCAGGGCTGTAGTCGAGTCCATCACAAGTCCCTGCAAGTTCATCACAAACCATCCAGTCCTAATTCCAATCACAAGCTATTCAAATGAGCTTTGACAAAGGCATTCCTTTGTCATTGTTCATCAAGTTACTTGTGACTGGCTTTATGAAAGGACTTCTGACTGGATTTGCGAAAGGACTTGTGAAAGGACTTGCAGGGACTCGACTACAGCCCTGGTGTTGATAGGTGAAAAAGGTAAATGTTCATGTAGCGGCCATGATAGGGGGACTTCCACACCTTGACAGTAAGCTAGTCTTTCTGTATGACTGCAAGCATTGATTGTATTCAATCACCCGAGCTTAGGATTGACAAAAGGATGGTATGTAGAGGTCCCCAAGCAATGGCAGGGGCGGATCCGGAGGGGCGGATCCGGAGGGGCGGAGGAGTCAAGTCAATTCAATTCAATACTGGTTTATCCAAAATAAAATTGCTAATAAATAGCAGCTCACTATGATGAATATAAAATCATTTGAATTAAAGCCATCAGATCAGAATTTAAATGTTAAATGGAACACATACGGGATCTTCAGTTTCATGATAAAGATCACATTGAAATTATGTAAGCTCAAATATTATAACGGAAATTTAAGGCTAAGAAATTGCACATCTGCCGGAAATTTACTACTATTGCACACTGTAACAGACTTCAATCAAAGCTGCTATGTAAGTGCATTGTACAATGTTGTATCCCATGGAACCAATTGTTTTATGGTGCATTCTTTGTGTCTCTTTCCACAGTCTAACTTTGCCATGGGCCGTCTCTCCAGTAACTGCCGGAAGGTTTACATGTTGGATTTTGGCCTCTCCCGCCAGTATACCAACTCGCAAGGTCAAGTCAGAACGGTTGGTATCCACAGCTTTCAAATCCCAATCCTTCCTTTGTGCATTTCATGATTGAATTCTCATTGTAAATGACCGTGCCACTTATTATCGTTGCCCTTTACTAAGAGTGGCTTTTTAGCCTTGTGTTGGGTGATTTCATTTAAAAATGGGAAAATAATTGTGGAGTGCTTTGGGACATATTTGTGTAAAATTGCTATATGAGCAGCACATTTTTATGCTTCCATATGGGATTGTTTTTCAACAGTACATTTTCATGTTACAGCGGCCTGTTCAATACGCGCTGGAAACCAGGGACATTCCCATCAGGAATGCATTGTGCTCCAAATAGAACAGGAACGTTCAGAATTTTGAAATGCTTAAAGAAAATTTGATGGTATTTGTTCATCAGTGATAACAGTTAATCATGAAGAAATCCAAAGATAGCCACTAGTTCAGTTATTTGACCTTCTGTGACTAGGGGTGATAAATATGTTTTACAATTTTTAAGTTTTTAAAAAAATAAATTTTTGTCTTAGACAGAAATTGTTATTTGGTCTCGCAATTCATCACATGTGCAAAAATTCTGCCAACCTTTGATTAACAAAAGAAAATTTTGTGTGCTACAAATGTTCGTTTATATCCATTTGATTACAATAGTTTTTGTTTCTTCATTTTTTTTTGGCAGCCAAGACCTGTTGCTGGTTTCCGTGGAACAGTCCGGTATGCCTCGGTCAATGCACACAAAAATAAGGTAAGGGGAAAGTATACCAGTATTATCAGTACCACAGTGCTGGGGCCGTCCAGAATATACCAAATATTCTAATATTCGATCGTCAACTGAATATTCAAATACCTTTTTGCCGGTTCGAATATTCGAAGAAAATGTATATGCACGTACAGATACGACTTTGATACTATTTATAAAAGTTACGGTGCTTAGCAAAGTCAAATGCCGCTATTTTGTGGACGGAGGTTTATTGTTCCCGTCCATATAACCCTTGATACTTGGGCTATAAAATAATGACTGCATAAACGCAGGCTGGAGTTTGATTTCTTTTTATCAGAACGTTATAGGTGCCCGCAATGATCTTGTGCATGCAAAAAGAATGGCAATCGGGTGGTCCATTATATTGATCACCGCGTATAAAACACCGGTGTGCTTTGTGTGCAACTTTTTATTAGCGCGTCTTGCAGTTGCAGCTGACGCGTGAAAACTTGATCAGCGAGTATTGAATATTCGATCAATATTAAATTAATCGAATATTAAATTAATCGAATATTAAATTAATCGAATATTAAATTATTCGAAAATGAACAGCCCTACACAGTACCACATTATTTTTAAAATCAAACATAATCACCACATTTAGTTGGACTTATTTTGATTGATGCAATAACTTCTCACACTTAGGGAGGAGTGGTTAATCTGTGGTCGGGCCAGGCCTTTGAAAAGCCCAGCCATGCCCGGGCCTTCCGTCTTTTACTCTTGCTATTGTGAGCCACAAATCACCTAACAATAGAGCATCAACTAATCAATAAAGCCCGGCCTCTGCCAGGCCAGGCCAGGCCTGGTTGTAGCCCCTCCCACACTAATCTGTACCCATTCACGGCTGGATCAAAAGATGCCTCAGCTGTCCGTCAAGTCTGGGTGAACAATGGGAGTCGGCTGGACTCCAGAATTAATAGACAGTTTATTGTGTACAATCAGGGGATTATAGAAGCCCAAAGGCCCGGGCATTCCAGGGGCTTGGCCAGGCTTTTTTAACGGCCTGGCCCGACCACAGATTAACCACTCCACCCTTAAGCGTCTAAAAAAACCCAGGAAGGACGATAGGAACTTGATACAGTATTTCTCTACACGTTAACCACAACTCGGCGCTGTGTTTCAAGCTCATAATAACCAATGTCATCTGGTGCTGATAAATGACTAATCTAAAATTGAGGCTTGTGAAAATGGTGACTAACCAAAAAAGCCATGGACCGAGACTCCTCTTAATGTATTCCTGATGTGACATGTATTCCTTTTTTGTATTTGAAGGAAATGGGGCGGCACGACGATTTGTGGTCACTTTTCTACATGCTGGTGGAGTTTGTGATTGGTCAACTGCCATGGAGGAAAATCAAAGACAAGGTATTCAGCAAAGTTACATGTAAACGGTTCACAAAAAGTATCGAAACACTTGAATCAGACCCCATCATTTGAAAAATATAACTGTGTAATAAAAATGAATGGTCCCTTTGAATTCCCAGTTTTGTCCTGAGCATTTTGACACCTCACATGTTATGATCTGACATCAATTACCGTAGTAATGATCATTTGAATGATCAAAGGTCGAATTACAAAAATGACACTTAATGTGGCGCTTTTGAAAGGAGGTATAGCATTTGCTCTTCGCAAAGAATAAAGACAGTACTCGGCTGATGAATAGGCTTAACTGCTACTTTGAAATTCGACCTTTGATCATTCAAATGATCATTACTCCAGTAATTGATGTCCGATCATAACATGTGAGGTGTCAAAATGCTCGGGACAAAACTAGGAATTCAAAGGGACCATTCATTTTTATTACGCAGTTATAATTTTCAAATGATGGGGTCTGATTCAAGTGTTTTGATACTTTTTGTGAAGTGTTTATATTTACATTTCAGGTCAATCTAGTCAGTTAGCACTTTACAGCAGTGGAATTCATTTTCAACTGTAGTTCTTGTGCGAACCCGCTCTCTGATTCAAGTCAGTAATTTCAGTCACAAGTCAGGAATTAAAACGAGTTTTTGTTTCTGTGTTGTAGGAGCAAGTAGGCCTGATGAAGGAGAAATATGATCACCGATCAATGCTTAAGCACATGCCGTCAGAGTTCAAACAGTTCCTGGAACACATACAGGGTCTACAGTATCAAGATAAACCTGATTACAAGGTATGTATAGCTAGTTGCATCGTCAAACTGTCCATGTTAACCCCTTCTGTTGGTTGTTATTGATGGGGTGCTGGTATGCCAGGATCGGGGCTGTGCAGCCAAGCGTAACGCAAACAATAGGCACGACACTGAATAGAGTCGTCTGATTCATCGCACCCCTTTCGTATGAATGAAAACTTTGTTTGAAAAATCTCCATCTGTTCATTACACTCCCATTCAAGAACAGTATAGGTTGATTCAATATATGGGGTTTTGCCCTTCACCGACATATTTTATAAACACTGTATACTCAGTGTTGTCCCGAGAGATTATTTGGGAAAAAAATCACTCGGGTGGGACTCGAACCCACGACCTCTTGCTTTCTGGTGATTTACGTCACCTCCATGCAAATTCCATCCTATAAATATAGGATAAAATATGAATGGATTGAGTACGTGCAGGAATGCACGTATAGACGACAACCGGCCAGGTGGTCTTTTTCAAACCGCGGCTACGGCTGTTGTCCGTATCAGAGAGGTTAAGCCAAATTTGTAGTAAAAAATACTGATTCTTTTTTTGCATTTAAATATGTATTTAAGTGACTTGTTCCTATTGACATTTGTTCCTATTGACATACATACGTTAGGCCAGCCAATGTTTTGAGATGCATTTGTAATATACAGTAAGTAAAGAATAAACAGGAATTGACCCTTAATTTAATATATCACATTTGAAATATACCTTATGTATAGCGGCCATCTTCGAGGCTAATGTCCTTGTTGCCCTTGGATAGGCATGGGTAAACCTTTTCTGCTTACATTGTTACAAACTTTAAATGACAAAAATATACCTCGAAGATGGCTGCTATTCATAAGGTCTATGAACTTAAACCTTCAAATTTGTATTGTTATGATCTTCTCATGAAAATGAAGATCATTCACTCAGATCAGATAAGGTCAGAGCATGAGATATCTACCCAAAACAAGTCAAAACTGTCTGTGTCTGAGTGTAGGATTGATGAATCATTGCGTATTTATAACACAAGTCAGGGGCCAATTTCATAGAGCTGCTTAAGCACAAAAGAATTGCTTTAAGCACAAAAAAAATGTGCTTAGTAAAATCAGGTAACCAGTCAAAACTCCATGTGATTGTTATGCTTAGCAAACAACAGCTAGATACCAGTCAAAAGCAATGGAGTTTTGGCTGGTCACCTGATTTTACTCAGCAAGTTGTTTGTGCTTAAGAAATTGTATGTGCTTAAGCTTCTCTATTAAACTGGCCCCTGTACACGCTCAACACTGGTCAGCATTCACTTAATCCTACAATAATGTTGGACACAGACCGTTTTGACTGTTTTGAGTAGATACATTAAACTCGTGCTCAGTAATCCTTGACCTGACCTGATCTGATCTGATCTGAGTGAGTGCCCTTCATTGTTAAGAGCAGATCTTAGGCTACTTAATCCCTGCGTGCAATAATTTGGTGACATGAGTTTGCTTTATGCTATATATTTCAGGTTGAGTTTCAATATACTTTTTTCACTCACACTGTATATTGCAGTGATGTAGTCGAGACCAGGCACAAGACCAGGCACAAGACCAGGCACAAGACCAGGCACAAGACCAGGCACAAGACCAGGCACAAGACCAGGCACAAGACCAGGCACAAGACCAGGCACAAGACCAGGCACAAGACCAGGCACAAGACCAGGCACAAGACCAGGCACAAGACCATGCACAAGACCATTCACAAGACCAGCTTGTTACAGGCATAAACCATGACAAAGGAAAGCTTTTATTACAGTTCATTTGAATAGCTTGAGACTTGAATTAAGACTGAAGGTCTTGTGATGGTCTTGTGTTGGTCTTGCAGGGTCTTCCAGGGTCCTGTGAAGGTCTCGACTACATCACTGGAATATTGAATAACCTTGACAGGTCTTTGTTTCGAAAGCAAATCAACCGAAATTGCTCTTTCAAGTTGCGCACAAAACGTGAATTGTTCTCCCCCCTCTCCTGCAGTTCCTCCACTCCTTGCTGGATCATTGCATGAACAGGAAAGGCATCAAAGAGACAGACCCCTATGACTGGGAGAAGATCTATGCCGATGGCTCGCAGACCACCACCACTGCCTCACTCAGCCCAGCGAAGGAACCCAAGCAAGGAGTGTAAGTGTTTTTTAAAAGGCAGCTGTGGTAAATTAACCCAAAAAATATAAATGTTTGCTTTATGGGGTGCAGGGTGCAATGTAAACCTCCTTTGTGCCTAATTTCATCAATTTCACAAATTCAAATTTCATTTGAATTTTTATTTTAAAGTTTAAAGCAGACAATTGTGTGCTTTAAAAAAATTTAATTCAAATTCATATGGAAATAACACCGTTTGCGATAAAATAACATGTGGTGAAGCTTGTAAAGCAGTCAGTGCAGCACAAGTTCAGTGACATTTCAAAAGTTCCCATACATATTGCAACTTCCGAGACAAGTTGAACGTTAATAATGTAAGTTTTGTGAAATTGGGTGCTGGGGATTCCACTCTGATTTTTGGCTGGTGAGGATTATGTAACAAACCTAGTAAATTACATTCTCAGCTTTTCATGCATCGTCACATCAGAGCAGCAAAAAAGACAGAATGCAAAAGACTGGAAATCATCGCGTATATGAGCAAATCAGAAACAAACTCTAAAAAGTAGATAGGGATAACAATGCAGTGAATAAAACATGATTTACTGAATGATGGTGATAAAAATTACATGGAGGTTGCCCTTTTCTTTTATGCAACAAAGTTTTTTTTATCAATGACTGCAAAATGCATTTATTTAGGTCTTTTTTTCAAAAATTAAAATTAATATCTGATATCAACAAAGTAGTGATATCCTGTGTACGCAACTTGTACTTTATTTTTGTATGGAAGTCGCCCAATACAAGGCGAAAAGCCACTCTAGGTAAAGGGCTACAACAGATCGGGGTTGGGCACATTTCAGGTTGCCAGCCGCACCACCCTTACGGTTTTCCTGGGTCCAGATCTTCAGTATATACCAAAGAAATTATCCCAATTTTCAGACCTATAGACCCAGGCTTGGTAACTTCCATTGTTGGTGAGACAAACTCACCTCCCCCTTTGAAGCCAATGTGCTAATTGCTGTTTTGTGTCATGTTTACAGCCCTGACGTCGTCCCCCCAGCAAACACTGACATAGTGCTAGAAGAAAACATTAGTTTCCATGACAACATTAAGGATGCTCGGGTGGAGGTGAAGCGCATCGATGCCATTGATGCCCCTGAGAAGGTCGATGAGAGCCAGGAGAAGCGAGACGTGGAGAAGGAAATTGATGAAGACGACGAGGAAGAGGATGAAGAAGAGGAGGATGGAGAGGTTAATGAAAATGCTGATGAGAATGAGAATGTTGGATCGGAGAGGGAAGGAGACACGCCCGAGGGTGGATCCCGGGGAGAGGGGCGAGAAGCCCAAGAAGGGGAGGTGGTCCTGGACAATAAGGAGAATGAGAAACGGGACGTGCACAAGAAGTGCAAGCGGACCATGAACAAGCGGCGACGGATGCTGCACCGGCGCCAGAAGCCCAAACGGCTGCGGGCCCATGACAGCCACGCCATCTTGGAGGGCGAGGTCAGCACCTTTAGGGAAGGATTCGGTGTCAGTGAGCGGGATCCCTCGTTGCTGGAGGAGAACCTCATGCCAGCCCTCAACAGCAAGCTCCTGCCTGTCCGCTCCTTTGCCGAGCCCGTGCAACAAGTGCAATTGCCGCCCGAAGCACAATGCGGTGCGGAGGGCAAACTAACCATGAAGACTATCCCTTGTATCAAGGAGACCAAGCCTCCGCCCTGGAGGACTAGCACCCCACCGCTCGTTGGAGCTACTATGCAAAAGCAGGAGACCCCCAACCGCCCAAAGTCAAGTGCAAATGAACTCCGTCCGTCCATCATAACTAGGCTTCAGGAAGTCGAAAAGGACCGAAGCAGGAGCGTTCCTGAGACGGACTCCGGGGATGCGTTCCTGCACGATGGTTCTTTAGATGAGGTTGAAAAGGACAAATTAAGCCGGTTGCCTGAAAGTGCGACCAAAATACCAAAACCTTGTCCTACTGTGAAACAGCCAGTGGTGTCTGCATTGGCAGGTCCAAGGGAAATATGGACTGGCTTTGAGAACCCTCCCATCATTAAGGTGAGTGCTGAGCATGCTGAAGTCGAGCAGCGACCGAAAACTGTGAAGCCTCAAGAGCTCGCAACACCAGACAAGCCTGCGAGCCTGGGACAAGCTGCAACTCCCCCTCAGGAACCCCCCAAACCAAGTGCAGTTACTATAGGTGCTCAGAGTCACGACAGACAACAGGCCGACAAGCCTAAACCTGCCAATGTACAACTTGAACAAGCTGATACTTGCCACAGAAAAGAAGAAATGGAACACAAAGTTACTGAAATACAGAAACGTTTGGAAGTGACTGAAGACAGGAAAGAAGTTCTGCAAACACCTCAGGGAGTTGCTGTTGTCAGTTTAACAAAGAACCAGAAGCCTGTGCAGAAGCAGGGCACTGATGAAGTGACTGTGCCTGGTAAGACTGATAAACCTACTGCTGTTCCCATTGAGATCAAGCAACAGCTGCTTCAGCCTCTGGAGAAAGCAATACCCAAGTCATTTCCAGTGCCACTTAAGTCCTTGCAGAATGACAGTGCAGGGCAAATGGCTAAGGTGGAGGAGCTGGCCATAATTCAACAGGAATTGTTTATCAATGAACCACTACCCAGACTCACTGATGAGCAGGGAGAGGAGAATGCCAGAATCCCAAAGAAAGCAGACCTGGATGATATAGTCTTAAATGTACCCTTGGATGGCGATAAACCAATGGAGCACAGTGGCTCTGAACTTATTGCTGAACAAAAGGATGTGGCAACTGTCACTAAAAGCAACATGGAAGTGCCAGAGAACCTCAACGACAAGGCAATGAGTGGCTCAAGTTCTAGTCGGTCACCGGACAAGGGTATAGCCACGCCAGACCGGGCTGCAATGGAACAGCTCCTAGGAGCATTTTCCTGGGATGAGCCGCCGGAACTGGCAAAGGAGGAAGCCAAATCTTTTGTCATTGCTGAGGAGAATGTGACAGATAAGACACTTACAAAGAATGGGAGGAATGAGATGAGCTTGCAGGAAGAGCTCCGGGAAGCAAGGCTAGCTGCTAGGGAGGAAGCCAATGCCTTCCCAAACCTAGGCAAGAGGGAAGAGCCCCAGAAAGCTCTCAGTACCCGCCTGCCTGCTTTGAAGGATGCAAAGTCAGATCAAGAGATCTCTGATGACAGAGGAAGGCAAAACCTCCAACAGAGACTTAGGTTTGAAAGTGACAATCAAGATTCAGGGCCTTTGACCCCCTTCTCCTTGGAGGAAGAAGGTAAGGCAGTCAAACCTCTTCAGGATGAGTTGGCAGCAGGGGATGAGAAGAAAACAGAGGAGCATGACAGCCACGAAAGGACTACATCGTCCGTTGAGCATTCCGCAAATGAGGTCCTTGTAAATAGACCGACCATAGACAGGGAGGAAATGGAGAATATTCTGACAGGATTAAACCAGTTTGAAGATGCAGCTGAAGAACAAGTGGATCATTCAAACAACTTGGCTACGAAACCTGCGACCAACTCTAACATTGCACCTAAAGAAAGTGGTCTTGGGACAAATGCAACCTCCAGAGCCAAAGCTAGCCCAACAGAGGAGAAGGCCGGGAGTAAAAAAAAGAGCCGGTCTAGCCACAGGGGTTCTGAGAATGCCAGGACATCCACACCGAAAACAGACGAGAGTGAAACAGTGTCTGGAGGCTCTGGGAGGAGTGAGCGAAAAGGCCGAGGGCCTATTCGTGCCCGCCAACTCCCAAGTATCCCGACGATGACAAAGAAGGACGCACCTGAAGCTGAGAGTGCAAATGCTACTCCTGCACTGAAACAGAAGAGTCCAACCAACGGGCAGCCATCAGGGAGCCTTCAAAGAAAGGGCTCCTTGGGCAGGACCCGCAAGCTCCCTGAGGTTCCCAAAATACTGTTGCAGAACAAGCTCGGCAACCGGCTGCGTCTAGACAAATCTCCAAACAGGACTGGTGCTGATGAGAACCAACAGCGCTCCTCCAAGAGTGAAAGACGCCCGCGGATCAAATCAAATCCCACTTCTGATACCCAAGATGATGCCAGTTTCCAATCAGAGAATGTGCAATCAGTACAGCTCAGGAAAACCCAGGAATTTAAAGTGATCGTCCAATCGCCGCCGCCCTCGACGAGCAAGGACCCAAGCAGAGAAGCTGCAATCAAGATTTTGAGTGTGGAGCCTTCATGTACATATGCAATAATGGAGAGCTTGTCTCAAGAGGATGGTGCCATGAATGCTGATCACTCAGAGTGTGCTACACAGCAGCAAGAGCAGAGCTTCTTCCTGGACATGAGTGCCTCAGTAAGGAAGGAGGAACCGGTCAATGTCATGAAGTCTGAGATTGCTGTTAAACGGACAAATCCTGTCATAGGAGGGTCAAACACCAGCAAAGACTCAAATGCTGCAAGAGCCACCATAAAACCACCCAATCTGATGATCTTTTCCAAGAAGCCAGTCATCAAAAAGCCACTAACAGGGAATGTCATCTACACAAAAACTGAACACCAGAAAAAGATTACTTCACCGACGTTACACAGAAAAACTGAAAGCTCAAAAAACCCTGAAGCTTCAAGTTCACCCATGTCAAAGGATGGAGGAGCTACATCAAAAGGGGCACCTGCTATCACGGACATGCTACCAAGGGATGCTGGTACCACACAACAAGCTGATAAAGCAGAGTGTAAGATATTGAACGACTTGAGAAAGGTGTCTGTGGCGAGTTCAAACTCTGTGGATTGGAACAGCAATGGTTCCTGCACTTCAACCCTAAAGGACAGTCAAGCAGGTCCAGCCACTCCAACTGTGCTGTCGCAGGCTGAAAAGGGTCAGGAATCCGTCTCCACATCAACACCCAAGACAGCTGTGCTGACCTCCAAGAAGGCACATGCTGCCAAACAGACGAAACAGCAGGTTCAAGGTGCAGTTGGAGCTGAGATAGTTGAAGAGCAGAGGGGGTCTAACCCGAATGTCTTGCCAGAAGTAAGAGTATATGAGCCTTCCATGCCTTCTAATGGTGACGTTACAGGAAAAAGACCAGTGGACCTTACCCTAAACCAGTGTGCTAGTCCTTCTCCTCTGTCCTCGCCCAGAGAATCTCCCAGGACACCCCTGCTTTTTTCTGAGGATGAAGAGCAAGCACGTGAGGACCGAACCAAGGATAGCACCAAGAGAGTCGTAGATGCTGCAACAGAAAATACGCTCTCGAGACTGAAAGAAGGCCTCTTGGCTCATTCCAGACAAAGCCAGCAGAAAATTGTTAAAAGCTTTTCGGACGAGCAGATTGCAAGGAGGGCAAAGGGGAGACATGAAGGCGATCAGAAGACAGGCATTTTCAAGGAGCCTGCCCAACAGAGGCGAGAAGATAGCTGTCTCAGTCCTCCGTCTAGGTCCAGATCCGTGAGCTTTAACAAGGAACTAAATGTTGAAGGGGTTAGTAGAGCCAGTACCTTGTCCCCTGATGGGGAGTCTGTGGACAAAGAAGGAGCTGGCTCACCTACAAGCCCCAAAGCAGGTCTCTCTCCACTTGCATTACGTCGTCTACGTCACAGGACGGATCCCGATTTTGCCTCTCTCCGTGCTGCTTTTGCAAGGAAGCAGGCCAATCAGATACTTGCCAACGAAGTTGCCAAAGATGATGGCCCATCAGATGTCTTTGTCAGTCACAGAAGAGGCAGCTCCTCATCACTTCACAGGGCAAGCGATCGTTTGGCCACGCTCAAAGCAGCAGAGGAAGCCCACCTCTTGAGTTACTTACATGGTGACCCAGATAAGAGGAAATGCCGACGGATGAAATCAAGTTCCTCGGGTGAACACATTTCGTCCGTCGATGAAGAAAGCTTTACAGACTCACTTGCCTCCCACGGCAGGTTAGAGGATGGACAACCAAGTGAGAGCTCCTTCTCCAATTCCAGACTTGCTTGGGAGTCATTAACACCAAGGCAAAGGCGGCGGCGGGAGAAACTGGCTAGTACGCGAAGCCAAGGGGCTCACGGCAGACTGCCGCCTACCTCCCCCAGGAACGTCAGTCCAACGCATCACTCCCAACCGGGAAACAGGCCTTCAGCTCAGGAACGTTTAGCAGCAGCTGCAGCCCCGAGCAGCTTCCATGGTGCTTCCCAAACCAACCCTGAGATGGTTCCCTCCTCCCCAAGAGGCCACAAGTCCAGAAGCCATGAATCAGAGGCAAAGGCTTGCGGCAGAGCCTCTGCTTCGCAAGGTCACTCAGACAGGCACAGGAATCACCAGGATGAGCGTGCGTCTCGTCACAGGGACCGGCAGAAGAGACACCCGAACCCTTTCCCTCGTGATACTGATGGTGCTGTAACAACTACGTCTGTGTCTCTCCCAGAAGATGCTTCGCCAGTGGTTACCCCACGGGACACTGCTCGTGAAGCTCCCTGTGATGTATTTGGTGAAAAACCAGTTTTGGCAGTCGGGAAGATCGTCAGGAAAGGGTTGATAGAGGACAGTCAGTCATCTTCAGGGACTGGTAGCTCACAGGGAAACATACAGCCCAAACCACCAATGAAGCCCCCAGAGAAAGCAGTCTTTGCAGGAAGGTGAGTACACATGTTCAATGAGTTATTAGCTACTAGAGCTAGGTATCTATTGAAGGTATCTATTTCAAATTACTAGAGTGGTAATTCAACAAATGGAATGAAACCTGCTGTTTGTACACAAACCTATAAAAAGCTCAAACTTTAGTCTTCTTTTTTTATGCAAATCACCCATCACAAGCCCTAGGGCACTCGAGGTGTGGGCTACTTAGGTGTGATCTCGAAATTGACTGACCGTTTTTTCCCCCATTCTTCCCCCGTTCTTCCTGATCGGTCCGTCATTGTCAAGGAGGTCGGGAAGTTGCGGACTGGACGGCAGTGTGCGCTCAGGCGCGGCACAGTTAATGAGCAAGGCCGATCGCGCGCCATTGTCATCCCAACAATTGGTTTAATGAATAAACATGAGACACAAGCCTACTGATGAATACCAACAGCATCACGCAGACAAGACGCGCCGTTCCAAAACCCAGCGTGTACGTACGTTCTGGTCATGTCAAATATCGGATCTCAAAAGCAAACTCCATGCCGGAATCTTGTCGATTGGCATCTATAAAGTTACAGTTAGGCCCTACTTTATTGATTAATTGATAAACTCAAATTCTTATAGAATCTATTTTAATTTTTGTGGGGTCTTACCCATTTCAATGTCACTTCCAAATCAAGTTTACAAGTCCCGATTGCGATCACTAAGCGAAAAAAAAAATACACGGGAGCGAAAAGAGATTCCGCTCCGGAAGGCCTAAGCCCCAAAACGCGTATGGCTCTCGAAAAAATTACAAAAACGAAAAATTTTCAACATCACTGAAAAAATCTACAGTACGTCCTAACAACAATGGTATAATAAATCATTGATTTCACTAAATTTAGATTGTTTATTTCTTACTCTGAAATCTCCATTCGATCCAAAGTTTTATGGGAATACTTTAGCACAATGTTCGTGCTTGCCGAATACGTAAACAACTGTTTGCCAATAGACTTCACATTTAGTCTTTAATTTACTATATAATTTACTATATTTCGTTCTACATACGTACATGTCAAGCACCAGTTTACACACAAAAATACACTTGTTCATCACGGACAAGTCTACGGAACTAGTCTACGGAACGTATGTAGTGAGAATTTAGCTGCTTCCACAGTGCCCCGCGTAATGTGTAAATCAAATAATTGTACTTCTTGACAAATTCTTTATACGTCATGCTGGGCCGCGTTACCGTCAAACCAGCACAATCCACAGCGCGCGCTGTATACTCTCGCGGCGGTGGTTGTTCAACCACCTCAAAGTATGCGAACCATAGCAGGACAATTTGCGCAGGCAAGTCTTGCTATTAAACGCTTGCGCGTACATGGAGATTTATATTGTTGCGTCACTAATTTCAGCAAATCCTGCTTCTGAAGTTAGCTGGGCCTTCGCTGTCCTTACTGCTTTATATAGTCTATGAAATGGGCGAGGGTTCCGTAATAGCAGAAAATCGTGTTTTAATAAGCCAATTCGTTCAATGTACAGAAGCAAAACGATTATTTTGTAACAACCTCGAGACATCTTGCGTGGCGGAAACCAGACTGGTACCGTATGCGTATTGTGCGTGGATGCCGTAAGTCCATTGCCAGACTTAGTCTGGCTCGCGGTACGCGACGCATGTTCCGTGTTGCTGCGTTGTGCGAAGCGAGATTTGGAACTAAAATTTTGCCCGTGTTTCACGTCTGGTGGGCCCGGACAATGTGCGGGGGGTTCGGGAAAAATCACAACTTTTTTGTTCTGAGCGATAAAATGCTGATTCCAAAATCAAGTTATAGTTTATTTATTCGGGTTTCCTATGATGGCAAACATTTCGACAGGTTTGGAAAATTTAGACTTGTAATATGAAGAAATCCAAGCTGGTACCCTAGTATCTTTTGTATTGCACTGGCCATTTCTCACCAAGGGGAATTCCCTTAACGCACACTCTGCCAGCTCATATATCGCTGGCTATTGTCTTGGTTTTGTTGTTAGTTTTTTTGACAATTCAGTTGCATACTTTAATTGGACGTTATTAATCGGTATGTTCGATGTGACCAGAGAATTTCCCTTGTTCCCCTTTTGAGACAGATGATTTTAAATATTTTTAATGAAACATTCAGGATGACTGAAATGCTGGTAGTCGAGCACCACGTGGCTGGATTTGTGCAATATTTCGATCTCTCCGTTACCCAGTGCCCGCTGGATAAAATGTACTCTCCAGATGCCACGTGTGGTTGGCATGGAATATGTTATACTTTTCTTTCAGGGCGAATGAATACTGACATTGTAATGAGTACTGATTTTTTAAAAACATACATGTACATGTAGCTTGTCGGAACAGGGGAGCATTAATATTTCAAGCAAAGGATACAATAATCCATCCTTCCGTTCAATTCAGCCACGGGAGGGTACAAAATTCATCTCCTTGCTCGACGTTAAATACGGCAATCGATGGATTTATTTAATCAGCTATGTGTCCCCTTTGTGTTATGTTTGTTCTGCTTGCTCTAATTTTTCTGGTGATTTTCACGGCAAGGTTGCGTTCAGCCCGCCCGCTAAACTATCGACGGGTACCAGCGAATTGTGTAGATACCAACAGTCAATCCGCGTTAACCAGCTGATTTATTTAGAGCTTATCAGCAGGAGGCACAAACCACGTGCGAGCAGCCCCAAGTAAAAGCATTGAAGCATTCTCAATGAATGGTTTAAATGGATACGCCCACTAATTTGCATAGATTTAAATATGGCTCAGTCTACACAAAACCACATTTTGAGAAGTTTTCAGGGTTAACTTTATGAAAATTACACTGGGGGTAACACAAAGGGTAACACCAGTGGTTAAGTTTTGAAAACAACTTCTTTGCAATACAATCGGCATAATTTGGTCTAATTGCGGTGAAAATGAGCATTTTTTTGCTGCCTACCATGAATAGAAATTACACCATTTTTGTAGACTATCGGATCGCTTGTTCAATGTCATTTGGTGATTTTCTTAAAATATCCCTCAGTACGAATCACCAAGCCACCAAGTGGTCAATTGTCTTATGCACCTATCAATTGTTCCCCTCCCCCGGGCTGCTCTACCCAAGATGTGGGGATTGTCACTTTTGAAATGACCAAATCCCCACCCCTGGGGCAAAATTTTAGTGACAATTCCCGACATACATGGGTGGGGCACCCCACCTCATGGTTTTGAACTTCTGATGATGTGGAAACAATGGCAAAATGAGTGATTAAATTCCCCACCCTGGGGCTTGAAAAACGTGACCAAACCCCCACATAAGACCTGGGGCAGCACGGGGGAAGAGTGGGGGAGCAATCGATAGGCGAGCAATCGATAGGCGCATTATTTTCACTATAAATAGAAAGTTCGAAAGGATGATGTCACTTCGACTAGGACATCACTTACAAGGAAATTAATTTTAGCGAATTTGCTGGTAAAAAGAAAGTATCACCGATTTTTTAAGGGAGAATAGGGGTTCCGAAAAAAATCGGCGATTTTAAAAACGATTGTAGCCGATATTGATTTTTGGGCGGCGAATATCGCATCATCGCGATTTTTTCGTCGTATCTCCCAGCACTAGCCCCTTCCATAACAAGAAAAATTATGACCAAGAATTTATTTTGTGTTGGCAGGGGGAAAATAAAAATATATATTCTAATAAATCTTAGGGGCGAGGATCGAGGGGCGGTGATATACATATACGGGATATATCACGGGAACGTTCGTGCATTATATGTGGATGTAAACTTTTTTGTTGTTTTTGTCGAGTACGGACCCATGGGTAAGGACACCTTTTCCCCAACGGTGGAGCCAGTCTGTCATGTTAAATTTGGTCTAGTATAAAATCTGGACTAGCAAAACCGGGCCTTTTTATCAATCCACTTTTAACCTCTACTCCGAAAAAAAAGGATATACATTTTTAAATAAAATTATTTGGATTGGAAATATCCCCCGAATCGTTTATCCATGTGCATGTACACAAACCGGGGTTGAAATTTCATGTTCATTTCAGTTTCCGTCATTTATCGAATCAAATTTTCCACGGTCTTTGAAAAAAATTCCCAAATAAAATTTCGGCTCCAAAAAAAAGAGCCTTTCCAGAGAATGATTGACAGCCGCATTGTTCAAATTGTACAATGTATCTCTTGTTTATTATAAGTATCAATTTGTGTTCAGCGGCAGGCCACCTGACTTTGATGACATGGCGCTAGTTTATGGAACTTTGCCGCTAGTTCTTTGCTGATGGACAGTGATGATAATATCTCAACCAATTAAATGAGCCGGTTTCCGGCAAATAAATATTCCATTGGTTGCAGTTACTGGCTCTGCGCATGCTGGAGTCAACGGCCATTGGAATTCACAGCTGGCCCTTGTACACGACTTTTTGTGTGTGAATTTTTGTCCTACATCTAGCCGAAGTATAAAGCCCAAGGGCCCCAAGTTGCGGTTTTGCGGGTCGGTATTCCGCGGACCAGTCACTCTGTAATGTAACTATTCATATTTAAATGAGCTGGCGGGTCTGCGGGAGGACGGGTATATTCAAGTCTTTTGATATGTAAATGACCGTTCCGGACGGGGCTAGCCCGGGTTGTTAAGGGCTCTTTTGTTAAAATTGGTCTTGGGGATCCCGCAGAATGGACGGGGCGCGGAACAGTCAGTCAATTATGAGATGCCGCCTTAGGAATATGTGGAAGAACCAGCCCCTCACACTGAAACAAGATAATCTAATCTCCTCACAGCATGAATAGGGTCGAGATGGGTAACTAGTCCACTGCAAGGCATTAATAATGCCTCTACCCATATTAAGCATAGAAGTGCCAAAGCCCAGGACTGGGCTCAAACCCACAACCTGCAGAATTACCCACAGACCTTGAATTCAATGTGCCAAACCACTAGGCCACGGCACTTCCACAAAGTCTATTTGCATTTCTGTGTTTGTACTGATTGTCCTGCCTTAATATTAACAAAGAACACATTTTGATGTTGAACATGTTGATCTCAACAGTGATCAAGGCTGATCAAGAAAAACGTGCCAACTAAGTATTTGCGTATGCAAATAAAGCAATGCCTTGTTTGCAGGTGTGCGTGGGAGATACCTGTATGTGGCGCACTAATTGCGAATTGTCCCCGTTGACAAATTGCTGATTGGTGCGTAGCTATACCCCCTCGACAATCCTATGCAATTTTATGCAGTCATTTTTGGTTCTCAGATTTTGGATTTTTTTGTTCGCCATCAAATTATAACTGATTTGATCGGCAATATTTGAGAAGCTGTGTTCACGTGATTTTCAATCAATTATCAAGTAAACAAAGTAAAACTTGATTGTTTGCTGAAGAGTAGATGATCGTTTCCAGAGAAATTTGTTGCCCGTTCTGTAATTGTTTAAAGATATCTCTCTCCGTCTCTCTCGCTCTCAGACGAAGGCGCTACCGAGTTGTACCATCTGACGCTGCATCCCTGCCTGATACCGGTGATGAGAGAGATCCCTTTGATAATGTGCACTAGGCTCTGCGATGGGCATCAACACACACCGGGTGCATCACACAGTGGGCAGGGGAAGACGAGGGTGGAGTATAAGAAAGGGGGGGAAATCACATTCATATTTTGTTTTTGCACTTTTGATGTCACTTGAGCATCACTGATCTCGTCATTTAGTTCACGAGCCAAACCGAAATAATTCAGAATGAAGAAATAAATCTGGCCTGACAAAAACAGCCAAAGGTACTCAGTTGTGAGTATGAGTACATTTTATGAGTACTTCCACACTGATACGTGACCCAATCCAACAAGATGAGTCTTAAGCCAGAGCTGCTTTCAAATTATATGCCTTTGACCAAATCTTGCATTTACAGAAATCAATAGGAACTGTCAATAGGAAGTGTTTTCACTCATACAGTGCCCCCGTTCATCAGGATGTCAAACGGACTGATACATCAAAGTGATAAGCTGAGTATGCTCATTCTGTTGAATGCACATAAAAAACTAAAGTAAGTGTCCTTAACCCTAACTCCCGAGGTGGTGTGAAAAATCGTATTGAAATTGGAGGATTCAGGAATGTTAGGGTTAATACTCATTTTGTAGGATCGGGTCATATACATATTGTACCATTTGAGTATTGATTTTACTGAAAAACCAGAACGTACTTAATGTTGGATATTTTCTTTTCACATGTGTGCTATGCTGATTGACCTCCAACTTAAAAAGAAAATGTGCTCCCAAAAGCCTTCCTACTGAAAAACGAAATTGTACAAAACGTGAACATTTAGATATTTATAAGATATGAAAGGACGATACTTTAGTCGGGACGTAGCCAACTGTGAATTTGGTCTGATGTGAAAATATTGTGTGGTGTCCCAAGAGGAATGTACATTAATGCTTTTTACATAGGGAGATGATAGCTGCTGCGCTGCACACCTATACATCCTGCAACAGGTTTCGTGGAGCCGCTAAGCACAGAAATTGCCTTGCAAAAACGGGTCACCAGCCAAAATACCATGTGATTAATATCAATTTTGACTGGTTCTCGTCTGATTTTCGCTAAGCAATATTTTGTTGCTGAGCAGCTCCATGACCTTTGACCCAAGATCTCAGCTTGAGAGATTTTTCGTTTCTCTTCGCCTTTTCACTTTTTGTCGGCATGCTGTGCGTGCAGACCCTTTTATTAACCTGTCCTAGGTTGTTCTGTATGCATTCTCACTGGCTTGAAGCACCGGTATTCTGTACAATCCTTTCATGGCAGTCATTTCTCGAACGTGCATTACAAGAACCCTGTGAGCAAAGAATCTATTAACCTCATGAATATGGAAGTCAGCCATGGCCGCGGTTTAAAAAAGACCACCTGGCCGTTTGTCATCTATACGCGCATTCCTGCACATACTCAATCATTCATAGTCTATTATAGTCTATTCTTAAATAGGAGTGTAATGAATAGATGGCGGTTTTTCAAACAAATTATCTATTCACACGAAAGGGGGGGGGGGGGGGGAGGGCTCCAAATGCAATGAATAGGACCACTCTATTCAGTGCGGTACCTATTGTTTCCATATTGTTTGGCATACCAGCCCCCCATCAGTAACAGAATCAAGTACAGAATTTTCTGCTACAGTTAGCATCAATTCTTTGTGAAGATGGAATTTGCGTCGGGGATGATGATGTACATTAGACTAGAGATTTTCTCTTTTGCCCTTTCCCGACGTAATATATGAAGCACTGTATGCTCAGTGCTTTCCGAGAGTGAGTGGTTAAGACGTCTGCACTAGTAAGCAGGAAGTCGTGGGTTCGAATCCCGCCCGAGTAAGCCTGTGAATTTTTTTCACACAGGCTTTCTGAAACGTAGCATACAGTGCTTCATATATTACGTCGGGAAAGGGCAAAAGAGAAAATCTCTGTTCTAATTTACATCAATTCTTTGCTAAGCAGAGACAAGTAATTGAGCCTTTGGTCCTGGGGGACGCCATGATAAACTCCCGTCTATGGTGCTGGTGCTGCCGTGGGTTTATGTAGAATGCAATGACCTCTAGCTATTGAGAATGTGTAGTGATTGAGATGGTAGTATACATTTGTACAAGGTACACAGGAATCGTAGGTATTCCCCATAGTGCATTTACTGTTTGTAATATCCACCTCACTTGGTTTAAAACTCACCTTGCAATCTTGACTGGGTAAATGAAAAAAATGAATGGGGATGTACTTTCTCTGCACTGTACCTGGGACGACTGGGCAAGTGTACCTGCTTGATGCATCATAGTGTATCAAGTAATGAAATTGTTTTTGGAGGGGGAGGGATTTTGGTTATAATAAACAACTCAAAAGTCATTATGTCTCAAATTTTACAAAGCTCTTTTTTTTTTGTAAGTGAAATCTTGTGAGTGCCAAATCTTGAGAGTGAACAAAGAAAATTGATTAAGGGGGGATTTGAACCTGTGACCTCTGGATTAGCATACTGGCACTTTACAACCTTGCCCTGTCTTGGCAGTCTGCCAATTTGTCACTGAACTTATCACAACATTTTGAAAATCTCCCAAATCTCCCAGGTTCTCAATAGTCGGCAACACTTTTATCCCCCCCCCCCCCACTTTTAGAATAAGTACATGTACATGAACTGTGTATATGCTTTGTGTTAGAATTGTATTCAAAGTTTATAAACCAGTGAATGCTATTGAAGTCATCCCCTTGCTACCACTGATAATGCACATCTATTAAGGATTTTGTGATCTTGATCTGTTAATAGTATCCTCATTGGGAAAATAGGGTTCCGTTCAGGATAAAAGTATCTCCCAATCTGGGTAGTGTTGATGAGAGTGGCTGCTTCACTAATTCAACCTTTTGGTATCGTAATTGGGAAAATAGGGTTCCGATCAGGATAAAAGTATCTCCCAATCAGGGTAGTATTGATGACAGTGGCTGCTTCACTAAATGGTATCCTCAGTTCCGATAAGGATAAAGTATGTCCCTGGGTAGAATTGGTACAACAACCCCCTTTGAGCTATATTATTTTCCTTAGGTTGCACCGTGTGCTTATCATGGTAATTACTCATTTTTTGACTAAAGTTTTCAGTGGACCGGTTTAGAGGCTGTACACTTTAGGAATCTATTTATTTGTACAGTGCGGAGTGTTGTCTTAAAGCGCTAAGCAATAACTGTAATAAACTTGGACCCTTTTATTGGGATTGTTTTCAATTCAGTCTTAAATCAACAAGAGATTTTTTCCCACTATCTATGCAATCGTTGATAGAATGTTTTGCAGAGTATTCTTAGATTTCCGTCCCCAAAATTTGCACGGATTTCTTTTTCCCCCAGAGAATATTAATTTGTACCAAAAATTGACAAAAACACTACTTTTAATAAAAAAAAAATTTTTGGGGCACAATGATAATGGTAGAACCAAGTTTTGGACACAGATTTTCAAGTTAAAATTAATTTTAACTTCTTTCCGTTTATCTTTCTCAATACAGTCATTTTATCAAAATTTGTTTCTCAATTCTCATTCTAAACTGATTAAACCTAAACAAACAAATCATGTTTTCTTTTTTGGGGGATTTTTTGGTAGGTTTTACACAGACACTAGTCTATATGTAGTCCGAATAGTCTATATTTTGCACAGTCAACATAGATTTTAACCTCTATATATTTTCTGCATGCATTTTAAAACTTTTCAGATTGATCTTGGCGTTTATATTTAAAGAAAGAAGAGCAATTGAAAGATCATTTTACTCTGGGTCGAGTATGTCAGAAATAATACCAGTAGGATTGGACAAGAGATGAGTATACAGCATTGAGGGAACTTTGCATAGGTTGTATGCAGACACTACTGTGAGATAATTTTGTATTGAAACTTTGTGACGATAATCAGTCGAGGAACTTTGATGCACGTGTGTCCGTTTCTGTTCATCTCGGAATGCAGATTCAGATATTTCAGTTATTCTGGTATTGTGCCAATTTTTTTTTTTCTTGAAATTGTTGTACTGCTTTTTAAGCTGTTGCTGTGACCTGTGGGAACATTTCCCATGGGGTGGTGTGATTGTTATTGTTAGTCCAGAGTTTTCCTAACATAATCAGCGCAAGACTTTTCACCCAATAAACAGTCTCAACTTTTTAAAAGGTCGAGAGTTGTGGCGGTTAATCCAGATATTGGCTGGCAGGCAGAAAATAAAAAAAGTGGTCATTACAGGTATGCTGCCCTGTATGACATAAAGGTTGGTTCAAAAAAGGGTTAACCCAAGTTTAAGGTGATTATTCACCAGCCTCCTACAATTCCAGAGAATTTGTGTTTACCTAGTGTTGATGAGTAGGGTGTTTAGAAATAATCCTGAAAAAATGCTAGGTCTAGCTTAATTGGATCTCAAGATATGGCCCATTACAGATGGCATGTACATGGCTTGTCCTTTAGTTTCTGTCTTCAACATGCTTCATTTACAATGAAACTCCCATGGACAAGCCAGTTTTGTACACGCCATCTCTAATGGGCCATCTCTTGAGATCCAATTAAGCTAGCATTTTTTCAGGATTATTTCTAAACACCCTACTCATCAACACTAGGTAAACACAAATTCTCTGGAATTGTAGGAGGTGGGTGAACAATCACCTTAAACTTGGGTTAACTTTTTTTTTAACCACCCTGTATACCAGGCACATAGTGCACATTTAGGTCTCGGGCTACGTTTATTTGCCACACACAGGATCCTCCAATTTTCTTGTTCACAGATCAGAAAACAGGCTTGTCCCCATTGAGGTAACCCTGTTTTTTCTTTTCCTTGGAGCATTACCCAAAGGTCACAGCAGATTGGTATCACACTTGTATGACTTTACATGTATATTTATTTGTGAATGTAAAATACATGAGAATCCTGTATGCACCCTACCCATATAAATGCAACTTAAATTATAATTTATTGATTGGTTGTCTCGTAGAACAAAATTGTATTTATTTAAAAAAAGGTGGTTTTTAACAAAGCAAGCAGCATTTTTACTAATATTGTTCTATACAAAGATATTTGCTAATGCCATTTATAGAATTTTTTATAAAATGGTGAACACAAAAGAATAGCAACATGTGATGCGTGTTTATTTTGTCTCACATAAGCATGGTCTTGTGCCAAAAAGTTGTTTTTTGGGGTATGCAAATCACCCATCACAAGGCCAAAGGCCACTCGAGGTGTGGGCTACAGAGGAAAGTGTGGAAGAACCAGCCTCTCACACTGAAACAAGACAAGATAATCTGATCTCTTCACAGTATGAATAGGGTCGGGATGGGTAACTAGTCCACTGCAAGGCATTAATAATGCCTCTACCCATATTAAGCATAGAAGTGCTATAGCCCATGGACTGGGCTCGAACCCACAACCTGCAAAATTACCCGCAGACCGCGAATTCAGTGCTCCAAACAACTAGGCCACGACACTTCCACAATACCTTATTCGCAGCAGCCATCTTTGAGGCTGTCTTTTGTTACCCTTGGATAGGCATGGGTAAACCTTTGTGCATTATTACAAAATTTAAACGAAAAAAAAATACGTGTATACCTTAAAGATGGCCGATTTGCATAAGGTCTATAGTGTCGACAAATATTAAATTGGGAAAAAAAATGCCAAATCTGAAGATGGTGCTTAAAAAAATAAAATGAAAAAGATATCACAAATTTGGGCTTCAAGTCTTTCTTGTCCTCGCAAGTCGGATTTTTGTTGAAATCGGTCATCAGACGTAAAAATACGTGCTTAGTCTATGGGGTTGGGTTATATCAAAAGAACAATAGGAAACACAAAGCATTGTCCTTGCACGTATTGGGAAAGTACGACTGCATGTATCCCATGTGTGTGCGTACGCAAGCCACAGAGTGCCTTCATGTACATGTTTTGTACTGTGCAAATTGAAGAAAAGTGCGGTGAAAAATGTTTACATTTTGTCCTTTTTGGTCTTTACTGGTCACACCCCTCCCCGGTTGTTATTGATGTCGTAAAGATGCAATATCTGTGTTTTATAATTAACACAATTTTTGGCAATGGCTTAACCTTTCAACTCATCCCAACCCTAAACCCCAACCCTAACCCTATAGACCTTGGGCCTGTTTGTTCACACGAATCCGGATCGCGATCAGTGATCTGTACATTGGTTCACACACCAGATTCCGCCTAGGGGATGGAGTGGACCAGCGGCTGGATCACTGATCGCAACCTGGATTCATGTGAAACAAACGGGCCCCTTATCGTAAATACCACGTGGCTGAGTCCGCATTGTTCCTTTTTTCCTTCCCACAATCCCTTGTGACCATTGTGCGGATTCAGCCAGGCAGTATTTATGATGGAGTCTATTTCTCACTATAATCTGCGCCCTCTCCATTATCTTTTTTTATTGTTTTGGTATGGGAGGGCCAACTGAGCATGCGCAGTGTAACCAACAAGTGGGATTTTCACAGAGTCCGATATTCATGCGACACCGGTTCATCACAAGTAAAACCTGTTCTTCAAAGGGACACAAAGTTTCCCCCTACTCACTCCACTTTAGAATGTTTACAAATATTTGCAAACTACAGTTTATTCCAAACTACCAAAGATCAACAATCCACTAAAGGAAAGACATAGGTCAAGCTTATTTACTGACAGAAACAACTGCAAGAAATGGCATTTCATGTTACAAATTTGTACTTGTACTACATGATTTGTTGACATACTGTGTATACATTTTGATCACACTTTTTAAAAATTATTTTCTCAATAAGTTTTTTTTTTACAAACTCTTTGTAGAGTCGGCAGGCTAATTTGAATAATTTGCCACTTGGCTGTTAATTATAATATGTAAATGAAAAGAAATTTGATGACAATAAATGAAATATGGCAATACTTCAACAAAGCCAATATAAAAGGCAATTTTAAAACAAAATAAATTGTGAAGTCACATAACATTTTGCCTTTTTGAGTACACGCACCACAATTTTAACTTAAAAACGGATGACTGAGATTTTACAAATATTATCTAAAAGTTCAAAGTTATCTGAAAATTATCAAAGAAATTAAGGTCATGTTTCTTCCAAAATCAACCCCAGCCCCTACACCTGTTCACCCTGGATCCATGTGTGCCTAAAGTATGTCCATTTTACAAAAAAAGGGAAATATTCAAAATAGCAGGCAGACAAGTCTGACAGACATCATCTCGATAAAGCTGTTATAAGTCTATGCTCTGACTGAGAATTTTAATTTCATGGAGTTTCCCCTACTAACGAATTATGGAAAGCTGCACACTGTGCATTCCTAATTGATCTTTCCAATTTCTACAAATTTAGCAATTTTACTATCTGTTACATGCGAAAATTGACATACATTAATATTGTAGATATTTGTGATGTCCGCAAGGGAAATCAGGCATAAGTCGCATGACCTATTTTTGAGATATTTCAATTTACATGAAAATCGGCCCCAACAAAATTCACGATTCTTGTTTTTGTCAAAATACTGTAGTTTAAAGCATATTTAATTCAAAATACACAAATGTACCTGGTTTGCTTTTGTGTTGAGACCATTAAATGTTTACAATTTGACATTTTAGTCTGGCGTACTCCCCCCCCAATAAATTGTGTAAACTACATATTATTTTTCATTCTCAATGCTGAATTTACGGCTCCATTCGAAAACCCAAATATCATCTAACAGTAATTTTGTCAGCATTACAAAGCTTTATATATTTGATTATTATCTTTTTGATTACAGAATGGAAATCTCAATTGTTCAAAATTTCCAACTTAAGTCTGATTTCACTTAATACTGGTGCTACATTTGGAGCATCCCGCACCCAATTAAAAATGTGGAACTTACATCTACCAAATCCGTCAGTTATCATTGGGCAATTTTTCTGTCTGTGTGGAATCTCATTCGAAAGCTCATTACTTAAACCCTTTCGCACCCGACTGGACTTAAATGTCCCAGCCCAATCTATAACATACAATTCAGTGTAAGAAAAATAATGTGGGCATAAAGGGATAAATAAAAAAAACCGTTAAGGCAAGCTAATTTTGTATATTTCAGGTCAATCCAGTCAGTTAGTAGTTTGCAGCAGTTTAATTCATTTTCATGCTTAACAAATTTAGCAACTCAGTAACGACATAGCTAAACAAAAAATACTTTTACGATTTACTGACATATGTACTTTTGTATATGCAACACCTCAATCAAATGAAGGGCCAATTTATTGCCTAATAATTAAGCACAATCGTACTAAGCACAGACCAATGCTAAGAAGGAATTGTACATTTAAGTAATTATACTTTGGCTAGTTCTCTAAGTTAAAAAATCTGCATTTCCTAAGCAAAGTTTGCTATAGTTTTTAGAAAAGTTAACTACTGAACTATACTGTTCCATGTTATATTGAAGAACACACACTATTCATAAAATATACAGCTTTGTTTGACAAAACCTTGTTCTGTAAATCTTCATCTTGCATTGATCATAACTTGTATGCTTCCAAGAAGCTAGTACCTCCACCAACTGAGTATAACATAAACCTCCGCTGGAAAATGTCTTCATAATAAAAATAAAGAATCCTTCCCGGTGTTCCTGTACAAAGATGGTATCAGTACCAATCCTGAAAAAAATATTTGTCTAAAATCCTCTCATCTTTGAGACAATTGTATCCGAAGACCTCCATAATCCCATAAATCCTGCAGCTTATGTCAATTTCAATAATCAAAGTATAAAACACATCACGAACTCGCACAAAACCACCGTTAAAACACAACAGAATATTCTCTTGCGACTCGGATGATGAATTGGCCTGTAACTTTCACATGTTTGTCATTTCATGTACGTTGAATCACACAAAGTATGAATGGGAGACCTTTGAGATGCACGGTGGCAGCAGACATAATGGTCCGCTCCATTGTTCTCACCGGTCGTGCGCATGCTAGAGCATGCTAGAGCATGCTAGAACTACGCGCTCATGCTCAAAACCACACACGCATGCTCAGAATTTAGCAAAAAGGACCGGTATGAATGCAGCCACCAGCGTATCAAAAGTTTCCATTATCTTGTCAGCTCTATCATACTTTTAAACACGAGAAAACTTGAGTATAAAAAGATGATTGATATCAAATATTTACAAGTACACTATCAAACTATGTATACATTTCAATGAAAAAGTTTCTCAGCACTTCCAATGTTTTTCATGAGTATTTTGAGCTGTTTGGATGCTAATAAAATATCTTCTTGATCTTCAAACTAAAGTACTATCATACAAATATATTATAGATAAACTAAGTAAATGCCTGTGTCTTTGTTTCGCAAACAATATATATGTACAAAAAGCTGTCTTTATATCACATTAGAAGTCCATTACCTAAGACAAATGGAATCAGTCGTACACCAAACCAAATCTATGGTAGGACCAATCGGAGCGTTTCACAATATCGTCTGTCACCAAGCGGTTCCACCAGAGACCATTTTCAACTTGGTGATCCAAAAGTATTCCTTAGGATATTTCAGGGAAAGTTTTTACTTTAATACCCCCCCACAAAAATCGGTCAGGAATAGCAAATTTTGAAAAATAACCATCCATCTGTGTTCAGAATTGTATAAACACTTGGCACAACTTTTACATTTCAGAATATATTTGGGAAATCTTTGTGCAATATAGGGGAAGAAAGCTTGTGTTTTCTGTGTTAGATGTTCTTGGCACAGTGTATGGTCACTCAAAGTGTTCACATACATGTTAATTTCTGCCTCAATTTTACACATTCTGCTGACATAAATCTTGAAATAACAGGTTGTGCCACACATTTAGATAGTTGTTATCAAGGAGGGTTAATTATTTTCCAAGATTTTGCTGTTCTTGACCGATTTTTGTGGGGGGTATTAAAGTGAAATCTTTCCTATTTCAGGATACTATAATTGCAGCTTCAATTTACAGATGGCAGTCACGTCACCTATAATGGGCCATTGTTGCACGAGGGGGACCAGAGGCGCCGGGGCAAACCTCTACTCTCTCACGACAGGTGCCCTGGGTTCTTTTATGTGCACTGATCCCAGAGCACACTGGACCTCCAGGTTAACGTCCCATCTGAAGGACGTGACCCTCTTGATGATTAAGGGTTGTGATACATGGTGTGGTCTCCCATCCAAGTACTGCCTGCAGTCAACGTTGCTTAACTTTGGAAGAGTGCCGCTGGCTTTTCCACTGAGCCAACTGTCTGGGACCAACATAGAGTACCGAAGTCTGATGGCACGACAACTGGCTCCAAAACAAATGGAGATTTCGACTGTTCCTTTGTTAACAGCCAGTCATGCAAACACATTGACACCAAATAACAAAAGTATTCTGGTTCCAAACATTGCATTGACGTCATCACTTCGGTACTCTACTGAATAGCATCCAGAAGCCTTGGAAATATATTAAGCATCGACCACTAAAAGTTCACACGTATCGTCGTACAGTTTTGTTTACTTCGTGCAACAGGCACAGTGTAGAATACAGCTGCTCCTTGACAAATTCTTTGTGGCCACCGTATTGTGAATAGCCTATAGGTGTGCATTTACGGGTAGTACAGGAATCGGGTACCCGATTGAAAAAGTACGGGTACCCGGGTACCGACACTCATTAAAAAAAAGCCAATTTCCAACAAATTTAATTTGGGAAATTGCTCTTCATATTGTTCGTAAAGGTTCACATGTCGATATACCACATTGGTGCATCAATGCAGCAAAATAGGCCCTATGTACAAAGTGAGTTCTATAGCTTTATGCTGTAAATTGCATTTTTGCAAGCGTCATAAACGTTAATCTGTTATTGTTTTTCTATGTACCTTGTTGTCATTTTTAAAATTTCCCGCAATGACATTCAAAAACTTTCTTTTTCACTGTCTGAGAAATTGACAAGCAATATGTTTAATTCAGTTTAACGGGTACTCGATTCCATAATCTGGAACCGGTTCCTGACAATAACGGTCGGGTACTCGGTTCGGATGCACAACCCTAGAACAGCCACAATTTAACAACAGATAAGGTTTTGCTTTCCCAAATGATGTACACGTTCTTCAAGAGCAAGAAATTGGGGGTCAAATACAAAAATCTGTTGTGAGGTAACCATTTAGTTTCTCAGTGTTGGGCAGGCTTTGTAGGATTTTGGTTTTTGATAGGGGGGGGGGGGGGGTGGCTAATAGCTCACTTCCTACCTTGTAGAACAATTCAGAGCAAGCTGTCAAACTTTGCAGAGTGACAGGACTTCTGACTGTATATATCATACTTACAGCAAAAAGAACAAAAATACATTTTCATGAGTTTCCTCTTCTCTCAATTACAAAAGACACATTGTACAATGTATAGGCAAACTTCAATCATTGTGAATTCACTCGTTTGTACCCTTAAAAATTGGTGTCGTAAAAGTACTCTCATTCGCTTAAAATACGGCAACTCCTTTCTGTTAAAAGGCTACACACACACACACACACACACGTGCATTTTCCTATGCTTATGAGGACCATGAATGGAACCCTTCTTTTATTCCCTTTGTTTTTCCGAACAGCTCCCACAAGGTTTGTACACAAAATTCTCGCGAAGACTCGGCCCAAGTCCTCGGTGTCATCCCTAATCCCCCATTGTCCCAAGTCCTCTTGTAGCCAAACCCACTCACACAAGAATTCTTTTTAAGCTGCAGTCAAACACAACCATCAACACCACGTGGTTAATTTTCATACTTTACGCAGCACTTTCAGTCAATCGGTTATAATAAAACATGCTACATGTTCATATTAATCTAAAATCCTTGACAGTGCTTGTCAGTTTATACTCTTCTAATTCTACATGTACCTTATTATTTTCATTTTGTCAATTTTAATGAAGCTATTCCTTCCACATTAAATTGCTTTAAAAATTGCTTATTTACAATGTTTACAGGATAGGTTATAGTTACATGTAAATATTATAAATACAGCCTTACTTAATATGTTACTTCCATTTTACTCAATATCCAGCTTAGCCTTGATCAAGGCTGTCATTAGCTTGTTCCCGAAACGAGCGAGCGCCCATTAGCCTTTTAGAGGTATGGCGGACACAATAGGAGGGCGCTATTTGATTTGGGTAAACCTTTTGTACGTCCCCACACACATTCGTAAACAGTGCGTAGAATACAGTACACTGTACATGTACGTACGTGCACAGTCCCCACCATACGTACACGCATAGTTGAGGCGAATGTCCTATGTATTTCTTTATATTTTCGGCCAATATTGGCTGAGCCAATGAAACCCCGTAAACTTTGACTCGAATATGCATATTCATGTAGCATAGCTGCATGCACGATACACGTACACAGTCCAAAGTAAACACGCGCTTCAAATGTAAACACGCATATGATGCGCGCGCGCGTCATCTCATCTTATTATCCAATGAGAGAAGACTGTTTACCATCGCATACTTATCATAGTGAGCAAACACGGTTGGGTCAAGGCTGTCTTTCGCCTCGACTATGCATGTACGTATCGTGGTGACTGGGCACCTAGGACTGGGCACGTACGTCCGTACTGGGTTGTGTTGGCCAGGTCAGCGCTGGGCGCTCGCTCAGCTCGTTAATAGGGAACAAAGCTTGACAGCCTTGATCAAGGCTACATCCAGCTCAGTTCCCTTCCATGGGCGGGTTCAGAGTTTGGGGGGGGGGGGGGGAGGGCTAGGAAACACTAGGGGATGTAGGTATCAACATTTCTCTGCACAACAAGTTTTTACAGGGCTTATGAAAATATTAGTGGTAACAAAATATACATGTTTGTATCCGTAAATATCCGTAAATATGACAAAGTATAATGCTAGTTCATCAGTGTTCCATATGTATGTATGTACATGCCACATGCAAAACTAAAATGAAATTACACACACACATGGACCTGCTTGAGTTTTGACTGCATGGATTGCAACCGTGATGACATGGATATTTTATGAATAAGGCTAATGATTCATTCAATTCATTTGTCTCATTTGTGACCCAGCACCACGTAATGGGTGAAAAGAAGCGACATTTAAAAACTGAGATTATTTTTTAGTTTTAATTTGATGTATTGTGTGTTGCTGTAGTTCATTCTACAAAGTCAGTGAACTACATCCTAACTTGGGGAAATGATAGAAAAAAAATGATTTTTTTTTATGTAAAAAATGTAACTCAAAATGCCATCGTGTCATATTTGTGCTCATTTTTTACTTCTTCACTTTTCCCTTCTTCTCCATGTATATCTGCAAGACATCGGCCGCGTCGTCTCTACCCATGTGCCGTAGATGCTCCTCCAGCTCCCGTATGGGTCGGTTCATGATCTCAAAGGCTCGCAGGACCTCCATGGTTGGATTGATCTGCATGTCGAAGCAGTAAATCATGGCGTCCAATCCCAGCTGGCTGGCCAGCATGCGCCAGTCGTTGCCGCTAGCAACCTTAGTGTCCAGCAGCAGGAACAAGTCCCGCTTGACCCCAAACGGCAGCACGTTGTCCTGCAAGCCTCCACAGCCCTTCGACGGGAGGAGATCAGCGGCCCGGCTGCGACTTGGCACCGAGCGGGCGTGGGGGGAATCCCGGGGTCGGTCAGCAAGGAGTTGGCTGGGTTTCTGGGCTAAGGGGGCAGAGGAAACCCTGGACACCGTCTGGTGACATCTTACTGGGACGTTGGCTGGTAACGGCATGCGGGTGTGGAGGAGCGGGACAGGCGCTATCACTGGGTACTGTTCCTGTGAGAACATTAAAAACACACACGTGGAAATTTAAGGTTATCTGACAATTTGTTTTATGCAAGTTTGCCCAGAACAAGGCTTGAAGCCACTTGATGTACACAGCTACAAAAATATAAATGGGTTGAGAGAAGCTGAGGGTGTTAACACAACATATGTTTCAACAGTCAATAACATACATCTCACACAAAAAATTAGTTCATTCAAGTAGCTCACAACCAGTGTTGTAGGTCTCGAGACCTGGTCTCGGTCTCGGGACCGTCTCGAGACCTTTTTTTGAGGTCTCGGTCTCATTCTCGGTCTCATCCTAACAAAGTCTCGGTCTCGGGAGGGCTGGTCTCAGTCTCGAATGCTTGGGTCTCGGTCTCGGTCTCCACGGTCTCAGGTTTTACCCTCGAGACCCGTCGAGACCACAGCAAAAATATGTGCGATGCGCCACACAAATCTAGTCTTCATTCCAAACATAAACGACGTTGTAAGTGCAAGTTTTCATGCCGAAGAATTAGATTGAAGCTGGAAAGGAGACCAGTATATGTGGCTTGTTTATTCGGAGTGCTGGACTACTGGTACCCACGGATGTGCAGCGGCCATGTATTTCACTGGTGCACATCGTAGGGGCTTTCGACGACTTGCTTTCACTTTTAGCGCTTAATCGCACGTGTGCAAATAATTATAGACGCGCTCGCCCTACATGTACATTCACGACGCAATGTGCTAAGTTTTATAGTTTTTTATGACTACGTAAAATCAATTTCAAAACACGGCCCTGCCACGTCAAATAAATCAGCGGTTGTGCTGTTTAGTTTTAAGAACCACAAGGAATTGTCGGGCGGTGGAAAGAAGTACTGTGCAGAATGCAAATTTTGCTCGAAGATAATTTTAGAGATATGTGAGACAACTTCTGCCTTCACTCGCCACTTGAAACGGGTACACAAACAGAAGTAAGTGTGATCGAAAGCAGTGCACAACACCCCATCAGGGAAATCGGCTTTATTAATAAACACCATAATTTATTTTTTTCGTTTTTGGTCTCGGTCTCGGTCTCGGTCTCGGAAGTTGTGGTTTCGGTCTTGGTCTCGGTTTGCAAAAGTCTCGGTCTCGGAAGTGTTGGTCTCGGTCTTGAAAGCCTTGGTCTCTGTCTCGGTCTCGAAAGCCTTGGTTTCGGTCTCGGTCTCGGACATGAAGGTTTCGACTACAACACTGCTCACAACAGAGAACATGTGCATGGTCATCATCATCTGCAACCAGCAGGCATGATACCAGGAAAAGATGTGGTTCCGGTTGAAGATAAGCCAGTAAACAATGTGGTACTGAAACGGTTAATTACCCCATCAGACAGATCTAGTGATCATGGCTGGATATTGTGGCTCTGTTTACTGTAAGCAAACAAATTTACTGTAGCAGAAAATTCAGCATACATGTATTTCATGGGTTAGCAAGGAATTTAGGCTTGTGTGCATGCCTACATCCCGTAACTAAAGCTTTTGTGCTTCATCTAGCGCAGAACTAGTTTTGTTAACTTAGCACAGAATTGTAAGCACAGCTGTATTTATAGAACCCACTGATGTTCCTCTTTAAGATGAAAAAGTTGTTGACATTTCATGGTTCATAGCAAATTTTGAAGTTTTGATTTATCTTTTGCTATAACGGATCATTTCAATGCCTTAATTGACGGAAGTTTGAATCTTAATTATTTTGTTTGAACATTATGTCATATGAAATATACAACAGACCTTATGTGACCGACTATAAACCAGCCTATAAACCAGCCTTAATCCTCCAGTCCATTCTATTTTTCAATCATGAACAGGCATGGGTAAACATTTTGTGTTTAAATTGTTTAAATTGAATGATAATTGAAGTATACCTCCAAAATCTATCTACACCAATGCACTGTTTAGTAGTATTGGTGTGCTGACATGCACGTATATAGGTGATTGTACTATGAGTGTGCACTGTTATCTCTAAACCCAGTATTACAGTACACCATTCTTTCTTACGCATATCAGAAGTTACTTTCCTTCAGAAACGGTGACAATGCTACGAAACAGGATGTTGGCAAAGGTACAGTCGATGAAATATGTCAGCTAGGTGTCGACTCTTAATTACATGTCATGCTGGCAGCGTGTCATTTCATAAATAGGGCAAAGTTTACGGCCTGTTTATTTGACGCGGATCAGAATCCACGCGTTGGTTCACACGCCAGATCCTGTCTAAATGGATGGAGTGAACCAGCGGTTGGATGACTGATGGAGATCCAGATCTATGTGAAACAAACAGGCCCTTTAACCCCTTGAGTACTGCAATTACAGTGAGGTGCCAGGGTGCCGTGTCAGCTTTGCAGCCAAGCGAAACGGACACAAAAAGCTTGTGCAGCCAAGCGTAACGAACACAATAATCCAACAATGGATTGAAAATGCAGAAAATGGCGTCTATTGACGTTATCCGGCCTGGTGGCACTGTTTTTTTGGCACCATATGGCGCCCTCCGTACGCAAAGGGTTAAAGTTCATCCGTAACTTAGGTCTTATACTGCCACATGTAAACACACGTTTGTTCATAAAGTCGTACTTTCCCAATACTTCCGAGGACAATGCTTTGTGTTTCCTATTGTTCCTTTAACCCTAACAGTCCTGAATCCTCCAATTTCAAAACGATTTTTCACACCACCTAGGGAGTTAGGGTTAATATAACGTATTTTTACGTCCGAGGACCAATTTTAACAAAAGACTGACTTGCAAGGACAAGAAAGGTTCCTTTGTATTTTCTTTCTCCTCTTGTCCTCGAATGTATATACAGAACCTGTACAATGCAGGGTGTATTTCAACATCCCATTAATATTGTCATTCGGATGGTTTTGTACTTTTTTTTGCAATCTCTCTCAGTGTACACGATAACCATCTAAAATATAGGTGTTTGTGCGGACAACTTGCGCCACCTAAAATGAGTGCGTGGGTTATGCTATAATTTGTTGGCACAAAGTCAGCGAATTATGCACTCCGTAACTTTCGTGAAATCAATTTTCAAAAAGTCACAGATGTTTCGCACCTTATGAAAGAAAATGTGGCGTAATATATTACGAGGCTTCGTGAAATCGGACGCTTTCTGCCAAGCGATTACCATATTTGCATCAACTGTTCTGTTATCAAAGCAAAAACAATCAATATACGTAACACAATTAAAACACTGTAAACCGCTTGGATGCGATTTTCTATTCAAAATGGAGAAAAAAAAAGACATTAGGAAGATGTGGTTTCGACAAAGGCCGTCCAAAATCACATCCTACTCTATTCAAAATCACATCTGAAGCCTGTAAACTATTGTCCCACCTTGACAAAGAGTGCATTGTGACTGGTGACTTCTGGCTTCAACAGCTTAAACCGCATTGTGATTCTGGGCTCAGGATGTGATATTAATTTGCACCCTCCTAATTTTATTCCTCCTGTCCATTTTGAAAAGAAAATCACAAAAGGAGTACAGAGAAACGTGACTCCACTGACGACATCAAACTATGCATAAGACAACCATAGGCAGTACAGACATTAAACACACAATATAATGTGGCTAAACTACACGGCGCAAACGACATAAAAAACACTTCCAGAATCCCAAAGTACATGTAGGCTGGCATATGCACGGGACGTGCACTTACGATCTGTTGCGGTTAGAAGGTTTACGGAGCTCTGATCCTGTCGAGGCCTCCACCGAAGTTCTTTGGACAGACACGGTTTGTGAACGTGCCCTTTTCTTTAATTAATGCAGTGATTTGAACATAAACAAATGAAATGAATGCCTTGAATCAATGAAATTGAAATGAAACAAAATCATGAACATGATGAATGTGGAAATGCATGTTATTAGAATGATTTTAAACAGGGCAAGTCAAACATAGTCAAAACCCAACAATTTTTTTGCAAATTTCTAAGAAATCTTGTGTATATTATTTTAAAACTGTACAGAACTCAAATAACAAGCTTTCTCCAGTACAAAAACCAGCCAACAAACTCACGTTGCTGGCAATGTATTGACTTTTAAACTAAAACCCTGTTTTAGCAATTTGTCCGCGACAGCACCATGACATGCAAGACTCGCAGTTTTCAGAAAAAACATCAAAATGACTTCCACAATTTGACTTCTCATCTCTATTTTTCATTTCTTCCCCAACTGTCAATGTTAACCCCTTGCGTACGGATGACGCCATATGGCGTCAAAAAACAAAGGGCCACCAGGCCGGATGACGCCATTTGCCGCCGTTTAATTGTGCAGTTGCAATCCATTGTTGGATTATTGTTTGTTATGCTTGACTGCACAAACACATTAGCGGTTCGCTTTACTGCCAAAACCGCTGCGACACCCCGACGTCTCCCAAAAAAAAAACGTACTCAAGGGGTTAAACCAACATGCTTTAAACTGTCAAAATTCAAAGCTCTGCTTGTCTTCTCACCTTGAAAAAGATTAAAATCGCACTATAGGACTAATAGACCCAAGACGTAATGACATCACGCTTTGTTTACCATGTGCGTTTTCCTATGGGAGCCAGGTGTGGGGACGTCATTACATCTTAGGTCTATTGATATCTTGTACCGTGCTTTCCTCGGGAAAAAGCCCCGTATGGTAAGATGTGATATTAATAATGATGACTTGTGGCAACAGGAAATAAGCATGGAGGCTTTGGCCGAGATTCCTGATTATGATAAGTCTGGGGAAGACTGCAATCAAAGCATCTATAGGGGTGCGTCAGAACCCAACCGCCGGTTTGGGGGAAGTTTCACCTCATCCTAAAAATTACTTGGGGATGGGGGGATCCCCATAGAGAAATGAACCTCCTTCCCAAATTAATTCCTCTATTGTTTGGGTTCCTAATAAAGTCATGGTGTTCCTCTAATCAGGCCTGTCCCATGCAGTGGCACATTTCCTCCCATCAGGCCCCAACTAGGGGTAGTAGGGGAATCGGGTACCCGATTGAAAAAAGCATGGGTACCCACAGGTACCCAGGTTAAAGAAAGCAAAGCTCAAAAATTTAATCTTGGATATTTCTGTTCATATTGTTTATACAGGTCTACACGTTAAACGTACATGCATGTACATGATTAGCATTGTTGCAATTTTCAGAAATGTTTAAAGTTTTGCGTTGTTGGATGGCGAAAATAACGAGAAAAAATATTTGTTATATGGGTGAAAACCAACAAAAAAGGGCAATGGTGGTATTATGCTACTAAGCAGTGGGTTAAAGGTAATATACAACATTTGCAAACATCAAAAAACAAAACTATTGAATTATTACGAAATACCGTACTAGACTGTAGTAGTCTCAAGCATCCTGTGAAATCATGGCACTTGGTGTGCTGTCAATTTCAAGAAAAGTGCATTTTTTTCAAATACTGCCTCCAATTTACCAACTTCAGTTAATAGGCCACATTCTGTTTGGCAATTGGTTACACATCCGTGAACGGGTGCAAGCCAGCTAGTCTAGTTTCCCGACCTGATTATTCCCTGACGCCTATATTAAAAGTGCTCCGTTTTGTCTAAAGTAGGGTCAGGGAATTACCAGACTACAAGAACAAAATTGTTTTGCTTTGTTTTCCCAGCATCTATGCACACAAAACTTTTAACAGGTCGGTGTTACAGTATACAAATAATGAATGTTTATGAGTGCGATGGTAAGAATAATTTCATGAGGTGACAGATTGAATGTTCCATTCCACGAGGCGAAGCCAAGTGGAATGGGACATTCCATCTGTCACCGAATGAAATTATTCTTACCATTGCACGAATGTGAAACATTCATTATTTGTTTTATACAATGCCTGAATAAATTTGACAGATTGCATGCATGGATTTCTTGGTGTAACGTTACAACGTGCCGTTTACCTTCTCAGTCCCGCATAAAACCGCGACAAAAAATTGTGGAGTTCCGAATCAGTTAAAGCTTCAATTGTTGTTCCTGCGTGTCTTGCAAATTCATCTAATCGTTTCACTGCATATTTGATTTGTCTCTTTGTATTTGGAGCGTCAGCATCGCCTACGAGTTCCAATATTTCGTCGTCTGTTAGGAAAACAAACCGTGGCAGTTCGGGAAACTCGGCCGCCTTGTTGTGTGAATGACAGCGCTGTTGTAGCGCCACCAAGTGACCGTGAAATTAGAAAAGTTTTTGGGTTCTATCAATGCGCGCGCACCATGTGATAGACCCATGTGATAGAACGTATTGGGCGGTGCGGGTTCGCGGCGTGTGATGGGTCGAATAATTCAATGCACGTGATCGACTCTCCACCAATCGGATGGCGGGGATTTATTCAGGTGTTGTATAATATTTGCTATCAAATACTAACCCAAAATCCATTCACTTTTGAAAATTACAACAAAGGCAAACCTTGTATACTACCTTTAACCCTCACCCTGCTAAAACCAACAATTTTTAATATGATTTTAATATAATTTTAATCCCTTGTGGATTGTTTGACGAATTTTAATATGATTTGACATGCACCCTTGGGGGTTAGGGTTTAATCCAGCCCATGATGCTGCAAGCAACAAAATGAATGGGTATAGCACAAACCAGTGTTGGAGTACTCGTACGCAAGTACAACTCGAGTACCACTAAGTACTCGGCCCAAATTCGATTTTCAGTAATAAAAAATAACATTGGCCTTAGCACGTACTCGGCTTTTTGAACTCGGACTCGTACCCGGACTCGGCATTTTGGGTAAATTCCCCAAAATGAGAAATTTCTGGCTCAATCACATGTGGTGTACAACTTTTTGAGTAGGTTCATCATTTTGTGTAAAAATTAAATTAAAAAACATGAAAATAAAGTGAAGTAGTCAGTCCCCTGAATTGTTGGTGTTTAGACTCTTGACGATGCAGGTAAATGTATATTATAATAATTTTCAGAACATAACGTGGCATTTTTGTTTCTTATGGTGTACTTGTACTCGGCCCATACTCGACTGTTTATGTACTCGTACTCGGCTCGTACTCGGACCCTGAAAAACTTGGACTCAAATTTATGGCCCAGGACTCAATCATCAATGTACTTGGACTCGGCCCGGCCCGTACTCAGCACCTAAATGTACTCAGAGAACTTGATACTCAGATTGTAGGACTCGACTCGACAAACGCTCACACTGTTAGGTTTCTACTCAGGAAGGGGATATGCCTACCTCATTGGAGAACTGCAGATTCATCTGAACAGGCTCCTTCTCCGTGGCCGTGTTTTCCTGCCAGACATTGATGGTACACTGACCAATGGGATTCTTCTTAATAATCTCCACCATGTAACACACAAGCTGCTTGTGCCACAACTCGTCCGCTGTGATTGGCTGCAAGGAGGAGAGGCAAATATAAGGTGCGCGTTCAAATAGTTTACATGCATAAATTATGATCACACATTCGAGCTTCCCAATTTGTCAAGTACGGCACTTTTTGGTTGTTATAATATTTTTTACAAAACAACTCAACAAAATTGCCTGGCATATTGTTTCGAGTTTCAGCAAGTTCTTTGGAAAATCCATTTGCCTTTGAGAAAGAACTTGCTTAAGGGAGGAGTGGTTAATCTGTGGTCGGGCCAGGTCTTTGAAAAGCCCAGCCGTGCCCGGGCCTTCAGGCTTTTACTCTTGCTATTGTGAGCCACAAATCACCTAACAATAGAGCATCAACTAATCAATAAAGCCCGGCCTCTGCCAGGCCCGGCCTCTGCCAGGCCCGGCCTCTGCCAGGCCCGGCCTCTGCCAGGCCCGGCCTCTGCCAGGCCCGGCCTCTGCCAGGCCCGGCCTCTGCCAGGCCCGGCCTCTGCCAGGCCCGGCCTCTGCCAGGCCCGGCCTCTGCCAGGCCCGGCCTCTGCCAGGCCCGGCCTCTGCCAGGCCCGGCCTCTGCCAGGCCCGGCCTCTGCCAGGCCCGGCCTCTGCCAGGCCCGGCCTCTGCCAGGCCCGGCCTCTGCCAGGCCCGGCCTCTGCCAGGCCCGGCCTCTGCCAGGCCCGGCCTCTGCCAGGCCCGGCCTCTGCCAGGCCCGGCCTCTGCCAGGCCCGGCCTCTGCCAGGCCCGGCCTCTGCCAGGCCCGGCCTCTGCCAGGCCCGGCCTCTGCCAGGCCCGGCCTCTGCCAGGCCCGGCCTCTGCCAGGCCAGGCCTCTGCCAGGCCAGGCCTCTGCCAGGCCAGGCCTCTGCCAGGCCAGGCCTGGTTGTAGCCCCTCCCACACTAATCTGCACCCATTCATAGCTGGATCAAAAGATGCCTCAGCTGTCAGTCAAGTCTGGGTGAACAATTGGAGCCGGCTGGACTCCAGAATTAATGGGCAGTTTATTGTGTACAATCAGGGGATTATAAAAGCCCAAAGGCCCGGGCTAAGTTCGAAACATTAGGCCAGCTAATTTTGTTGATTTGTATATTTCCGGTTAATCCTGTCAGTTAGCAGTTTGCAGCAGTTTAATTCATTTTCATATTTCTAAAAGAAAATAATCATATTTTGCTTTGAAAAATTTGAAGTATGATATGCTGTTTTATTGATATTTAGTCATATCTGCTAGTCAAAGGGAGAAAATGGTTTTCTGTAGTGGAGCGTCGTTGTTTGGACGGCATGCCAGTATGTGTATTTGTATAGGCCTCCTTTTATGATGGAACACAAATGTGACCTGGCACCGCAAAATGGGTGAAAGTAACCAAATTTTAAAATGGAGGTTTTTGTTTTACAAAAATCTCCCATACAAAATCCCATGGGAATTGCATGGTGAATTGGACACCATGGAAATCCCATGGGAGGTTTTGTAAGGGTTTTAATGGGCCATTTATTTATTTATTCAATTATTTCTGGTAATGAAACCAAGGATTCTTCAAAAGCGAATATTGCACTGTAGCCAAGGATGTATTCGAATCCATTATGAGTCCATCACAAGTCCCTGCAAGTCCATATCACAAGCCCTCCAGTCCTAATTCCAATCACAAGCTATTCAAATGAGCTTTGACAAAGGCATTCCTTTGTCATTGTTCATCCAGTTACTTGTGACCGGCTTTATGAAAGGACTTCTGACTGGACTTGCGAAGGGACTTGTGAAAGGACTTGCAGGGACTTGAGTACAACTCCGACAAAAGCTCACACATGTAAAGAAACTTGTGACGAGAAGAAAAAATGTCCAGTTTTAAAGGTGGGAGGAAAAACTCCCGAATAATATTCCTGGATAAAGCCCACGGAATCAGGCTGGGATTCGAACCCGGGTCACAGCGGTGGAAGGCGAGGAAAGTACCACGAGGCCAACCTGTCACTAACAGTCAGCAAAGTTGAACTTGGTCCAACTTGGTCGGACTGCCCATAGCATCATCAGCTCAACATGAAAGCAATGTATGTGGAAGCCCCTACCATTGGCTCGCCGCCTCCAAAGTACATCTCCATGCCTTCGAGATCTGACAAGTTCATCAGAATGTTGTCCTTAGTGTTAGCCAGGAAGAAAGAGCCGGATATGTCACACAGTCGACCCCGGTATGTATTTTCACGTCGCTGAATCTCCTGTGAATGACAACAATTTGCTATGATAGGCAAACTCATCAATAGAGGTGTTCTAAACAGGCTTTCAAGCAGACCCAGGTGAAAAGTAGGAGAATAGTAGGATTGAAATGTAAAAAAAATAAAAATTAAAATAATAATAATAATAATAATAATAATAATAAATGGGGTAAATAAGTAGGACTTTTGCAGGCTTTCAGGAGTAGTTTGCATTGATACTGTCCACAGCATCACAGGCCTCATTTGGCATGTTCTGTACTCACAACACTTGCGCTCCATCCTCAACTAAGCTCTTGGAAGTATTAGTTGCAGTACTCCTGCATCCAAGCCCTTTATTATGTGATTTTCATATGACAGTGTGTAACAATATAAAAATATTCAATGAGATTTCATTTTTCAGAGTTGTGGGGAAAAAAAGTAGGAAAAAGTAGGACAACAAATAGGAATTTCAAGAAAAAAGTAGGAAAAGTAGGAGCAAGGTAAGAAAAGTGGGAATAGATCTCTCTGATAGGACGCCATCTTCGTAGGAAAATTACAACTGCGTGTTCAACGCCATCCGGTGCGTGTGCGCGCAGTGTGCAAAATATTCTAAACATATGCGGGCATGTTGCTCGAAATTTCTTCTAAAATTTGACGCCCAAAATGATGATGCAAGTGGCAATCTGTAGGAAGTGACGTCATTTGAGAGAGACCTATACCTGAAAGCGTGCATTTTTTCATTGTAAGCACTCACATGAAGGACGTCGTCGCTGCCATTGTCATTAAAGAAGTAGACCCTCGCCACCAGATGGTCATCACCTTGCTCCGATGAGATATAGGTCATGCAGCGTATCGTCTTGCCCATCACACTCTCTGTAGGCACCATGATGGCAAAACAGCCGGTGCGTGCCGTCTCGATGACAAAGTTGCGATGGGAGGCCTTGCAGACCAGGCTGTAGGTGTCCTGTTCAGCTTTCTCCCACTTGAAGAACTTACCTGGATTGCCAAAACAAGAAAAAGACTGATCACACTAATAACCCTCTTGTGTCCGACTGTCAGTGATTGGCTGGTATGCCAAAAACAGGCTGTGCAGTAGGGGTGTTTATTTTTTGAATAATTTAGTATTCGATTATTCGAAACTTTGTTTGACCGAATATCCGATACTCGGCGATCACGTTTTTCATGCGTCCGCTGCAATTGCATGCCGTGCGGACGCGGCGATAACAAAGTTGCACGCAAAGTACGGTGGTGTTCTACGTGCAGCGATCGATATTATGGACCGCCCAATCGACATTTTTTGCCTGCACTTGTTGTATAAAGATCATTACGGGTACGTATAACGTTCTGATAACAAGAAACCAAACTACAGCCTGCCTTTTTGCAGCAATTATTTTAAAAGTGTCAAGGGTTTTACGGACGGGAACAATAAACCTCCCTCCACAAAAATAAACCGTCGACAAAAAGTGGTATTAGACACTGCTAAGCGCCGTAACTTTCGTATAAAAATAGCATCAGAGTCGTATCTGTACATGCATATATATTTTTTCGAATATTTGAACCGGTAAAAAGGTTTTCGAATATTCAGTTGAAATATTTGTTTGAAAAGGCTCCATCTATTCATTACTCTCCCATTCAAGAACAATATAGTTGAAACATGAACGGATTGAGTACGTGCAGGAATGCACGTATAGACAACAGGTCAGGTGGTCTTTTTCAAACTGTGGCTATGGCTGTCCTCCGTATTCAAGAGGTCCGAGCTCATATTAACGAGAGTCGACTGTACTCTGTCAATACGCACTATGCAATCTGCAGAAGCATTTTGACAGTCTGTCATTTTGTGTTTATAGTTGAAGTAGGACTGTCTGTTTGTCCCACATCCTCTTGGGATCATTATTTATTTGGCATATATACAAATTATTCCAATTTTCAGACCTACAGACCCAGGCGGGTAACGTCCGCCGTTGGTGAGACCCACTCACCCCTCCCCCCTTCAAAATAAGGTGTACTAATGCTTTGCTCATTGTAATATATGTGACCCGCTCCAGAAAAGGGTGATATAAGTCGCGCTATGCATTTACGTGTAATGGCCCTTTCAACGTAATAAAGAGGGTGACATTTTTCGTCAAAATATACTTTTTGTTTTTGACTTTAATGACATCTTAAATATCTAAAGTTTCAGGTTTAGTGCACAACAATGTTGATTTCAGTGAATAAAGTGAAAAAAATAACCTTTTTAGAGTGCATTGTTCCATTGCATTGTATTAGAACTAGCTATTTCAAAGCCTGTTTTCTCTGTTGTGTAATTTGAACTCCATGGAACTAATTAATATTCAAAAACGCGATATCTCCAGAACGGAAAGGGCTTTGGAGCTCTGTCATGTACCAAATGAAAGCTTAAATTGCGGGCTTTCCAAACATGCATGAAACTCATTTTTCATATTTTGCGACATAATATACCTTTTTCCAGAGCGGGTCACATATATCTCCTGCCAGGAGTTCTTTGCGGATTGGGGTAGCACCCTCCATTTCACCCTTGGTTGCCACATTACGACACTTAACCCCTTCTGGCAGCCTGTTATTAATGGGGTGCTGGTATATGCCAAAGTTAATTCAAACAACAGGCAAACAATGGATTGAGTATGCACAGGAATGCACATATAGATGACAACTGGCCAGGTGGTCTTTTTCAAACTGCGGCCATGGCCATCGTCCATATTCAAGAGGTTAATAGTTGCAAAAACTAAATCCTACCAGGTTCCTTGTTCAGATGCCAGATGTTCGGCTGGCAGGTGGCGATGTCCTTCAGGACGGCGCTGTGCTGGATCTCCAGCTTGTACGGCTGCAGCAGTGTGATGTTCCTGGGCATGCAGCAGCAGCTGACGATCGGCGAGACTGAGATGCAGCCCTCAGAGCCTGGCAGGTTAGGCAGAGTGTTCCACACCAGGCTGACACACATGGTGCAGCTGGAGGACTGCGACAGGGCCTTGCGGGGCACCTTGAGATGGGTGGAAAGCTGCTTGGTGGTCATCCCCACCTTATCCACCTTCTGCATCATGACCACCTTCTCGCCCTCCAGCTCGATGTAGGGTGACTCCTCATCCTCATCCGAACTCTCTTCTGTGTTATCTTCTGTGTCCTCTTCAGGGTCTGGTGCCTCCTCGTCACCACCCTGGGTGAACTCGATGTAGTCGCCCTCATCATCCTCCACGGCTGGTTGATGCTTCAACTCAGCCGGGTGGTAGCGCTTGTGGGCCCCACCGCCGCCAGCACGCTTGTTGTAGTCCACCAACGTATGCCCAGGTCGGGGCTTAGTGCTGGGCCTGACGCCCATGAAGGGTTTGGAGAGAATCTCAAAGCCTTCCTCTGTCTCTAAGCTCTCCTCATTCATCCCACCCCCTCCTCTCACCGTGGCACGAGGGGACACCTCTGCTGTGACTGCTGTGACTACTCCGGATGTAGCTGCTTCAGACATGGGTGGTTCAGGCAAAGCCATCTTGGACTTATTCATCACTGATTCAGTCGCAACTAAATGCGCTGATGGAACCCACTTCCCATCTACTAGATTGGGGCCTCCGGTTTTCTTGCTACAAACTGAGAGTCAAAAAGGTTAATGCACAAACTTTTCGATAATTTATGATACAACCAGGCCAATCTCAGAATAGAGCAGGCTTAACCTAATCCAAATTTTACATAAGCAGAAAATAACTGCTTAACAAATTCACATGTTAAGCAAAAACAAACTCGGAATACGTTATAAAGCTGGTGTCGGACGGAGGGTTTTCCTAAAGTGGTGCATTTAAACAATTTTTTTTTTTTGTGGGGGGGGGGGATTGACAAATTAAAATGAACTATTACTTACTCCGAGCACAAACCCAACTTTCCGTGTGTTTGGGGTAAAATTATAATTTAGGCAAGACGGTAAAAGAAAAAAAAATCAATTCTTTAAAAAAAATTTAAATTACCTAATACAATGCTAAAAGCCACTCTAAGTATAAGGGTTACAATCAGAGGTGCTAGAGTTGGTGATGTTTTGAATAGCCAACCCTACCACCCTTACGGTTTTCCGCGGCCCAATTCTCAATAGAGGATAATTCTTCAACAGTTTCCAAAGAAAATGTTCAAACCTGTAGACCCAGGCGGGGTAACTTCCACTGTCAATAAGACCAACTCACCTCCCCATTCTACCATGTTAGGGTCTTGCCTCATTTAGGGGCAACGAATATAACAAAGATATGTTTACATCAGTGACCAAAATGAGAGAATTACAGCCAAAAAGAACATCTCACCTTTTCCTTAAAATCATTGTCTTTAAATACAGCTGCGACGGCACAGTCGTGCATTTCGCCATCTCACTTTTAAACAGAGTTGGAGTCGAGTCCCTGCAAGTCCTTTCACAAGTGCTTCCGCAAGTCCGGTCAGAAGTCCTTTCATAAAGCCGCTCACAAGTAACTGCATGGATGAACAATGACAAAGGAATGCCTTTGTCAAAGCTCATTTGAATAGCTTGTGATTGGGATTATGACTGGAGGGCTTGTGAGGGACTTGCAGGGACTTGCAGGGACTTGCAGGGACTTGCAGGGACTTGCAGGGACTTGCAGGGACTTGCAGGGACTTGCAGGGACTTGCAGGGACTTGCAGGGACTTGCAGGGACTTGCAGGGACTTGCAGGGACTTGCAGGGACTTGCAGGGACTTGCAGGGACTTGTGATGGACTCGACTACATCTCTGCTTCTAAATAAGCTTACTTTTTGCCTCCCAACTTCAGAGTTACACGACATGTAGTATTGTTTTCATGGTTAAAATTTTTTTTTTAAATGTCTTAAATATCGCCCGACCCCTTTCTCCGGATTTTTCCCATTTAGGGGCAACACAAGTTTGGGTTTTTGTTGGCCTAACTCCAAGTAAAATCAATTTTCGCTCCCTCACCCTTCCTAGCCCTTACCTCCGCTGGCCCTATTGCAGGCAGCATGTATGGCCGTAAACCACTCCCTACGTTCATGGTCGCTCTCGGCGATGAAGTGGTAGATTCTGCCGGGAGTCTTCAGGTAGAAGTGGTAGCCTCGGTTCTCCAGGTCCAGCTGGCCGCTCAGAATCAAGGAGTAGCCCCCCTTCATGGGAATGGTGCCCTTGGGATTGGCATCCTGCCAACAACCACAAAAAAAAATCAAGTTTGAGTAAAAGCGACAAAACCGCATACTACTTTTGGCACCAGGAGTGTCTGGGAAGCCGGAACGTTCCTGTTCCTTTCGGTTCCTTTCGGTTCCTTTCGGTTCCTTTCGGTTCCTTTCGGTTCCTTTCGGTTCCTTTCGGTTCCTTTCGGTTCCTTTCGGTTCCTTTCGGTTCCTTTCGGTTCCAACAGGCCATTTCAAGATTAAGCATACTTACACAGGCCAATGTGCTTACAGATTGGCACTTATGGGGTACAGGGCAACAATAGGGACAATGGACCCCACTACTTTGTCTTTATAAATTGATGTATCCCACAGCCGTAACGCTATGTATTTCGAGATTTCTAAGGGAACAAAGGAGAACAAAAGAAGGGAAGTAGGGTCGAACAATAGAGGTACCCCACAAGCAATAGCGTGTCAAGTGTGTCATAATCAGAAAATCCATATTTTTCATAAAATTTACCTGAAAATCAAATATATTTTTTTCTGAGCTCATGCTATGCGTGCAGGCCGCATGCCTGGTGATTTTAACGAACCCACGCACACGCTGGATGGACCGTCTCCTTATTTTTTTGTTTATTTCCAAAGCTAAAGTTGCATCCGTTCAGTTGTGACTGCAATAATGAGCCAGTACACATAACAGCATAACAAAACATTATAGTGGTCGGATTTCACAAAATCCGTATTTATAAACAAAAATTCATACTTCGGTATTTAAAAAAAATTTCCATACGAAATATGGAAAATCCGTACTGGTTGGCAGCTCTGCACCCGGCATCCCAATGGGAAAAATGGGTGTTCATGACTTGAACAGGCAGTGCTCCCGGTGGAAAAGTGTTCTGACTCATGGGAAATTCTCTACTAAATAAGATCCTGTGAGAAAACAATTTACAGGTTTACTCAGGAGTAGATTTCATGAAACTTCACGCAAGTGCGCAACTCCACCTGAGCAAGGTACATGTACATTCATAAGTTGTGCAACATTTGCGACTTAATCCCCTCTCCCCCCCCCCCCCACCTAAATTGAAAATGGTTATATTGTGAGTTTAGCCCTGTGTTGATTTTCTGAAGTCTTACATGTGAATAACGGAACTGTGACATGCCCATGCAAGTAGTTCAATATCACACTGTTGAACTAAATTCAGCTTTCTCCGGAATACCGTAACGGCGCTCTACCAACTGAGCTATCTTGCCCTATGTTGGCGGTCTCCCAAATTGTCAGTGTCTTTGTTCGGGGGGTGCTTGTCAGAAGTCCCAACAATGTCGCTAATTCCCAGCTTGTATCGTAAAGTGACCCCTGGCTATATAGCATTACGAGTTTATGACTTTGGTTTATGACGAGTACTCCCCGAACAAAGACACCGACAATTTGGGAGACCGCCAACATAGCTCAGTTGGTAGAGCGCCGGTACGGTATTCCGGAGGTCGCAGCTTTAAATCCTGCTCCTGCCAGGTTTTTTTGTTCACTTTGAAAATTCAAATTCAACTTTTGCCAACTATCTTTGTTATATCTCCGTCTTGGATACTGTATTTTGATTGGCCTAGAACAATCACGTGCCCGGTCTATAAAAACGACTGCCACACTCCAAGCATGATATCACACATCAGCCAGCTAGCTATTGAGTTGTATCATTGGTACCCACGCTACACTGTTAACGACAGTAAACTAGAGTGGGAGCAGCGAGCTAGCAGGCGAGCAGCTGTTTTGATCGCGTGATTTATTTGAGTAAATTTCCACCGAGCAAGGCAAGTTGAACTGAAAAAACTGGATTTGGCGATATAACAAAACAATTGTTGACTGCTGTGATGTGGGATATGACATTTTTAACACCCTCGGGGACGCATAGCACATCACAGCAGTCAACAATTGTTAAGTATCAAATCATAAGAGTAGAGGCTGAACAAATACACATACTGGCATGCCGTGTGTTCAAATTTGGCAGACATTCTCTTTTTTAACTAGGAAATGCCCATTACTGTCAGTAAAACAGCTTAGCATACTTGAAATCTATCAAAATGAAGTACATCTATCAGAAAGTTTGTAAATTTACTGAAAAATTTTCAACATTTCAGATGCCATTAATAAAAAAATATATATATATTCAAAACTTGACATCTTGCAAGCCGTCATCAGCATACACTGCCACTATATTGAGACCAGACATCAGGCTTTCCTTGCGGCTGTTTACACCTCTTGAATACGGACGACGGCCATAGCTTCAGTTTAAAAAACACCACCTGGCCGGTTGCCATCTGTATGCGCATTCCTGTGCATACTCAATCCATTCATGTTTCAACCACATTGTTCGTGAATGGGAGCGTAATGAATAGATGGAGCTGTTTCAAACAAAGCTTTCATTCACACGAAGGGGGCGGGGTGGGGGTGGGGCTCCAGGTGTGATGAATAAGAACACTCTATTCATTGTGGCGCCTGCTGTTTGCATTTACGCATCAATAACAGCAAGGGGTTAGGCAATAGAGACATACCAGAGGGTCTTTGAAGTACATGAGGCACATCTTGTCCAGGACGATCCAACGTTTACGGAAGGCTTCCTTGCCCTTGGCGCCGGTCTTAAACAGGTAGCCCTCCTTCAGTATTTCGTACTGCAGGAAACGGGAGATCTGTCGGGACAGAAAAAATCAGTGATGAAGTTTAAAATGAATTTAGACGAGATGCACATAATGGGAAAGAAGGGTGGAAGAGAGCTGAAAAGAAATGATTCAGATATGTCATCATCACATCAGGCTACCAGCAATTATTGCAACAAGCCATATTTTTTGAGAAAATGGGGGAACTGAACGACTCCATTTTGGGGAAATGCATAGTAGTGATTTCATAGTTGTCAAAGCCACTTTTCGCATTTGGTGACTTTAGTTTAATTTACCTCTTGAATACGGACGACGGCCATTGCCGCGGTTTGAAAAAGACCACCTGGCTGGTGGTCATCTATATGCACATTCCTGCACAGACTCAATCCATTGTCTGCCTATTGTGTGCATTACGCTTGGCTGTACAAGCCCGCATTGGCACACCAGCACCCCATTAATAACAGCTGGACTAGAAGGGGTTATATTATAGACTGGGGAAAAAACATTTTTTGAATTGAATGAAAGCTTGTAAACTTCCATCAATAACCAGGAATTTACTCTCTTTTTTTATACTCCCGATATGGCGTTGTCACAATGCCAAATTCATCCAAAAATATAGCCTAGGGTTTCTGTGGCATTGGGCTGAAACTGTTATCCACTAGTCGGCTGTAATATCACAGAATGTCAACAGTCTGGGTGCACATCACAACAGAAAACTGCACCGGTGACGTGTTTCTATTTTTCACATTTAGGTGGTCATGGTGTGCATGGAACAAATCGAGTGTTTCAAGATCACGTCTTTTTTTTAAACAACTTTTGCAATTCACAAGACAGAACCTTTAACCCATCAGCATGGTTAATTTATGCCATTTTTAGAAAGAAACTTTTTCTCTTCAGTGCAATTAGATACATTAACCTCTTAACCAGTTCACGCCGGGATTATTTTGACATTCACTGGACCCAGGCACGGGATTATTTTTCACGAACCTCGATGGCAACCGGGTTCAGGTGGAATCAGGCCATAATCTCTGGGTAGCACAACCTGATATTGCCGGCCTCACTTGCCGAGAGCGGGTCGCTGACGGATATTTCCGGCCTCGATCGAGTGCATGTTTATCAGTCATCCGTTCTGAATACCGCAAAACCTCTGCGTGTATACACGTCATCCGACCCGAACTGGTTAAATACAGACGACGGCCATAGCCGTGATTTGAAAAAAAGACCACATGCATGTCTGGTTCTCGTCTATACGCACATTCCTGCGCATACTCAATCCATCAATTGCCTGTTGTTTCCATTATGCTTGGCCGATGCACAAGCCCGTCTTGGCGTACGAGCACACACCATCAACAACAGCCGGACGGAAGGGGTTAGATTAAACGTTACTCACTATATTTTGATCTTTTTCGACGCTTTTTTGTTTCTGGATGTTGAACTTGAGGCATCGCACTGCTTGGAACCATTCAACCATATCCTGCAGGATGATATGAAGAGAGTGACAAATTCAAATTAATGTGACCTGGCACCACCAAACAGGAGGAAAGTCGCAAAAGTTGAAATCCGAGATGATGGTATTTCCTGAAAGCACTTGCAGCAAGCTTTAATTGGATGTCATCAATGTGTCTTGCTGTAGTTGATACCTATAGGCCCTGCTATAGAGGAATCCCACAACGACGAGTTTAGCACCGATCTGCGCACTTCCGCATTTGAAAACGAGGATCTCAATGTCACAGTAAACAACTTTATGCTGATCGTGCACCTGCGCTTCCTTTTATGGCCTGATTAATTCATGCATGAATGAATGAATGTGCTGAAAAGCATTGTTTTGTTTGCCACTGACATTCTCGCTTTCAACCCGGAAGTGCGCAGAGGGGCTAATGTGAAATTCCTCTATGACCTTTTAAAGCTGTAAGAGTCTTAACCCCTTGTTTTGAGAATATGAAGCTCAAAGTTAGTGAACTGTCCACACTTTAACCTGAGTTCAACAAAGAAATCTCCCCTAATAATATTTCGAGATTGTTCTCAAATTCAGTTCTAAAACTTAGGGATGTGATAGTGTATATTATACAACACCTGAATAAATCCCAGCCATCCGATTGGTGGATCGTCGATCACGTGCATTGAATTATTCGACCCATCACACGACGCGAACCCGCACCGCCCAAAATGTTCTATCACATGGTTCTATCAAACGGTGCGCGCGCACTGATAGAACCAAACGAACTTCCCTAATTTCACGGTCACTATGGTGTGGCGCTACAACAGGGCTATCATTCACACAACATGGCAGCCGAGTTTCCCGAACTGCCGCGGTTTGTTAACGGACGACGAAATATTGGAACTCGTAGGCGAAGCTGACGCTCCAAATACAAAGAGACAAATCAAATATGCAGTGAAACGATTAGATGAATTTGCAAGACACGCAGGAACAACAATTGAAGCTTTAACTGTTTCGGAACTCGACAATTTTTTGTCGCGGTTTTATGCGGGACTGAGAAGGTAAACGACACGTTGTAACGTTACACCAAGAAATCCATGCATGCAATCTGTCGGATTTATTCAGGCGTTGTATAAAACAAATAATGAATGTTTCACATTCGTGCAATGGTAAGAATAATTTCATTCAGTGACAGATGGAATGTCCCATTCCATTCGGCTTCGCCTCGTGGAATGGAACATTCAATCTGTCACTGAATGAAATTATTCTTACCATCGCACTCATAAACATTCATCATTTGTATAATGTCATTTGCACATAGCCTTTGCACAGCGCCCTCGCCTGATTGCAGGTCCAGTAGTTTAGTTATCTAGTCTTTGTCTGTAGTGAGTTATTAACACCACAGCATCTCAAAAATCAACATCTTATGTCTACTGTGTCATCCTTTTTAAGATTCGGATCTGATTCTTCTGTGTATACTTTTCCACATGGCTGTTCCATGGCTATGCTAGGGGGTTTTTCATTGGCAAGCACCATTAAAAGAACGAGGCACCGTTAATGTACACCATCCTGTCATGTGTCATTTTCACCTGTCACAATAGAATAATTAAAGGCTTTCCAAAAGTAAACAAAAGTTAAAAGAATAAATTGACTAAAGCCCAATTCACACAAGCGGTAGTAACACACATGGGCAGCAGCGACTTTTCGACAAATGGTACCAGTGGGCTATAGAAGGGACTTGATAAAAATAGCTCTCCAAAGAAATAATTGGCTGTTTTATTTTACAATACGCAATCTACATAGAACTACAAAATGACGCAGACTTCTCTCAGCAATCAACATCATCTTTGAAATGTTTGATTTCAAATGTGAATAAAAAAAAACCTTTAGATCGATCTTAGGCGCTCGGAAAGCACTGAGCATATATTTGCCTTATACACTATGTCGGGAAAGGGCAAACATTTCTCTTCTAGTTTACATCACCCCTAATGAAAATTCCACCTACTCACTGATTACGCGGTACGTACTCGCTGCTACATTGGATTCGAACCGGCCAGCCGACCACAGCAAGCTCAGTGGTTGAGTCGTTAAGACCTCTGCACTAGTAAGCAGGAGGTCGTGAGTTTGAGTCCCCCCCCCCCTCAACAAGTCCAGCAGTCACAATGTAGTTTTGTCAAGGTGGGACGATTTGTAGACTTTGGGAGTTTTTAAAAAGAGTAGAATGTGATTTTTTGATGTCACATCCAAAGGTTTCACAGTACTAGTCAGTTATCGTTTTTTTTCTGGAAATTCTGTCAAAAGCATTTAACAGAGGGAAAAATCAGCCCCAAATGGATCATATACAACTTGACCAGCTTCTGCAACTCATCAGCATGGAATCCTGTCTCCCTTTCATCCAAACAACAATGGGAAGTGCTTTGATGTCCGGACATCACTGGACAGTCTAACCATTTACGGCCTAATCTAAAAAGGTCATCAGCTGTGATGTAGCGGACTTTCCTTTTAGGTGTGGCTTCATTTCCCACATAACACTGCCATTGGCTCTATAATCTTGACCAGACCTTTTATGGACTTACTCTTGAGTGAGGTCATAATGTGAGCGGCTTGCCTAATCAAGAGAGTTAAGTATTACAGCTGTGACTCAGATTTAGGCCTATTTACTCAAAGTTTTGGAGAGATGCATAACTTTGATACAGACCCAACGGCTGAGTTCGGGCGATCTGTTCTTATCACGAGTTCCCTGTTCTTGTGCCCGAACGGTGGGAACGCGACCCGCGAACATTGCTCTCGGAACAAGATCACACACCACCTACCAGTCGGGGTTTACAAGAACATGACGTAATTTTACGCGATGTAGAAGACGACCAAAGATGGCGGATGATTTGACGAAGCATGAAAGTCGGCGTAATGTTGCCTAAAATTTCCTTCCAAACGTTTTGAAAAACAAAGCTTTTTCTTAACAAACTAGGGGAAAATGCAGTCTAAATATTGTGCTTCCGGTAAATTATTTTGCGTCTGAAATTCAGGTTTTTGAAACGAATGCTTGATTACGTACATGGGCGCAGCCATTACATTTTGCGTGGTTACCAGCGATAGATGGCGCTCTTGGCTATCAGACATTCTTTGGCGTTCGAGCGACCGGAACACGAACGAAGACACGAGTTGTTCTTGAGCAAGCAAGAACAACTCGCCTGAACTCAGCCATAGTGACTGGGATTCCTGAGTTACAACCCCAAATAAAGTGACTCGCAGCAGATAAAAACCAACCATGCAGAATCCTCAAGACTAGGACTCTCACCCAAGTGACTCAAAACATTGATTATGGAGGCGACTTGGTCTGACCAACGGTGGAAGTTACTCCGCCTGGGTGTATAGGTTTGAAAACTGGGATAATAAACCTTTTCGACATTCTAAAATCATGGGAACAGTATCGGCCATTACTGGCACTAGAAGAGCAAGCACATTAGAATGGACGCGATTGGTCGCATTGGTCACATTGGTTAATAATAATAATGACATAATTAGCTGTTCTAATTCCAGTTGTATTCATCAGTAACCGGTACCCTGAGAGGGATTCCCCAATTATTTCCTTATTTTGACTGCTGTCAGATTATTCATTTCCTTATGTTCCATGCAAAGATACATGTATATTAAGAGTATCTCTCAACTCATGACTGATATTTAGAATAAAATCAGTTAATATTTGGACTGGTTCACAGTGCCATAAGTTTGTGTCAGTGATGGAAATAAGAAAAAAAAATTGATTAGCAAATTATGCTAATCATATTTTTATTTTATTAAGCAATGTGATAAAATTGACTAGCAAAAAAAAAAACGCGACAAACTCAACGGAATTATATGATTTTTTTTATCAAACTTTTAATATTGATTGATGGGTGTGCCAAAGATAAGCAATGTATTACATTCTTGTTATTTAAAAATAAACAAATTACACCATGATTCTGGGTCTTGGTTCTTGCACAGTGTAATTGTGAATGTAAAGTGTTGGATTCAAAAATAAACTGAATATTTTTCCAGTTGAAAATGTTTACACAATAAGGCCAAGTTAAATAAAAACACGGCTGATCGTCCGCGTTTTCAAAACGAGGATGAGGGCCCTTTCAAATTCATGAAAAATCTTTCTTGGAGGAAAAGAATTCAAATGAAAAAAAAAAGAATGCGGCCTTTAATAAAAAAGGATGCGGGCGGTTTGTTTTTTTACTTGGCCTAAAGACGAGGATAACAAAAAATTCAGGGATAAAAAAAAATTCAGGTATAAAAAAAAATCAGGCAATCCGCAGAGAGTCCTTTCTAAATTGGATTTTTCACTAGTTACGTACATTTCCATGCAGCTAAGCGCTGGTATCCGAGTCTGCGAATAGCACGAATGGATCGGCGAATAAATGGATCGGCGAATAAATGGATCGGCGAATAGTGCAAATGTTTCGGCGATTCTCCTCACGAAAGCGTACAAAAATTCCCCCCAGTTTTTATTTTAGTTTCCTGTGATCTGCAAAGAGCACAATAAAGGACGATATCCTCCGACTGATCCTCCTGTTTCTGCCATTTTCCGACACTGAAATTAAATGCATCGCCTGTGTATGTAGCATGCCCACACGTGTCCAACGTAATCGTGTCACCATGGAGCGTATAGTTCATGTCGGCATAAACATCAACCGTACTGAACACGCACCGTAAAGTGTATGGAGTATCTACGCTGCGCCCGCATGGCACTGTACCGAACTACACGTGCTTATCACCACACAAAACTGCAGCAACCTCGTTTCCCAGTCGCACTAGTCCTTGTCGCACAAAACCATTAAAAATAAAGAAGACCCACTGGGGGTGAGATTGCACCAGTGTGTTTGCCAAACAATCGAACGGATCGGATAAAAACGATGCATTTGTTGAATCGCGCGTCGAGTCCGATTTATTATTTTAAATCCAAAGTTTCCGTCGTCACTGCGTAGGTATAGTAGGGATTATGTCGAGCGTCGGCCGTTGTTCTGCATGATCTTATCAGCAAAAAATTGCTAATCATTTTCAAGGTTTGCCTCGCTTTTCGTGCAAAATGTATCGCATTTTGCAATGCGAATCCAGCTATTTCCATCACTGTTGTGTATAAATTTTATGGCTTTTTTGGTCTGCAAACACAAAATGCATTGAGAATGTCAAAAAGGTTTATTTCTTTGGTAGTATCCCTCGAAGATTTATTCAGGAAAATCGTAAGGGTGGTAGGGCTGCCAACCTAAAATATGGCCAACCCCACCACCTCTGTTGCAGCCCCTTAATACCTGAAGTGCCTTTTGTATTGGGCGACTTCTTGAAATGTACGTAACATACATGAACATTAAAAACACAGAGCTAGGATCATCACTCTTTGTTCTAACCAAGTGACTCAAGTCTCAAAATGACACCAAGTCAATGTAACTCAAGACCCAGACTGCTTAAAAACCACGTCTGAAGAAGGCTCACAATCACTCGAACCAATTTACTCATGTACTCAAGACTTATGGAAAATGGTCAACATTATAGTCAAATAGTGTGTGTTTAATAAAAGAAATTACCCCATTTTTCTCTAGACAGTTAACGATTACTTACATTTGCAAAATGTCCATATACATCCCCTAAAAAATAACCTTTGAAGAATGAAACAATATGTGCAATTAGTTGAAGATGCACATGGAAAATGACCTCTCTGGTTCAACCGCATTTTGGGCAACGTATATTTGTGAATCATTCCGAAATTAAACCTAGAGGGCTCTAGGGCTGTCCCGAATATACCAAATATTTGAAAACCTCTTTGCCGGTTCGAATATTCAGGAACAAAAATAAATATATATATATATATATACACATAAAGATGCTATTTTAATAGAAAAGTTCTGAGCAATTAGCGTCGTCAAATGCCGCATTTTTGTCGACGTAACTTTTTGTGGACGGAGGTTTATTGTTCCCGTCCGTAAAATCCTTAACACTGACAAAAACGCAGGCTTGAGTTAGTTTTCTTGTTATCAGAATGTTATACGTACCCGTAATGATCTTGATACAACAGGCATATGGAAAAATAATCGATCGGGCGTTCATATAAAGAGGTTACTGCACGGTTATTAGAGAGACGACTACGTTTAGTTCCCGTGACCTCATCAGTTTTTGCGCTTGTTTGACGTTTTCCTCACTCATCCTAAACGTAATAACCTTGTTTACACGGATAGCGGTCGCACTACACGTAAGGAACGGAAAAAAAACAACAAACATTTTTTACCAATTTTTATTGCGTACCGTTTATAAAGCTTATCGTGGGCGTACGCACTATCTGTGCGCTAACAAAACCTCTCTTAGTCTTATATCGATCGCCGCACGAAAAACACCGGCGTGCTTTGCGTGCAACCTTTTATAACCGGCGCGGCATGCAGTTGACGCTTGAAAAACTTGATCAGCGAGTATCGAATATTCGAATATTCGTTCAAACCCAGTTTCGAATAATTGAATACTAAATTATTTGAAAATGAACAGCCCTAGAGGGCTCCACCGTGAGTAATGACGCTTATTACCTTGGCCATCTCAGCATAGAGATAGATCATGCGTGTGTTCTGTCCCTTGTTGTCAGGATAGACAAGCTGCAGTCCGTTGGGATGATTAATTTTCTCGGGAGAAGCGAGTACCATGTTCATCTTGAAGAGCGATATCTCGCCTCGCAGCGACTGCTCCTGGAAAGCACAAGGACCACAAACATTCATTTAGAGACCAAATGCACCTGATAATTCATATTTTCTTTTGACTTGAACATCTTGGGATGCAATTTTTCTTTAAGCCATGGGATACCTTGAACAAGGTGGTTTCGAACCACGCATCTCGCCCTGCTTTTGTGATTACCAGAGTAGAATGCAGGGGCACTTATAACGGTTCAAGGAGCAAGGGTTAGTGTAAAAAAAGAGAATGAAATGGCAAGTTATCAAAAGCAAGAACCGATGAGCATGCCTAAAACAATGGTAGGTGACAAAAGCAATGTGGAAGGAAAATGTTGTCCAAAGTTGTGGAAGTTTGAGTGGGGTATTTACATAAACATGTAAGCACATACAAATTTCTAAACTCCTATGTAGCTAAATGTAACTGGCTCTACAAAAAGGGGTATTATGTCTCAAATATAAAAAAATACATAGTTGTCACATCCTAAGCTTTTATTTGGTGTAGGTTTGACCCCTGTGGCATTTTGTGTTCTTGAGATATCTGGACATTTGTATACATGTACTCATATTTTCCAATTTAACCAAAGTGCATTTAGAGATATTAACCTTTAACCCCTTTCATGGGGGCGCCGGGGCACCAGGCCGGGTTATGCAGCCAAGCGAAACGGAAACAAGAGGCTTGTGCAGCCAAGCATAACGTACACAATACCCCAATAATGAATTGAAAATGCAGAAATTGGCACATATAGACGTCAACCTGCCAGGTGGCAATTTTCAATCTGCACGTATTTGTGTCAACCGTAAGCAAGGGGTTAAACACAAAAAGTGTAAAGAAATGAGATAGAAGATATTTTTATCAACATTTATTTTTTCATCTTTACTCATTAATATTAATGTTTCTAGAAATAAATTATGAAAATATATAGATATAACAGAAGCCAACAAAAAACAAAAAAGATTTGTTTGCCCGCTTCGCATAGAACAGCCCTGTGTCTGTTTTCACCTAGTGCGACATAATAACCTTTTTTGTAGAGCGGGTCACAAATATAAATACATTTTAGAGAACATGTACAAACGTTGAATGTTATCAGAGTTTAAGTAGGAAGGGACTACAGGTCTGAGAATTGGGATAATTTCTCGGAAATTTGTTGAAGAAGTATCCTCTAATTGTATGCCATTCTTACAAGGGACCAGTCGGAACTCAGAAGTCACATTCCTCCATTTTGAGCTACAGGCAAAAATCCATTGATGAGGGTCGAATTTTTCAATTTTTGTTTTATTGCTTAAAATGCTAGCCTATGTAAAATAAAAATCATACTGTTTTCATTTTTAAAACAATAAAATGTTTTTAAAAAGAGATTTTATAGTATAATAACTGATAATCACAGGAATTTGTGTTTAGTTTTCTTCATAAGATTCGTTATTTTTCGATTCATGTAAAACGCCATTTTGAATGCAATCATAACAAACTTAGTATCAATTTAAATCTTGTGATTCTGACCGATTTTTCCACAAATAAACCAATGAGAGACACTTTTAGGAGATACCAAGGCTACCCCCTAATCGTGAGCCGTTCAGCGGTGCGGAAATGAAGGACACACTTCAATCGCTTGATTTCTACAATAGTGCTGGATCATCTAATAAAACTAAAATTATCATAACTTGTTAATAATTCCTTCATCATTTTAAAGCTTATGATGTCTTTTTTCCAATGGTACATAAATCTAGAAATTAATTTTTACGATGAGCGACCGTTCTCTATTGAGAGCGCCACATTTAGATGTTGACCCAGGAAAACCGTAAGGGTGGTAATAGTAACCCTTTACTTAGAGTGGTTAGCCTTGTATTGGGTGATTTCAATTAAGGGAGGAGTGGTTAATCTGTGGTCGGGCCAGGCCTTTGAAAAGCCCAGCCAATGCCCGGGCCTTCCGGCTTTTACTCTTGCTATTGTGAGCCACAAATCACCTAACAATAGAGCATCAACTAATCAATAAAGCCCAGCCTCTGCCAGGTCAGGCCTGGTTGTAGCCCCTCCCACACTAATCTGTACCCATTCACAACTAGATCAAAAGATGCCTCAGCTGTCAGTCAAGTCTGGGTGAACAATGGGAGCCCCCTGGACTCCAGAATTAATGGGCAGTTTATTGTGTACAATCAGGGGATTATAGAAGCCCAAAGGCCCAGGCGTTCCAAAGGCTTGGCCAGGCTTTTCAACAGCCTAGGCCTGGCCTGACCACAGATTAACCACTCCACCCTAAAAACTATGCCAACCCGACTTACATTTGCATCCGTGTAGTACCGCAGCGTGCCCCTCCCGCTAGGATCCAGAAGAAACCATCTTCTCTGAAACACCTGACTGTCCCTGCCAAGTTTCCACAGGTAGCCCGCCTTCATGCCCTGCAAGTACTTGGGCAGGTTCTCGGCCGAAATAAACTCCTTATGGTCGTACTTGGACACAATCCACTGCCTTCGGAAGTCTCTGGTTACACACACACACAAATAAAAATGATATTTCTTATTTGATTATACATTCTCCATTTTTTTGCCAAATAAAGCAAGATAATACAACATGTACATTATTTAATTTATTTTTTATTTATTTATTAATTTATTAATTTATTATTTGGCATACCGCCGGGATAGCCCACGGAAGTCTTTTGGCTTATTTCCAGTGGGGTTCCTCGATAGAAGATGAGGAAGGAAGTTACATGTGTGGGGGGGGGGGTGTGGGGGGGGGGGGGGTGTGGGGGGGGGGGGTGTGGGGGGGGGGGGGGTGTGGGGGGGGGGGTGTGGGGGGGGGTGTGGGGGGGGGGGCGGGGAATAATTCTGAAGAAAATCTACAGAATCGGGTATGGACTGAAAACCTGAGGTGGGATTTGAACCGGGGTCACAGCAGTGGAAGGCAAGGAAAGTACCACTACGCCAACTCAATTCCTCATTATAATCTTCAGTAACACAGGTTGATTTTAGAATTATGACCCCCCCCCCCCCCCCCAACAAAATTCATGAATTAAATTTTTACTTTGTATACTCATGCAGTCCTGTCTACTTGGTGGACCATACTTTGAAAGACAAATATGATACTTGATTTTCTATACATAACATACTATATGCGAATATGCAAATATTCGATCAATTATTGACTATTCGAATATTGATTTTTGATCAATTTTCAAAGTGAACAAAGAAAACTGGCAGGAGCGGGATTCGAACCTATGACCTCTGGTGGAATACTGTGCCGGCACTCTACCAACTGAGCTATCTTGCCCTATGTTGGCGGTCTCCCAAATTGTCAGTATCTTTGTTTGGGGGGCACTAGTCAGAAGTCGTAAAACTCATAATGCAGTATATACAGGGATCACGCCCAATTTTACGATACGACCTGGGAAGCGACATTCTGGGGATCACTCAATGAGGATAGGACTTTCTAATTTATAATTCGTCAAACAAACCACAAGGGAAAGATAGCTCAGTTGTTAGATCGCCGGTACGGTATTCCGGAGGTCGCAGGTTCGAATCCCGCTCCTGCCAGTTTCTTTGTTCACTTTGAAAATGTATTCAAATTTACCTAGTCAGTTTCCCTTGTGGTTTGTTTGAAAAATTATTTATTTTCAAGAATATTTGAAGGGTAAAATGCAAAGGAATATAAGAAGGGGAAAGTTTAAATTTTTATAACAAAATTGCATCCGTGACTTCGTGACTGGTTCCTGTCCAAATAATTGTATGACAGCAGGTTATCTCTCTGTGTTAGAAACATGTAATGATAAATGTACCTGTTCATACTCAGGAAGAAAAAAAGTATTTCTGCATTTTTGCATGTGTGCTAAATCTTTACTAAATCATTCCTTGGTGCTGGCGATAGTTATAAAAGTGAGAATCTGTTATAATGATGATAATGAGCAGTTTCGTCCGCTAATTAGACTGCATCTGCACATACTTTATTTACCGCAAAATCAGCCGTCCGGACAACCGAATATTCAATTAAATGGAAGGTCGAATATTCAAATATTTAATTATTTGATTTGTCTCAGCCCTTATTTGATTTGTACCATAAGCATTCATTTATTTCCTTTATAGTCTCAACTAGGGGACAGACCCAGAATTTCAGTTAAACAAACACATGCTATGACAGAAGTATGTTTAACCATAACTTTTGAGAGTCCAATGTTTGACACTCAAAATAAGTCTACGTAAAACATTATGAGAAAACAATATTTTCAAGGGGTGGTAGTTTTATCATTATATTATGCATGTATATTATTAAAAATCTTTTCATATGTAACAATTTTAGGGCCTACACTTTTGCAGTCCAATGACTCCAATCCAATCCCTTTTAAAGCCAACAATGAAGCCCCAAAAAAAATCATGAAAATAAAACAAATTTTAAAATCTATTTTTTTACAACAAATTGTTATTTTAATCAGCCATGCCCCCCCTCTCAACAAAGTATTCCCCTCACAAAAAATCATTGATTACAAACACATGGCCATGACACCCCCATCAAAATCGTCACTATCTGCAAAAAGTTGACAGTAAAGGAAACAAAATGAAGAATTCCCTGCCCCCATTTAAACATTTGTTGTAAAAAGATAGATTTTAAAATTTCGTCGTGTGCCCGGCAGAAGGGCATAAGGACGAAAAATGGGTCAAAAGGTCAAATTCAGGTTTTGGGGGTAATCGAAAGAGTATTGGAGTATCTTCATTTTGATATACATTTTGTATCAAGGGGCTACGTCATTGTGACGTAATTAACAAAATGAAAAGGACATAAGGGGATTTTGCATTTTTTGTTCCCGGCAAAAGGGCATTAGCGTGTAATACCAATGTAACAATACATGCTAAAAGTGCGTTCACCTCTGCACTTCAGTGGGGCATAAGCGCGCTTAGAGCAAATTTTGTTCCCGGCAAAAGGGCATTAGCATTTCACATGCCGCTTAAGCGCACGTTTATGCCAGAATGACTTCCCGGCAAAAGGGCATTAGCATAAAGATGTAAATAACTTTAAAATTAAGCAATATTTTTATTTAAAAATGCACAGCATTATTGGAAATATCAATAATTTTTATCTGACAAAAAAATCAACCGTTTGCGAGTTTTAATTTAGAAATGCCAACACATAAACCTTAAAGTCGATTTTGCCGGAATGTGTATTTACGCTTCAATGCGTTCTATATGCCCTTCTGCCGGGCACACCACGATTTGTTCTTTTTCATGATTTTTTTTGTTTGGCTTCATTGTTGGCTTTAAAAGGGATTGGATCGGAGTCATTGGACTGCAAAAGTGTAGGCCCTAAAATTGTGGTGGGGTTGGCGACATTTTGAATTGCCAACTCTACCACCTTGACGATTTTCCTGGGCCCAGATCTAAACAGAGGATAATTCTTCAACAGAATTCCAGACTTATCCCAATTTTCAGACCTACAGACCCAGTCAGGGTAACTTCTAACATCGGTGAGACCAACTCACATCCCGCAGTTGAAAATTCTTCAGGGTAACTTTTCAGGAAATTTGTAACATTTCTCAGACTCTATTGGTAATAAGCCAGTTCAGTATTTCAACCTGCGCATGTGCACAATGACATTTTATCCCAAATGACGCGCGTGACCTAACGCGCGCAAGTGTGAACGCAAAAGGTGGTCGCACAACGCGCACGTGTTAATTAAAATTCAATCAGAACGGGCGTTCGCGTAACATGGCGTGACATTACCTCAGCAATTTTATCCCGAATAACCTTTGACCTTTGAGATACCGAACTGGCTTATTGTTGTGATGACACCCCACCCCCATTCAAAATGGTTTAACGACACCCTTGTATGAACATTGTGCGATAGCGCTTGGATTTACAGAATCCTACTCAGCTAGGCTGGTTATTTATTCTATTCCAAACAATGAAGGCATGATGACAGGAAGTACCAGGCAGGAAACCATGGGTCAGTGTAGTTCTAAAGGTTTCCTCTTCCGACATGTTATCATAGACAGAAGAAAAAAAAAGAAACGGTTTGAATATTGCTTTTATGAAGGGCATATGAATGCACTCTTGAGATACAATATTGTGCTTTATAATAGACAAAGAATCATTAAGTTTACCAAATAAGTTGACCCCTGAAATATAACAAGCAGTTGGGGGGGGTTTGTTCATCTTTTATGACATCGGTATGCCATTTAACCTCTTATTTTTGTTCTTGCCCAAAAAGGCAAAACAACACAACAAAAAGATTACTGGTTTAAGTTTGAAACTGTTGTCGTAAAAAAAAAAAAAACACCCACCCCCCCCCCCAAAAAAAAAACATTAAAAAAACACCCACCCCCCAAAAAAAAAAAAAAACACCCACCCCCCCAAAAAAAAACAAAAAAAAAACACTCACCCCCCCCCCAAAAAAAAAAAAAAAACCCACCCCCCCCCAAAAAAAAACAAAAAAAAAAAACACCCACCCCCCCCCCCCAAAAAACCCCCCCCCCCCCCCCAAAAAAAAAAAAAAAAACCTACACAACAACAAAACCAAAATTGAAAAGAGCAGGGGATAGAGTGGAATTCGAACCCCAACCCCCGAGGCTTTAAATCCCCTTAGTTTTGTATTTACTCAGTGTCACATTACCAATGGAAAGATTCCCCATGTAGTTTTCAAGTTGCCTTTTTTTTGCTGCATTGACCATTGACCAATGACCAATGACCATCGTTTTGGCCAGAGGGGTATCCGCTCCGGTTGTCTTTTGGACACCGTGTTAGGATTTCAGGACACCCATTTTATTCATCATTTGCAAGTAAAAGTATTACAACTAAGCAATTTGCACACCACACCCTATTTTTCAATTTACAGCAAATTTGTGACCCGCTCTGCAAAAAGGGCACATAAGTCGCTGTATGCTTTTACGAGTTATGGGCCGTTCAATGTGAAGAGGGTGAAAAATTCTTCAAACAAGTGATTTTGAAGGGAGGGAATTTGTTGCATCTTTGATACCTATATTATTCTATTTCATAACCAAAATCTTTGATTTCATCAAATAAAGTTGGAAAAAGAATGCGTTTTTGTCGAGTGCTTCCATCTATTGCTTTGCTTTTTGTTTTTATAAATGGCAAGAAATTCCTGAAAACAAACATGCAAATTTCCAAATATCTCGTGATTGCAAAATGCTAGAGACCTCCGACATATACCATATGAAAGCTTATAAAATGGCCTTTCCAGCTATATCTAAAACACTATTTTCAAATTTTGCAACATAAGTGCCCTTTTTGCAGAGCGGGTCACATTTGGTCACTCTGTTGGACTTGAGACTGACTTGAGTAACATTTATGGTGACGCTGACTGAGATCACAATGACCACTGCGTTGGACTTAAAAATCAAACACTCCAAACTAAAATGCAAGAACACTGTGTGGGTCTTGTTATTCTAACGTTACATTATGAAGAGGTTTTATCAAACTGATGCCTCACACCCTAATCCTTAAAAAAAAAAAAAAAAAATCGGCCCAATATTATTATCAACCGCTCTGGCTTGGAATACTTTAACCTTGCTGTGACGAAACTGTGACGAAACTGCCTGTTTGCACTGACCTATAGAACGAGCTTATTATATCAGCCAGCAGGATGTTAATACTTGTACTGCAAAAACAAATTGCATTGCTGCAATTGATACCGCTTTCAGACAATATGAAATGCTGCCTTCATTTTGCAGCATTTCCAATTGCATTCATTGTAGCACAACCAGTGCGGAAACCAAGAAGATGATTCAAATTTAGCTGGGGGTATTTCTAACCAACCTGGACTGTCAATAGAGAAATGTCAAGCATACAGAGATCAGGAAGTACATAGACACCAGAAAATAACTCAATGAGCTGCGTTATCTTTAGCTAACATTTTCTGGAGTTGGGTCCTGAATGAGTGTTTCTTCAGGTCTTTTTTTGGGGGGTTGAAAGGAAAGGGAAATAATTGGCATGGCTCATCAAAATGGTTGAATGTGGCTGCTGGAATAATTTCCTGGTGATTACAATGAGGTCTTTTGAATTTAGTCACATACATGTCTGTATCTGGCAACAGGAAAAGGTGGAAAATAGCTCATGGGGACAAATGAAAGGCAATGAGCTTTAATTTGATGGATGTGTGGCTGTACAATGTAGTTCACTTTATGAATGCTAGAAAGAAGTTTAAAGTCGTTAGAGTAATGTCCTTTTCTTTTGAGACAAAGGAGCTCAATTAAGTCAGTGAACTGTATGAATGATGCTCCTGGTGAAACAAAAATCACTGAAGACAAAAACTGAGCTTAAAGATGATGTTGATTGCTGAAGTCTATGTCATTTTTTTAAAATGTAGATTACGTATTGCAAAATCAAACAAAGTGACTTTTGAGAGCTATTTTTATTAACCCTAGTATGGAAAATCGTATTGAAATTGGAGGATTCAGGACTGTTAGGGTTAAGTCCCCTCTAGCGCAGCACAGCCCGCTGGTGCCATTTGTCTAAAAGTTGTTGCTGCGGGCAGCAAACAAATCAACATCATAGGACGAACTCCCCCTTTTGTGCCTAGTGCTAGACACAAAAGGGGAGGTCATCCAATGACGTCAAATTGTTTGCTGCCAGCACAACGACTTTTAGACAAATGGCACCAGCGGGCTAGAGGGGACTTACATTTGTAATAAAAATAGCTCTCAAAAGTCACTGTTTTGGTATTTCATGGCAGAAATAATTTGCGGTTTGATTTTGCAATACGCAATCTACATAAAAAATGAAAAATGACGCAGACTTCTCTCACCACTGAAATTTCTCTTTAGATTCAGTTAAAACTCTGGGAAATGGTAGAAAATTATTAAATGTTAAAATGCCCAAATCAGCTTTCACGTGTAAATAAGGTTGTTTCTGCTCGTAATCATAATGACTTTCATAAGGATTTTCATAATCATGAGTACTGTCTGCTGATAGGGGTGCATATTTATGGGTAGTACCCAATTAAAGAAAACAAACTAGGGTACCCGGGTACCCGTTAAAGAAAGCCAATCCCCCAAAAATTAAAGCTCGGAATATTACTTTGATTTTTATTAAATTGCTGTCCATATTGTTTGTAAAGATCCACACGTTATTACAACCACATCGGTGCATCAATGCAGCAAGATGCAAGTGTGTACAGTCAGCTCTATAGCTTTATGGTGTAAATTGCATTTTTTTGCAAGTGTCATAAATGTTAATCTGTTTTGTTTTTCCATGTACCCTGGTTTTCATTTTGAAAATTCCCCACAAATGACATTCAAAATATGTCTTTTTCATGGTCTGAGAAATGACTAAGTAATATGTTAATTTGGTTACGGGTACTCGATTCTACAAGCCGGAACCGGTTCCTGACATAAAAGTGGTTGGGTACTCGGGTACCCAGTTCAGATGCACAGCCCTATCTCGTTGTGCCACGTCACATGTTACCACAGCTGACTAGATAGAAAACTCTGCCACATGATATCATCAGTTACAGATGTTTTCAGGAAACCACATGATTTTCCATGCTTTTTAGTGCCAGACTTTTGTCCGGCTGTACTTGACGTCAAAGGCTGCATGCGTCCTTTCAAAGTTTAAATACCATAAAGTGCCGACCATATCAATAGGGAGCAACAACAAAAACCACAAAAACCAGGAACCTTGGGTACACAACTGGGACTTACCCCAAACCTTTGAAATCATATATTTCAAAAGATTGAAATGCAGGTCTGTGCATCATTTGGCATTCAGTTCCTGCCATTATGTTTAGCCTGTTTCTAAAAGCGTAGCCTGTCAAATACATGTACTTTAATGTAATACTTCCACATAAAGGACACAATCATTGTATTCTGTTGTTAGCATTTATAGTTGTAGTGATTTCCTTCTTTATTTTGCATTTGAATGGTTCCAAGTATGCGACCGGTGTTATAAATAAAAGAATTCATGCGTGCAGCAGACTCACTATAAAGCATTTCTTTTCTTTCTATTATTTGTTAAGTTATTACGTAACCTGCATGGGTATAAAAAGTGCAGCACTATACTCACGCACACAGAGAATACTTCGCTCTACTTCGAGAAGACAACTACACGCATAGTCTTGGTTCCAAGACGTCCTTAGCGGTGCGATGCAGCGCGCACAGGTTAATGGCTGCACAGCGCCCTCTACACACGCACACCAAGGCCACATTGCTAAGGACATCTTGGCCCTTTCTTAGTTTCGCTCGCGAAATCACAAGCAGAATTGTGTGTGTATTTGCATTTGCGCGTGACAGAGTGTATATAATTCCTTGGAAGCCTCGGCGGTATATAGCAGACTCATCTTTTCCTTTAATACCTTGGCAGTTTCTTGGTAAGACATTTATTGTAAATACATGTAGTAAACATATCTACCGAAACTGGTGACCCGACATTCAACATGTAAGTAAATATGATTTGATTTTTATCCGTTGCCGATTAGGACACAAGTTTCCAAAATATCCTAAGCCAGAATCTAAAACGTTTCCTTTTTGCAGTTGACTTTGTTATTTTATAATAACAAAAATCAAAATATTGCGTTTTTGTTTTTGATGAGCAAGATGTTGATTGACACTTTTGATATATATACTTCCCCTACAGACCTCACATGCAATAGACACGACACGGACAGAATATGCATATATGGAAAGCCAGCTTTAACCTCTTGAATATGGACGGCGGCCACATAGCCACGGTTTGAAAAAGACTACTTGGCCGGTTGTCATCTATATGTGTGCATTCCTGTGCATACTCAATCCATTGTTTGCCTATTGTTTGCATTACACTTGGCTGCACAAGGTCATCTTGGCATACCAGCACCCCATCGATAACAGCCGTACAGAAGGGGTAAATCCCTTGAGTGGGGGTATTATAATGGGGGCGCCGGGGTGCTATGCCGGCTTGTGCAGCCAAACGTAACGTACCCAATAGTCCAACAATGGATTGAAAATGCAGAGACTGTGTGTATAGACAACAACCAGGTGGTAATTTTCAATGCGCCTCTGTAGAGGTAATCCAGGCTCAATGGGTTAAACAAGGAAATAAACAAAAATATATGCATTTCTCAAAACAATTCAACATCGTTCACATTTTGTCAAAACAGGGTTTCCGAAGGCCTTACATATTGAAGCATCGTGTGGGTTTCTTGTAGGCGGGGCTTAGATGTTTCTCATACAGATCCTTGGCGGCGAGGTTGTTTGTCGATGCCATTTTCTAACAAAACAAAACAAATAAGAAAGCTTATGAGAATCAAACCTGGTTTTCAATACTGAAAGAAAGCTGATCCATCAAAACGGACACCACCGTTTTAAGACATTAACCTCTTCAATACAGACAACAGCCATAGCCGCAGTTTCAAAAAGGCCAACTGGCCGGTTGTTGTCTATGAGCACATTCCTACACATACTCAATCCATTCATGTTTCAACTACATGTATATGTTCTTGAATGGGAGTGTAATGAATAGATGGAGCTTTTTCAAACAAAGCTTTCATTTTACACAAAACAGGGGCCTCCAAGGTGCACTCTATTCAGTGTGGTGCCTATTGATTGTGTTTACGCAGCCCTATCTTAGCATACCAGCCCCTCATCAATAACAGCTGGATACAAGGGGCTGAAGAAGAAAAATATGACAAAAAAGGATTTGGCAACTTGTGAAACACTGTCAGGTTTGCATTCAACATTAAAGATTAACCGACTGATAATTGTAAAGTACTGTTCAACAACTAGGGTATTTATCATGCTCTTGATAGTGTTTACCTGGACATAGAGGACTTACTTGTGGCAAATTCTAGGAACCTACTTATAAAAGGGACCGGAACCTCTCTGTAAGCTTATAATAGAAATGATAAGATTAATGAACAAACTTTGTTTGCTTTTTTGTGTGTATTAAAATCTATTTATTTAATAAGATGGATTTGGGGATTGGTTCCTTGTATTGGTGGATTGTTGGATTGGTAAACTGGTGGATTGATGGATTGTACGGTTGTTTGATTGGTGAATTAGTGGATTAGATGATTGGTGGATAGGATGAGTGGTGGATTGGTTGATTGTTGGACAGGTTGTCGGTGGATTGTTTAATTGGTTAATTAGTGGATTGTTTGATTGACTTTCTGGTAGATTGGTTGATTGGTTGACTAGTGGAGTGGTGGATTGGTGGTGAAAGGTTGGATTGTTGGATGGGTGTTTTGGTGGATGGGTGGATTGTTAGATTGTAGGATTGTTTGAATGTTAGATTGTTGGACTGTAGATTACTGGAATGTTGATTTGTGGATTGTTGTTTGGTTGGCTGACTATAATTGGCAGTGCTGTAACCAAGTAATGTTTTCTCAAGTCAAGTCAAGTCACAAGTCAAATGTTCACAAGTCAAGTCAAGTCCCAAGTCAATTTTTTCCAAGTCAAGTCAAGTCAAGTCCCCAGTCAATTTTTTTTAAGTCAAGTGCCAAGTCTCAAGTCAAGTGTTAATAGTAAATTCAAATTCCAAATACAAATGACTTTTGGCTGGCACGTAGGTACAAAATCAACCTTGCATGCCATCTTGACGATTCTCCATGCAATCATCCAGTGCTGCAGCCCCGCATATGACACACAGGCTTGGCATTTTTTTCAACTGATATGTGCATAGGCCCAAAAGTTGTGTTTAATTGTTTTAACAAAAGTGTTGATGTCAGCATGTCAAATTTAGTCGAGTCACAAGTCATGTTCTTTCAAGTCAAGTGAAGTCCCAAGTCATTTTTTTTCCAAGTCAAGTCAAGTCTCAAGTCAAACAAATCGTGACTCAAGTCTGACTCGAGTCCGAGTCAGCAAGTCAAGTCAACAAGACTGCTAATTGGTTGATTGACTGGCTGACTAATTGAATAATTGACTGGTTGATGGCTACTGGTAGATTGGTTGATTGGTTGACTAGTGGAGTGGTAAAGTAGTGGAGTGGTAAAGTAGTGGAGTGGTGGATTGGTGGGATGGTAGATTGGTGGAAGGTTAGATTGTTGGATGGGTGGATTGGTGGATGGGTGTTTTAGTGGATGGGTGTTTTAGTGGATGGGTGGATTGTTAGATTGTAGGATGGTTTGAATGTTAGATTGTTGGACTGTGTAGATTGTTGATTTGTGGAATGTTGATTAGTTGGCTGACTAAATGATTGATTGATTGACTGGCTAACTAATTAATTGATTAATTGACTGGTTGATGGCTTACTTAATGATTGACTGTTTGATCATAAGTCTTGTATAATAAACTAATGTACCCATTCATCGCATTTATACAGCAGAACTTGTTCATGCACTAGCATGAACTTTGCACCCAACTGTACGGTACATACATGTATGAACACCATGCACTCTTCACCATGACAAGATGCTCTGGGGTTTAAGTGCTTGCCCAAGCCAGGTCTTATGCTCAAACAGCCTGGAATTACATACATGCATGACCAATTTCATGTTGAATGTGCAAACAAACCTTGCACAAGTGTTCATTGTCTAATTCCAGTCCCTTCAATACATTTGGGGCCCAGGGACCCATGTCAACAAATGCTGCACAAATCCCTCCACTGAACAGCAATTTCACATTTTCAAAGGTAGCGAGTTGGGATATGCATCATGAGCCATGCACACAAATAAAATAGTACAAATGTCATTGTCCACCTGTTATGCATATACTGAGTACAGTGTAAACCAAGTTTTTGTGTGTGATGTGTAGGTTGGTCTGGTTGGAGAGAAACCTGTGGTTTTCAACGAGCAGAAAGGGAAGAAAGGGCAGGGGGGGTCATTATACATACATACATGTAAGTAAATTAAAGATATACTGTCTTCAACAAATGTTTTTTTTTCTTTTTTTCAAACGAATGCTCATAAATTTGTGGACCATAATGACCTCATCAAAAGCTAGTTTTCAATTCATATGGAAACATCGGTCTCATTTGGTCAAGCACCCGCTTTTTACATATGCCAAATCAGCTTTTTTTCCGTGAAAATGCAAATTTTTCTAAAAAAGTTTGTGCAATTAAAGCTTTGGGGTAAACGGTTTTTGCTTTAAATACTACTCATTGAAACTTTCGAAGCAAAACCAGACCGATGTTTAGTTGCGATTTTGTCGGAAAATCCATTTTTGTACCGTAAAAACTCGATATTTTTGTACGGGGAGTTGAGGTATTAAACAACAGCTTTTACCGTACCGCCTCCTCTCCCCCAAGCCGTCACTCATTTCCTAGTGGCCGGGCGGTCTCGGGGTAAACGGTTTATGAATGGCTGAATTATAAGCTTTCGTTTGATATAACACTTTACCTGATTGGCTACATAGTTTTGTCGGAAAATGAATTACATGAAAATCTCGACCAATAAAAATCTAGCGGCATGAAATGACCCGAGTACTCAGTGGTGACAAAATGTCCTGGATGTTATACACAATACAAACCGCATGCATGAACTGCGTGGCCATGTGTGTGACCTTGTACATGTACACACATGCATGGGCCAAATCTTTTATGAAACAAATGGGGTGAAACGTTTGCATACGAATAATAAATTGCAAGCTCATGTCAATACAAAATGTTTAAAGGTAGTGTACATGATTGGTCATTGTTGCAATTTTCAGAAATGGGCGGATTTGGGGGTTAGTATTTTATAGGAAATATCGTTCCACTGACCTGTTCAAAGTTTTGCGTTGTTGGTTGATGAAAAAAACGACAGAAAAACGGTGCTCGTTTTTAACCGTCGGGCGGATGATAGCCTTTAGTCAAGGTGCGCGTAGCTACCTGGACGCGTGACGCGCCCCGAATGCCAGCATGTCTGGGGCGCGCCACTCGTCCGGATAGCCACGCGCGCCTTCACTAAAGGCTACAGGGCAGTTTTCCAACGATTTCCAGCTGGAAATCGTTGGAAAACGATATAAATGTCCACTTTTCTTGACAACGACAGCACACCTGGTGCCATAATTTCACAGGATGATTGAGACTACTATTAACTTACAGTCTAGTAATATGGTATTTCGTGATAATTCAGTAAAAAAAATTTAGGATTACCAATCGTGTGCACTACCTATAACTACAAGTAATTTTGGGAGAAGGTACAAACAGCAATGACACACCCAGAATTTTCAAAAGATTTCACTCCAGAAAATAATTTAGAAATGGGGGGGGGGGGGGGGGGGGAGGGGGTTAGGTCATTTAGATGTTGTGTAATCTGCCACATGTATAATGCATAATGGCAGAGCCAATGTGCAGCTAAAAAATGGCCAGGCTCAATCAGTCTACAAAAACATTCTGCCAATTTGCCAAAGGTGTTTAAAATCAATCAAGCAAAAAACATAAAAATTGTATGTAATTCAGGAAAAAAAGTATGTCTAAAAAAAATTGTACAGTACTCTAATTTATCCACTTTTGCACAACAGAAACTTCATCAAGTATCTTGCGGATGCCATATAATGGCAAAATTACTGAAAGTTGGTTAAAAACAAAACAAACACAACACTTTGCGGAAAGTCCTAAGATATTCAAGGTTGAAAAACTGAGTCAAGTGCAGATGTTGAACAATTATTTTAAGTCTCCCAAGGTCGATCGTACATGTGGTGTAACCTTCAGAGAAAATGATGTCAGAAGTTGCCAAGCAAACTGACATCAAGTCAGCAACTTACATTGTAAGCCAAAGTAAACCTGTTCAAAACATCAAATTTCTGCCTTTTCAAGGTCAAATTAATCCCCCAAATTGGAATTAGACATGACAGAAAGTAGACTCTTGGGGCAACTTCTGGTTTAATGCTAAAAGTTTGACAGGCTTTGACAAGTTTCAAGCAGAAAACTGGCATGGTTTTATATATCAGGCTCTTCTAGGTCTAATTCAATTATTTAGGGCACAATGTCCAATTGTACCTGCTGGGAAGAATATGCCATGTCTCATGAAACACTTTTTTCAACTATGCTGGAAAATAAGTAATAAATAAGTGAATTGAATGTAGTGTACACGATTGGTAATCCTCCAATTTTGTTTTTACTGAATTATTATGAAATACCTTACTAGACTGTAAGTTAATAGTAGTCTCAATCATCCTGTAAAAATGATGGCACCAGGTGTGCTGTCGTTGTCAAGAAAAGTGGAAATTTATATCGTTTTCCAACGATTTCCAGCTGGAAATTGTTGGAAAACTGCCCTGTCGTCTTTAGTCAAGGCGTGCGTGGCTACCCGGAGGAGTGGCGTGCCCCGGACATGCTGGCATTCGGGGTGCGTCACGCGTCCAGGTAGCTATGCGCGCCTTGACTAAAGGCTATCATCCGCCCGACAGTTGAAAACGAGCACCGTTTTTCTCTCGTTTTTCCCCCGCCATCCAACAACGCAAAACTTTGAACAGGTCAGTGGAACGATATTTCCTATAAAATACTAACCCCCAAATCCGCCCATTTCTGAAAATTGCAACAATGACCAGTCATGTACACTACCTTTAAGTAAAATTATACACACAACACAAAAACACTTAATCGAAAGTCAAATAACACACCCTGATGACCTGGCTGAAACCTGACCCCCTTTCATGGTTTTTTTAATATCCCGGGACATCCCCTGACTGTACCAGACTGAACAATTCCTCTGATTTGGTTGAACCAAATATGGCCGATTCATGGAAACTCTCCTCGGGGCACTTCAACTATTTCTTTTTACTGTTATTCTTGCAGGACATGGTTTTTTTTTTCCCTGTAATTTCCTGCCATCTCAATCCAGTTTTCCTGGATGACTCAATTGCTGTTCTCAAATGAATCTACGTAAACTGTAAGAGTGCACAATGAAACTTAAAAGGGGATTTTGGTTTTGTTTTTGGTTGTTGTTTTTTTTAGGACCAATCCTGGTGAAGTTTAGTGTATCTGATTGACCTTATTCATGAGTTTGCCATGTTATATCTTATTCCTCGAATCCATCCTCCAGTGTATCAACACATGCATCAAATTGTATAAATGTACACATTTAGTATAGCTTTGTGGGGTCGTCACACACAACGGCGCCGGAACACTTTTGAAAGTTGGGGGGGGGGGGGGGGGGGAAGTAGCGCCGGTGCCGGCCGGCTGCTGCCATTTTATGTTTTTCTTTTATGCGGAACTGGCAAAAACGGGGCGCCATTTCCCCCAAGGGGGGGGGGGGAATGCCCCTTCGGCTCCCCTGTTCCGCCGCCGTTGGTCACACAATAGTTTGTGTGGGCAAGTGCATTTTAGTTACGTGTTTAGTGCGTATACGCACACTGTATACATGGGCGCGCGAAACGGGGTCGTGCTAGACTGCCATGGCATCAGGCATCTCCTCTATTCATCTCAAATTCACAGGGGCAACCTCTCCATCCCTCTCCAGGTGCCAAATTGGAGCCAACTACCCTATCTATCAAAACCTATCGAGTGACAGGTTGAGACACAGAAGCTGTGGGAGAGGAGAGAATTTGGTTTTTCGATAGGTTGTGATAGTTATAATAGTAGGAGGGTTAAAAAGGAATATAACTATAGCTGGTTTCCATAACCCAAGAGACAAGATTTATCTAACGTGCTTCACCTTATAGCTCTCTTCCGTCCAATCCTGGCACATGACTGATTTGAACGATGCCCTGGTCAGCATGTAGTGCATGTCCATACACTCCTCACACACTATGATTCCAAGCTCCTCGCATGCCCACAAAGGGTCTGTGTCCAGAATCCAACGAGATGGTTGTCGTAGGAAAAAAGAAAACAAATACAGGTCAATAAATCACCTCCTGACTGGCTTCCTTTTTTGAGGCTGCCTATTTTTTTCTGCTTTTTTGAAAAAAAAAAAAAAAAAAAAAAAAAAATGCAAAGGTAGAGAAAAAATGCCTCCCTGTCAAAACTACTGCAAGTTTTTGAATCGATCTGGGAAACTCCAATGTCAGGGAAAGCCATTTGTAGAATGCCATGGCCTAGTGGTTACGGTGTTCGACTCATGTACGATGGTACGTGGATTCGAATCCTGCCAAGAACATGGTGTTTGTGCCCTTGGGAAAGACACTTAACTACAATTTCCTCTCTCCACCATAAATGGGTACCTGAGAGAGTGGAGGCCAATTGAGCACTGATATCGGCTGTCGCGTGGTCCAGGGCCTGATGAACCGGGTAACAATTGTAAAGCGCTTTGAGATCGTTGATACGATGGAAAGCGTAACAATAAGCATACCAATAAAAAAAAAATAAAAAAATAAAAACATATAAATAAATATATAAAAATAATAAAAATATATATATATAAAAAAAAAAGGGGTAGCCATCTTCGAAAAACATTGCCTTTCCTGATCTCAAATTGAATCTCAATTTTTTTTTTTGCCCAAAATGCTTTTGTAGAACTTTCCAAGTTCTTCATAGTTCCAGCAAGATTTAACTTTCGGACGGATTAAACTTTCCAACGTGTTTTATCAACATTATTTTGGATTTAAGACTGACACTTTGACATTGGGTTTCTATATACTCTTTCTGGATAACAATATTAAGCAAATGGGCATTGTTGCAATCACTGGAAAAGTTTCAGGGATATAAATCCATTGTAGTACTTGTGCAACACAACTGAAAAATAATCAAATGCAAATTACCCTTCAAGCAATCTTTAACCCCCTTGAGTGTCTGGATGACCTCAATACACGGATGACCTCAATACACGCATTCTATGAAATTTTCAATCCATTGTTGGATTATTGTGTATGTTACGCTTGGCTGCACAAGCACCTTGTGTCTGTTTCGCTTGGCTGCACTGGCCGGCATGGCACCCCTGTGCTCCATGCGCCCCATTATAACACCCGGACTCAATATGTTTTGTGTCATTGAGTGATTCCCACAATGTCGTTTCCCAAGGTTGTTTTGTAAAGTTTGGGCATGATCACTGGCTATACGGCATTATGGTTTATTACTTCTGGGCGATTGTGTAGTGTAGCTAGGGCCCTGTTCCCTATATAAGGGAACACAAATCCACTTTTAGGTTATTGGAATTGCCAAACTAGTTAGTGACATTACAAACCAACAGGTATGTCGTAGATAAAGGGCAGGGTTTTAGTTTTTAGGAAAATGTTGGGGTAAAGCGGCAATAAGGACGACAAAACGCAACGCGAAAATAAAGATGCCGATCACCGCAATGCACAGTAAACACGCAAAAGGTTCTGCTTTAGATTTTCTGTCTTCGGCACCTGGTGCACTAAGTACTCATGTAAAATGCATTGTGTTTTGTGGGCAAAGTTTACTTTCAGTTTGAGATGTGAAAGCCATTTTATTTCATACATGTATGAAAGTTGAGTCATTTCTGACTTGTTACAGAAATTAGTGCAAGTAAAAGTTTGGAAGCGCAAAAAGCTGTTTCAAATGCCAAAATGCACAAAGCACAATTAATTTCTAGCCAAGTCCTTTCCTGGTGAGTTCACAATTTTTCCTAGTTTTGGATAGATCCAACTTTCCATCCTCTGTTTTAACCCTATCAAGACCGGACGGTGGCCGGGGTTAGGTGGGGGGGGGGGGGGGGGGGGGCAGGGGTGAACAATGTTACCCCTTACCTAACTTTTTATAAGCCCAGAATGCTTCAGCTGATCGACATGCAATTTGGGAACTTTTCCTAACTCTTATCCAGAGTCAAAAGCAAATTTCCATGGCTGCCATAGCAACTGATAAACAAATTGATAAAAAACATGGTATCTGTGAATTTGAGCTATTTATGAGGGGAAAAAAACAAGGCCAAAAACATGGTACCTAAACTTACAAAATTTTGACTTTGGACAAAATATATTTTCGCATGACCTGCTGCAATGCATTGTGGAAATTCAAGATGCCACCATCAACACAAACAGCATTTTACCATTTGCATGTTTTTCTTTACATTTTGGGCAGTTTTGGAAATTACATTATTTCAGTGAAGAAAGTCACTTTTTGGGGATAAAGTACCAAACATTGTAATTTTACCCAACACTGACCCAAAAATTTGTGCCCCAGCGGCATCACTGTATGACAGCTAAGTTCTAGTTGCAAAGTTCACTTTCTTGGAATTCTTTGCAAACTACAAGAATAATTTCTAAATAAAAGAAAATCATCCATGTGCATCATGCAATCTCAAAACAACTAAATTAAATACAGAAAAGCTCGACACACAACATTAAAAAGAATGAGAATAAAACAATAAGATGGTTTTGTGGCTTGAATTCCCGGGCTTATACATTTTTTTTAATCCAAAATCATAAAAACTAAATGCATTCAATTTCAAAAATGCAAATGCATCAGTGATTAGTGAAAAGTACATGATGAGGCCACCCCAATAAAATCAGCCAGTTTAAACATTGGCACAATCTTCAATTTTGAGACTATAGTTTTTCGTGCAAAATGGTGCAAGAATTTGTGTGTGTGTGTTAGGTCATGGAGGGCAGTGAATACTGAATGGTCACTCAAAGTGGCACATACATGTTGATTTCTGCTTAATTTTGTTTGTACGGATTTTGCTGACATAAATCTTGAAGTAACAGGTTGTGCCACATGTTTAGACATGTTGATATTAAGAAGGGTTGATTATCTTGCAAGCTTTTGCCGTTCTTGACCAATTTTGGTGGGGGTATTAAAGAAAACTCTTTTTTGGAAAGGTTTTAACTTGTGAACTTTCCCACCAAAACTCTCAAAAGTATTGCTTTGCCAATTCTGAATACTAGTTATTTTCCAAGATTTTGCTGTTCTTATATGGGTGGGGATATTAAAGTAAAATCTTCCCCAGTGGTCTAAAATTGCTCCTACCTGGGAATCCACAGTCCTGACAGTCACAGTCTTGGCAATCAGCGCACTTGTCGTTCCCGGGGAGCTCCCGTAATCTCGCGGCATTGATAGCCATGTTTCTCGCTCTCGATTCCCGCACTCAGATTGTTTGTCTTCCAGCTGTCTGGTGATGAGTGAGTTTCTGCTAAGTTTTCTGCTCTTTACAGTTAAGTTCACGCTCTGCTCTGATCTGTCTATCTCGCTCTGATCCGCCTTGAAACGAAATTAACTCATTGCACTGACAAAGTGTGTTTTTTATTTATTATCTATGTCACCTTTCAGACAAATTTGCGTACATAATTGACTGCACTGCTGCCCAGGCCCAATGATCTATCAAAATGCAATCATTTCCGGGTTTACCAAAAAGTCCGCCGCGACGTACGTGCTGCGAACCAAGAACTCGACGGCTGTTGGATGAAAACAAATGTCAGAATGCGTAAAATAAATGATATGGCGAAAACAAATGTTAATAGCGTCCGGGTTGGTTTTTTTTTAAAGAAGGAGGGGCTTTTTATTTTTTTACTTTTCGAAGATGGCCGACATTCTTTTTAAAATATCCGACAACCGACAACCGCAGGTTTTTCAACTGATTAGGAAAAGATTTCAAACAAATCGGTCCACTTAGTAGGAAGATTATATACACTACATATTTCAGAACCGAGATGTTTTCGTTTCACTCTTTGAGGATTATTAAAAAAAAAAAAAAAAAAAAAAAAAAAATATCCACTTTTGATAAAAACAGCACAGTCCCCTGGTCACCGGTGCCATACCCAGAATCGTGGTACATTCCTAAGATTTTTCTTTCTACAAATTCTTCAATAAAAACTCTTCTATAAAATAGTAACAAATAAAAAAATGCCTAATTTAGCCATGCCTAACGAACGTACAATTTCCAACAACACCTCCCTATAACAGGAAACCAACTCAACCTACTTGATTAAAAATGCCAACAAATAAAATTGTATGACGTAGAACACACCACACGGATGTGCGAATCCCTATACCTCCCTTATCAACTTCCAACAACTCCCCGCCCCAAACAAACAAAACCAAAGCACATGGTAGGAAAAAAAAATTACCGCATGCCGGCCACGGTTGCCATGGGTGTATGCTGGTTTCAATTGATGGAGAAGTTCACCTTGGTTTCGTAGGAACTAATCCCAAATATTTGCTCCCTCAAAAAATTGGGTTATGAGAGCGCAGATGTGGCAAACAGTAATATTCTTACATCAACTGGGGAATTATGTGTAGGCAATTCTATACCTTCTCGAGACCTCGGGAAGGAAAACATTGTTCATCGAACCATCCCCCCAAAAATGCCCTATTTATTTAACCTTGAATGATTCCTCCAGGCCATGGTTCAACCGCGCCCGATCCGAGCAACATGTGTTTAACGTTTAATCTGGGCATACCACCGTACCAGCGAGGGCGCGCGGCGAGAGGATCGAAACTGAAAAGGGGAATTCCCGAAACTTGGCACACGCGTGATCAGACGCCCTGAAAATCCGACTTGTCGGTTATACTGCGCATGCTCAGCAACCTCAGCGTCCCAAAATTAAAACGAGAAACACCCCAAGGCAGGTGCTGCGGGGGGGGGGGGGGGGGGGGGGGGGGGGGGGGGTGGTAATGGGGAGAGGAGACACACACTTTCTCAACGTTAGTGTCGCCATTTGGCCCTTTTGTTTTGTTCATACCCGTCCAGGGATTGTTTGCAGGGGTGGGGGTGGTTTCTGAATTGTTTTTCTGTACATTTGCCCAAAATGTTTCTCAACATTGGTGGCGCCATACCTCTGTTTTGTTCTTACCCGTACACGCAAACCATGCGCAAACTAACACCTTTACGAGGTTTTGCTTTTCTTTTTTGGTTCGCTACGGTACCTATAGGCGTAGGTCCTTACAAGCACGTGTCTGAATTACTAATTGGTTGCGGCTTAAAATTACACGTCTTTGGTAGCTGCAGCCACTCTTGGCCTATAGCCAATTAAGTCATTCGGACCATAGAGCAAGCACTGAAAAAACTGCAACTACCCAAAATTTTGGCAAACTCTTTTATCCGATTGTGTTCAGATAGGCTTACCCAAATTTTGGGTAGTTGCATTTTTCACAGACATTTGGGTAAATTTAACCCCCATAATTTGTCAATGCACGGCCTCAGAAAGGGTTATGGTGGGGTCGAGGTCAGAGGTTATGTTAATTGTGTTGCACAATGCATCATGGGTAAAGAGTAGCCCGTTCATGGGAGTCGTATATTCATGGTGCACCACACTAAATAAACTCCCATTGACCTTAGTGTAAAATCCACTAACTTCAGTGAACAAATCTTTATCCAGGAGTCTCTCAGTTTTTGTAGCACTACTGAAAGTATAGTTTAAATCTTAATCTGTCAAATTCTTTTCAATTGTTGGTAGGGTAGCCGTTTGGAATTTTTGCTAATTGTCCCCAGAGTACCGCCCCCAAAAATGTGGTTTTTCCCAAACCGGCTAGCTGCCATTTTTCATACAGCATCCCTCCACTTGCCAAGCCAAATAGGACCAATTTTAAAGCCACAATTTATTAAGTCTGCACAAAAGTTGAAGCACAGAACCCCCAGGTTATGATAGCTGATCATAATTACACAATCTATCAATTGCATGACCCCCCCAACATATATTATTGAAAACAAATTGTGGGTTTACTTTACAATTTATGCTAATCAGCTTGGCGCAGCCATTTTTTGCATATTTAGTGTGGTGCACCCTCATACGACACTGGCAACTATTATACATGTACTGTTGATCCCTTTAATCCAACACAAAATGTGACTCAATTTGAAGAAAATTGCTAAAGCAATGCCAACCTCGGTAAAATATCAAAATGGCCAGACGAAAAAACACACAACACACACAAAAAAAAACCCCCAAAAACCAAACACAAACATAAAACGGACCACTAAAACCATTTCAGTAAGATCAAGTTGTACACACACAACACTGTGTCCCCTTTCTCAAACAATTTCGACACGACCATGGAGGAATAAAAGAAATGGAACGAAACTCGCCAAGACCTTTGGTTTGTATTCGAGTTGGTAGATACATTTTTATTCATCGATAACAGGGTATGCGAATAAAATTAATGATGATTGATGTTACAGTCAATAAGAATTTCATGCATTGTTCGCTGCGAAGCCAGGAGTGACCATGGCGACAGTAATTACCTTATTTTGGACCCTGGAGATATCCTTATTTGGTGCAAACAAATAAAAGGCATACATATTCCAATCTAAATATTGCGACTGTTTTCAGGTTCATCTGTGGCTTTGAATAATTCCGAGTTGAAAATAGCGAACTAAGTTTCCGGTCAATATAAACATGAAACAGTCTCCGGGACACTTCGGCATACCGGTCTGACAATTTAACAGCCCCCCCCCCCCCCCCAACAAAGAAAACTGACAATTTGGAACGTTGGGCAAGACAGCTCAGTTGGTAGAGAGCCGGAACGGTATTCCGGAGGTCGCAGGTTCGAATCCTGGTCTTGCCGGTTTTCTTTGTTCACTTTGAAAATTTAGCTTCTGATCTTGAAAACGTCAGCAAGGGGCGTGTGTCCAGACTACCAGAAAAAGAGGCGGCACCTCCCAGACAAAGCAAGCATAACTGCCAAAAAGACGGCGTTTACGCTCCTTTTTTCGCCTGGCTCCGCCCAGAAACACTTGCTGATATACGAGAGGCATTCCTCAAATTGGAAATTAACTTTTTCTCTAGCACAGGGCCCTGTTTACGGGTGTATCGTCGAAGTATTACTCAAAAGCTGGCATGAGCCAGTATAGAGTCCAAGCAAAAGTACATTTGAACGATACCAAGATTTATCGCCCCAAATCCCAGAAAATGGCCAGTTAAAGATTGAAAGTGGTCCCTAGTGGCAAGAAAGAATCATAGCAGATACTGATAATATCCGTGTAGGCCTAATCTTGCCTTTGTGAAAAATTAGCCCACTAGATGGGGGATCGGGAGCAACAGTGCGGAAGCGGCACACGTTTCCGACGCCATTTCTCCGACGCAATTTCTCCTCGTTGTTCTGCCATTTTTGGCCTATTCTTTTAAACCTTTTGCAAGGCTAAAATAAGGACACAAGAATAGTATTATTATCTTCTATGATCCTTGCTCAAGTTTTTAAACAAGTTTTAGTGTTGCAGTGGCCGAGCAGGGGCAGATCTAGGTTTTAACTAAGGGGGGGGGGGTTTACCTGAGGCGTTTGGCCTACACACCCCAGCGTGCCGAATTTTCGACACCCGACACTGGTTATTTTTAATTTTTTTCTCAGCCCAAGGGGGGCGGGGGGGGGGGGGGGGGGGGTTTAAACCGCCAAAATCCCCCCGTAGATCCGCCACTGCCGAGACATTTCTTAAATCTATCAAAATTCCATGACAAGCCGTATGGCGTAAGGAACAAAAATCACACACATTTTGGGATCTCAATTAAACCAACACAAAACATTACTGATAACAAAAGATGCTTGGTTTTATACATCTATCTGTGTATGGCGACCGAGGCAACACATGGTACAGCTTTGGTGTAATGATAAAAAACAATTTAGTTTCAATCTGACACGCCTGTTTATAAAGATAGTACCAGTATGAATTCTACCAAGAAATACTTTCGTCTGAAACACTGTCATCTTCAAGAAATGTTTATTTGAAGACCTTAAAAAAAGCCTTGTCTCATTTCGATTTTAACAATCAAAACAAGCCCATATGGGTCATTCTATAAAATAAATTTGGGGTCCAAAAGTGTGACTTTTTTGGTGTCCCTGTTACACCGGACATTTTTCATCAAGTATCATTAAAATTGACTTCACTTTATTCCTTTTACTTGCTTGGCAGGTACTTTGCTTTACATAATCACTCTTGGGGATAGAAGGCATTAAAGAATGTGGCCTGAATTGCAAAATTTTACACATGTAAATTTGGACCCCAAATTACAGGAATGACCATTATATGAATGTGTACATCAAAAGATTGTTTTCACTGCATGCTGATGACTTCGTTTCACGTATATGTTGAATCACGCAAAGTACGAGCACTGCCTGAACAGTTTTCTCAGCTCTATACCCATGCTGTATCATAACTTTACGATAAACAAGGCATGGGGTGTTAACTGTCAGTCAGAATGTCTGGAGTATACATTACTCTCAGAAATGAAAACGCCGACAATTAATGAAAAAAAAATGAAAAATGAAAAAAAAAAATTATGTGGAGTATGTAAACAAAGCAGGTGTCAGTATTTAGTTGGTCTCTGTGTATAATTCATTCACCGTTGTCGTCGTGTATATATATATAATGCAGATTAATTATCAAATTAGCTCGACAAATTCAATCACCAAAATAACTATAAAGGAAATAAAGAGTACATTTGCAATGACCCTGCTTTAAAAAAAAAAAAAAAAAAAAAAAAAAAAAAAAAAAAAAGATCTGTACTATATTTTGTTCATTCTGCAAATGAGTTTATTCTCAGTTGCCATTCTTCCACGAAATCAAAATCACAAGGAATCAAGAATCTTGGACAATCACCAAAACAATCTGTAATATAATGGGCACTTTAGACTCTCCATTAGTAATACACCTTCTGAATGTATTAAAGCTGCACTAGGAAGTGGGAAAATATATTTCAAAAGTAAATGTGCTGAAGAAAAACAACTTAATCAGTCAAAATCAACAGGAAATCCCTATTGCTTGGCAAATGGTCCGTTTCTGTTCGGTATCTTATTTTAGTATTTCAGCCTAAATAAAATAATTATGCTGCAATGACAAAGACAATCACTCAACTTCCTCGTACTGGTTGCCTTTTGTCACTTCCAAAATGCCAAAAAATTACAAGCAAATTGTTTTCGAACATTGTGATATAATTCTCAAACTGTATATACCCAAAGCTGGCCAATTTGATGTCCACTGGATAAACCATCAAAACGAAGACACATGTAACATTTTCTTCAATTACTCGACCAGTTAATTTACTACATTGGAATGTTAAATGACTTTTGTACCATACATACATCGTTGATGTATAAAGTCACTATGTCCATTACAGTTTTCATGCTTATCTTAAAATTATCTGCATTGTCTCCACGACAGTATAAAAATGCAGTGACTCTACGTGTTACTGTACTTTCGACCATGACACACTTTTGGCTTCCAGTAACAAAAAAAAAGGCAAAATTGTGCAATTCTCATTGATAAACGCTTTTTTTAACACGTGCATATGACATTTCCAAAAGAAGGAAAAAAAAACCAAACTACTAACTAATAAGTACTCATTTGCAAAAATAAAAGATCTCTTAAGTCTTTTGGTTTCTTTGGGAGATATTTGTCTTGCTTTTCTTTTTGTCATTCAGCTCAATGCACGAGGAGAAATCACATTCTTTATCATCAAATTGGTTGACACTAGCATTACAGACGACGTGAAAAGCAAAAAAATAAGAGCAAAAAAAACGAAAAAAAAAAAACTACAAGAACTAAAGATGAAGAACAAGAATGAATCCGGTCAAATTTTACAAGGTCAAGCTAGAAAATCTATCACCAGGCTTTTGGAGTATTTCCAAGATTTTACATTCGACAATCTGTGCCTTGTCCTGTCTGTGCAATGACTATTGAGGGCGCTACTACCTACTTTACAAGCAACATCCACCATATGGGGACATTCACCGGTATAACGTATACACACAGTTTTCAGTCTCATTTCCATATAAATGTTACTAATCACCAAGGAAGAGTACAACTGGCAAGTGGACTCTAGAGGGCCAACACAAATTTTATGTTGATAAACTAATAGTTGACACAAAGTCGAGCTACATTGCGATTTTCTGGGTCAAAAATGCTACAATTAACACAGTGAGAAGTTCTACTAAATCGGGCCATTTCTAAACAAATTCAAAACCCAAAATAGAAATAAGCGTTTGTTAAGAAATGCTGATTAAAAAGCCAACAACCGTTCCCAGAAGACCATTACGACATTCTGAATTTTTCATGTCTCCACTAGTAAATGTAAATCCACATTTTCAATGGTTTTCATAACGAGAAAAATTTAACAAGAAAAAAGCAAAAAAAAAGCTGCACAATCAATTACGATAGTCAAAATTCAAACAAGGCATAAATGTTTTACCCGATTTCAAATATCACTTTTTTTTGGTTTGAGACTCTACTGCATAATCAAATTGAAGATTAATGCAACTCACGGACACAATCCAGTTTACACCAAAAGCGCCCTCTGTTGAGTTTGGATGCCAAAGAATCATAGGCTGTCATTTCATTCTCATGGTGAATAAAGAAATAAATCCACTTTCATATAGTTGCTGGCGAAAAAGTTGTCTGTGGTTTAATCCCTTGCGTACGGATGACGCCACATGGCGCAAAAAAAAAACAGTGCCACCAGGCCGGATGACGCCATTGACCTCTGTTTATGCAGTTTCAATCCATTGTTGGATTAAACAGTGCCACCAGGGACCAATTTCATAAAGCTGTTAAGCACAACAATTTGCTTAGCATGCAAATGCTTCCGTGATAAAAACTGGATTACCAACCAGATTTCCATGTGTGGAATATTGCTTTTGACTGGCATTCAGCTGTTTCTTGCTTAGCATGAAAATTACATGGACTTTTGGCTGGTAACCCGTTTTTACTAAGCAAGACATTTTCATGCTAAGCAAATTTTTGTGCTTTAACAGCTTTATGAAATTGGCCTCTGGCCGGTTGACGCCATTGGCCGCTGTTTGCGCAGTTTCAATCCATAGTTGGATTATTGTGTATATGTTACACTTGACTGCACAAACACATTGTGGCCGTTTCGCTTGGCTGCCAGAGCCGGGGCGGCACCCCGACCTCTCCCGTAAAAAAACCGTACTCGAGGGGTTAATGTTCATACACGGTGTTTATATGGTATTTAAGCATTTAGTAGATTTGGCATGTTCTGCACCAGAATTATAAGGCTAGATGCAAAAAATCCATATTCAGTTGTGTATCGATTTCTTGCCTGGTACTGTCAAGATATCAAGAGAGGGCGCTTCAGATGCAGGCAGAGGATGTTACCTGATGAACAGGGATCGGATAACGCATGCAAGTTTGTAAACTACGCAATGACTAGCTCAACACTATGGTAATGACACTACAATGTGGTTTATGTACATGTATACTGTTTACTGGAAGGCCGTATGATGTCTTTCGTTCAACGCTGTCCCCCCCTACACTGACGAACCATCGGCTGTCTCTGCAGGTTTAGCAGCAGGTTTGGCATTGGCACCCTGGGGGAGGGATAAAACAAACCAGCAATTATCAATTATCTCTTCCAATTATATACACCATTTCTAGGCAAAATCTGTTGCCAAAGATTTGACCCCAAGCCGGCCGGCGCGCTGACCGGCCGGCGCGCTGACCGGCCGGCGCGCTGACCGGCCGGCGCGCTGACCGGCCGGCGCGCTGACCGGCCGGCGCGCTGACCGGCCGGCGCGCTGACCGGCCGGCGCGCTGACCGGCCGGCGCGCTGACCGGCCGGCGCGCTGACCGGCCGGCGCGCTGACCGGCCGGCGCGCTGACCGGCCGGCGCGCTGACCGGCCGGCGCGCTGACCGGCCGGCGCGCTGACCGGCCGGCGCGCTGACCGGCCGGCGCGCTGACCGGCCGGCGCGCTGACCGGCCGGCGCGCTGACCGGCCGGCGCGCTGACGTTAGAATTTATTGCTCAAGTGCTTGCAGGGTGAGTAGAAAAACTAAATAGATCATCTGAAAGATCTTATGTCCTCAACAAAATGAAAACCAATGAAATAACGTTCTCATGTGTTGTGCTAAGTATAGATGTATAATATACACAATATAATAAAAACATTTTTTTTCTTCTTAATGTTTTTCTTCTAACATATTTACTGTTAATCGAAAAAACACCCTATTCTTTTTTGGGCATCTAATGCAGGCAAAGATACTCCTAAAAAATGCTTGTGCTGCAAATAATTTGACAGTTGTACATAATTATTCTTGAAAGTTGCGCTTTTTTGTTCGTCAAACAATTCACAAGGGAAACTGACTAGGTAAATTTGAATACATTTTCAAAGTGAACAAAGAAACTGGCAGCAGCGGGATTCGAACCTGCGACCTCCGGAATACCGTACCGGCGCTCTACCAACTGAGCTATCTTGCCCTATGTTGGCGGTCTCCCAAACTGTCAGTATCTGTCAAAGATACTGACAATTTGGGAGACCGCCAACATAGATATTCCGGAGGTCGCAGGTTCGAATCCCGCTGCTGCCAGTTTCTTTGTTCACTCTGAAAAGGGTTTTTTGTTGTTAAATGTCTCATTCAAAAGTGAATGACTTTTGTATTGCTAGAAAAATAGCAATTTAAAAGAAATTATTATTCAGGGTGATAGTATGTCTTGAAGCCCAAAGTTATTTTCAATACAAATCAGCATGTCATGATTTTTATAGTAAACTTCCTCAACCACTAATAACCAGCATTCATTGATAGTTTCCTGCCACTTAAAAAAATACTGTTTTGGTTTGGTACATGCAATGGTGGTATTTGTGTCCGGGGAATGTGGGGGAGGCGGTGCTAATGCTAGTACATGCAGATGTGTATGGCTCTAAAAGTAAATGGTGCTCTGCATGCAAACATTTTAATTAGTGGGGGGATGTATTTTCTTTAAATGTGTTAGATAAATGTTAGGTACTACAATTAGTTAATACCAAGGGGGGGGGGGGGATTGTCTCACCAATGGTGGAAGATAATAATCAGGGCTGTAGTCGAGTCCATCTCTAGTCCATCACAAGTCCCTGCAAGTCCATTACAAACCCTCCAGTCCTAATCCCAATCACAAGCTATTCAAATGAGCTTTGGACAAAGGCATTCCTTTGTCATAGTTCATCCAGTTACTTGTGACTGGCTTTATGAAAGGACTTGTGAAAGGACTTGTAGGGACTCCACTGCAGCCCTGGAAGTTATAACACTTGGGTCTGACAATTGGGATAATTTCTTTGTTACCTATTGAAGATGTATTTAGATCTGGACCCAGGAAAACCATGAGGGTGGTGGAGCTGGCAACCTAAAATGTGGCCAACCCGACCACCTCTGCTGTAGCCCTTTACCTAGAGTGGCCTTTAGTCTGGTATTCGGGACTGCCATTAAAAACTAATTAATTCATCAAACAATCCACAAGGGAAACTGACTAGGTAAATTTGAATACATTTTCAAAGTGAACAAAGAAACTGGCAGGAGCAGGATTCGAACCTGCGACCTCCGGGTTACCGTACCGGCGCTCCACCAACTGAGATATCTTGCCCTATGTTGGCGGTCTCCCAAATTGTCAGTATCTTTGTTCAGGTGGGCGCTAGTCAGAAGTCATAAACCCAGAATGCCGTATAGCCAGGGATCACTAATTAAAATAGATTTACAATGCTAAACTCAACCAAAGGAAAATGTTAAGTACATCAGGTAATTGTTGACATTATAGGCATTCAGATATTTCGGTACATTTCTAGACATTTCCTAACTCAAGGCTGGTTCTTCATACTTCTCACAAATTTGAGAGTGAAGTTAATTTGTTGGATTGACGGTGAACGTCACAATGAAATAATCGATGACGTCATGAAATTCGCTTCACTTTCAAATTCGCATGAAGTATGAACTGGCCTTAACTAACACGGTTAACTGTTCAAAAGGCATAAAACAAATGTAACACAGACCAGATGAACAGCCTAACAAAATGCCAATCATAAATAAATCCAAAGGTGGAGATGATTTCCAACACCCCCCCCCCCCCCCCCCCCTCACGACATGCAAGCCAGTCAAACCTCTATTTAGCCAGTGTAATTATGCTGCCAAGTGAGACATCTATAACTCCTCCCCTTAGATTAATCAGGGAAAAAATCTCCTACACCAGAGAGATTGAAAAATCTACAATACTGGAAATTTCTAGTACCATAAAAAAAAGCACTGAAAATGGATAAGTACTTTTATATATTACACAGTGTATCTATCATCTGGGAAACCTAAAGGAAATTGTGGTGGGACTCAGAAGTGCCACGTGGTGATTTCTCTTGGGACTTTTTGGTCATGGAAACCACTAGACCAGGGGCGAATTTCACGGAGCCGCTAAGCACAAAAATTTGCTTAGCCTGAAAATTCTTCCTTGATAAAACCGAGATTACCAACTAAATGTGCATGTGTTGCATATCGCTTGTGACTGGTATTATGCTGTTGTTTGCTTAGCATGAAAATCACATGGAGTTTTGGCTGGAAACCTATTTTTAATATTAAAGCCACATATTTTTGTGCTTAGCAAATATTTGAGTTTACCAGCTCCGACGGTGAAATTTCCCCCAGTACCCAAACTATTCGGCTCGGTCCAGCAGTCCAGTGGGCATTCTGAGCCCCTCTATACAACATTCTAAAATGTGCAAGTTCAGATTCCCATCAAATGTGAACACAAACAAGGCATGCGCAACCACCAACAACTAACCAAAATAACAAACGGCAACATCTGGCGAAAAGAAAAAAACGCAACAGCAGAACAACGTAAGCCAGTAACTATCCAACAATAAATATAAATGAGTGTGCATGAAAATGCAAATTAAATGGCAAAAAATGAAAGCACTGTGCAAATGAAACGGGGAAATACGTAACGAGGGAAATTCCCCAAGCTACTGGGCATGCACCTGAGGAATGTTTTCGGCTGCACTCTGCTCTAGAATGCACCAGGAACCCTGCAACAGCAACGAGTAAGAGCACGGTAATTGCAACAACCAAAAACGGCAATCTGGCATAATCAATAGATGATCTGATCCGGATTTCAGATCTTGTACATCCATCGCTTTCGAAGGTGCCCAGAAATCAAAATAATAAAGAAATGGTATAAATGGTTCTGCAACAATGACGCAAGCAATCAAAGCTTTGATGCATCTTGTGTTCGAGATTTAGGACAGAAAACATGATGCGGCCTCAGTCCACAAAACATGACTCATTCCGGCTGTGACGTCAAGGCATTAAAAAAAAAAGGCTTGGCGCGCCCCTGCACAGGTAGTCGTGTTTTACTATACTACCGAGGACAAGGCTTTGTCTTCTCTATTGTCCCTTTACTTTAACATTCTCCCATAGACTAAGTACACATTTGTCCCTCAGAGGACCGTTTTCAACAAAAGACCTCCCTCAGAGGACAACAATGATTTCATTGTTTATCCTGGCGTCCTCAGTAATAATACACTATATGTGCACATAGTCGTACTTTCCTTATACTTGCGAGGACAATGCTTTGTGTTTCCTATTGTTCCTTTAATATAACCCAACCCCATAGACTAAGCACGTACTTCTACTTGCGAGGACCGATTTCAACAAAAGACTTGACGTGCGAGGACTGAAAGGTCTCTTTGTATTTCCTTTCTCCTCTTGTCCTCGGAAGTATATACAGAACCTGTACACACATGTTCACATTGTACACACTGAGTTTTGGCTGAGGCTTTCGACAAGAGGCGTGGCAATAAAAATAAAAATTTTATTCTGTATTTATTTTTACTGTCAATGTCTCAAGAAGAAAGGAAAACATTTTGTGGACGCGACAGTGGGACACACCCCATGATTTTGTCTGTACTAAGTCATGACAGGAACTCACAAAAATACATACTTTTTATGTATTTAGTTTCAGAAACATTTGAAGCATTTTTAGTACTTTGATTTCTGCGAACCCTCAATCCTTTCGGTCACAAGACCACACAACCTCAGATCCCACACCGTGTGGACTGTGTTTTGCAGCATTCAGCGTAACAATGAATTACATTGATGCAGTATGCCTTGAAATATTCATCAACATTGGTGTTTTTATAAATTAGAAGTTGCAAACGTTACCGAGCCGTTTCAAAGGATAATTTTGTACAACCCATTTTTATATCTATCCAATATTGCTTCCAACTGACGAGCAGTGGCACAGTTTGGCATTAGAGTATGGAGGACCCCCCTCCACACACACACCAATCTAAAGAGTATCTAGAGGTGGTTAGTCTTGCAGCATTTCGGGAATGAAAGCTTGGTGTTAGAACATGGAGAACATGGAAGTTTTGCCTGAGGAGTTTATGCATCTTAAGCCTGGTTTCAATATAATCGCTGCTGCCGACTGTTGGAGCAGAGTTGGTTCACGATGTCACTCGGCTGAAAACAAAATGCCGAATAGCCGAAAAAAATCCCACTAAAATGACGGGTTTTTTTGTAGTTAAACTTTTCTGAAAGCGGAACTGATACTTTATTCAATAGATTTCATTGATTGGTAAGCTGTTTTATTGAGATTCATGCTCATAGTTTTTGGTCAAAAGGATAAGGTGGATAAAATAGATTAAATTTGTGGCACTCAAGCGTAAAGAACATCATCGAATGCATGGCATGCTGGTATGTGTATTTGACGGCGATAGTCGGCAAAGTTAAACTTTTGCTGAATTTTTCGACTATCGCATCCCCGTTTGTGTCAGTTGCGAAAGTCCCTCATGAAGCATTTCCATTTGTCAGCGTTGTGTTTGGGGCTCTTCGGTGACGCTGTCGGCGATTATAACAACAACTATATGGAAACCAGGCTATAGAAAGGAAAGCAACCACAACTCCGAGATAGTATTTTTAGTATTTGGGTCTTTTGTCTTTACATTTTATCAGTTACTGAACAACGGACAAGTTAAAGAGATCCTTAGACAAGTCTTAAATTTAAGAATTGAGCATCCCTTCACTTCTGTGTGTACTCTCTCAAGTTGGGTCATTGTGTTTCATAAACTGAACTGCGACATAAAACAGGATGACTATAACATCATTGACAGTTTTCATGAAGGGATGGGCTTGTCAAAAATGACAATACCTTTATCAACATGCCTGTCCCTTTGAGAAAAACATGACGTAGGCTTCGTGCAAGCTACTGATTGTTGGGGTGTCACGTGGTCAGGCAAAGACAGGCATGTGCAAGTCCTGACCTTTGTACATCTATGCACGAATGGCGGATTATGGAACTGATTTCTAACTGAATGTGCACAAACTTGAAGCATACATCGTGTTCTGTTTGCCAATGGTACGCTAAATGTAGCCAAGTGAGGGTGCATGTAGCAAAATATTGCTTTCAAACCCAATACCAACTCTGATTGCGATTTTCATACCACATTCACCATTTGACCATTACTCAATACATGTAATTCCTACTTCTAATTACCAGAGCGAACTTCACATAGTCCATTTGGGTGTTTGCTAATTTTATGAAGAAAATTATTTAAACCTTTACATGTGCCAAGTCATAGTCTATGCATGATTACTTCTTGGGCACGCTTCATTCCCCAATTTGAGAAAAGGAAAGATGCTTTGTATTAGTACTGGGGATAATTTTAGCCCAGGTTTCACTGTGTCTGCAGTAGTTGACTAGCTCTGTGCACATACGCATACGGCAAGGCAAGCGAAGCCTAGTTTTTACACAGCCATTATGAATAATGCAGACAGCACTACCGAAGAGTCACTGACAGTATCAACTATTGCCAACTTTCTCTTTGTCTGTTTACATCAGTTTGGGAGGTTTCAGGTTTGCAGTGACTGCCGCTAAAAATGTACCCCAGAGGTGAGATTTGAGGAAAACAAAAAAAAACATGAAAGATTCGGCAGCAATTAATTTGTATGGCGTTGCTGAAAAATACACAAGAAAACTGCATTTTCTACCAAAATATACAGTTCAAAATTGCCAAAAATTGGGTTACTATCATGAGACTGTTTCAGGTTGCAGAGGTCATTTTTAAATGATAACAAAAAAATTTAAGGACCCAAAAATCTTTCCGAAATCTGATGTATCACCCAAAAATCCTGAAATCAGGAAAAATCCAGAGAAATCTCACCCTGGTTCCCTATGCCTAAACTACCAACTGTTCAATGTGCAGCATGACTGTATGGAAACCAGGCTTAAAAGAAATGTCTTTGACAGCAAGGGGATTACACCACTATGAAGCCCAGGAAAGGAGTGTGAATTTTCTTTTCACTGTAACTAATTCTTCCACATAATATAATTCAATTAAAAAAATAATTCAGCAATTAATTAGCTAAATCATAATAGAGAGGCTCTTTCTTTGTATACAGGCTGGAGTCGGAATGTGCTGCGAGTATACGTTTTAAGCATTAAAAACTGGCACGCTGGTCATCTGATCGAGCTGCGCCAGCCTGCACAAATTTGTTTCACCTGGTACAACCAAGTCAATTCTGCCAGTAATTCCCTTGCACGATTTACCTAAAATCATAAAAAATGTGCGCACAAATTTAGTAAATTTTGATCGCACTAGCTATACAAGGGGAGGTGAGTTCATCTCACCAATGGTGGAAGCTACGACGCCCGGGTTTATAGGTCTGAAATTGGGATAATTTCTTTGGTATCTATTAAAGATTTATCGTCTATTTAGATTGGACCCAGGAAAACTGTAAGGGTGGTCGAGATGGCAATCTAAAATGTGGCCAGCCCCACCACCTGTAGCCCTTTACCTAGAGTGGCTTTTAGCCCTGTATTGGGCGACTTTCATAAAACAAAATAATTGTACAAAATTCACACTATCCCTTCCCACTATTCATAAACAAGAGTACATTGTCATTGCAGAAAGCAGCTCTAATCAGACAGAATGCATGCACCTATCGCCTACGGTCTAGTGCAGTTTCTAATGACGCAAACAAACAAACAAACATCCATGCATGCACGACTCAAAGTTGTAATCGAGTCCGTCACGAGTCAATCACAAGTCAGATCAAAAGTCAGATCACAAGTCAATCATAACGTCAGCTCACAAGCTACATTGAATAAACAATGACAAAGAAATGCTTTTGTTATTCAGTGTATTTGAATAGCTCGTTAACATAACTTGAGACCACACTTTTGAATTGACTTGTGGAGTTATGATGACTCGAACAACTCTGGCACGACTCAGGAGTCTTCAACTCAATCACTTCGGCACTCTTAAACTAAACGGCATAATCTCCTCAGGCATTCTTTCCGTTCAATCAGGAAAAACAGAAGAAAAAAAACCGATAACGGGATGTGGGAACCCGGTTAATTTATACCTCCTCATCATCAGCGGCATCTAAGAGTTGGAGCTCAACCTGGCTGTCTGTCAGCACGCTACTTATCTCCGCCTGCTGTTCAGGGGTAAAAAAAGGACACAGGTGGGAGGGGGACAAAGAACGGTCAACCATAGAAGTTATCGGCCTCAGCGCAAACACCAAGCATCCCAGGCTAATGTACCTGCTTGCCGCTGCCCCGAGCCTCTTTAAGGTTACGTGAAAACAGGGGCAGATTTTTCCCAGCTGCTAAGAATGGCTATAGAGTGACTCCGTGGAAAGTGGAAATCTGTATACCACACTGCATGCCCTATTGCGAACCCATTTGAATTCCTGGTATGTAATTGTCAAGGGTCAGATTGGCCGAAAATGAGAAATCCACAAAATTGGCAGTGTTTGTGTGTCGCCGAGGACCCCAGAGCGACGTAGGGTCTATGGTTTGTATGGACACCCCCTAAATTACCTATTTCCATTTCACTTTTACAGGTTAAAAATACCTTTAGGGTAACACCTCAGGAATTCCAGATTTCGAAAATTCGGAAATCAGTCAAAATCCCGACAACAAAATCCTGAAATCAGAAAAAAATCTTGACAAATCTCACCCCTGAATTGTTGATGCTTCAGGTCAGCAAAAAAAAATGGCGGAACGCTCAAACAAGTATGCATATTTCTTTAGCATCAATTGTTTATGTCACTTTGCAGGTATCATTTGCCTCCTGATTCGCCAACCATACCAACCATGGCTAGCAAAATGGTCTACATAATAAAGGTGTATATAGTACAACGTCATTCAAAGTTTCATGTACGATTAAGTCAGTGTACAAGGCACCACTCAAATTCAAATTGCAAAAGGCTTCTTAAGTTTCTTTCTGAAAATAACGATGTATGGAGGACAGTTTGACAACTGAACAAGGAAAGATGCCACTGGAACATTCTTTCTTCATGGCAAAATTGATTGAAAAACAGAAAAATTGCAAAAATTGTTAGTTCCAGGCCATCGTTTCAGCGGAGTCACTCAGAAATTTGCACTGGTTACAAACCACAGAGCAATATTAGCACAGTATACGACTGGTCCTCTGCTTACCAAATTTGTTCCTTCATATTTTGTTTTTAAGATCATTTGCTTAGCAGCTCTGCCAATCAGCCCCCGATTCGGTCAGTCGCAGTATTGTAGCGTGCATCTTTAATTTGCATGCATCTGTAATCTACATGCATGTTTAATTTGCAAGCATTTTTAGTGAAGGTGATGTCATGCATGCATGAGCCAGCAACATGTGATCATTTTTTGCTACCCTCTACCTGCCACATACAAGAAAAAAAAATAATGGTCTAGTGTATATATGACTGGTGTTATAAAATGCATGACCAAACAACTGCCTCCATTTCACATATTTCTTACACAGGTCTTATACAAGTAGGCTTTTCACACCACCGAAAGACTCGAACATTTCACAACTAAGGCCGTGTCCGAAATGGGCATCTACAGCTACGGCTATGTCACGCGTAGTTGTAATGGACGAACACCTAGACAATAGCCCTAGACAAGCGATTCAGACGCAGCCTATGTTTGTTTGGTTTTTTGGGGTTCTTTTTTTTGGGGGGGGGGGGGGGGGGAGGAAGGGCTATAGTTTTCTCCACAAACCACTGCACACCCCCCACACAAAAAACAAAACCTTTGTGTGTGGCATTTTTTGACAATCTCTGTGAAAACAAAATCAAAATTTCCCCCAAAACATCTAGTTTGAAAATTTACTCACCTTCCAAATGAAAAGAAAGAAAATATACAATTATACTACATAGCCTGTACACCAAACACTACTCAAACTTAAAAAGGATATCAAGTATTCTTCTTATTTGTAATTATTGTAAATGATGAATACAATTGTGTATAACCCCTTTTTGGGACGGATAAGCAGACAGTATATATATAAAGACGGCCAGACAGACTGACAGACACACTGACAAAAGAAACAAAAGGGCCACATCAACTAAAAATAAACAATCTATTTTTCAATTGTAGATAATCTGATGATTGCGGAAACTTTTTGAATCCGTTACTTAGCAGAAGCCTGTGTTGCAATGCTTCTTTCATTGTACAACATTATGCCTGTTGATATCATGCACTTTAACCCTAACCATCCCTAACCTGCCAAAATCAAACACCCCATTGTGTTGAATTTTGTGTGATTGAGTACTGTACTAGCCTTGGCACCATCACTTTGCATGGGACTTGATGCCCTGATTTTTTCTATTAAAGTACAAAGAATGTGCCATTGGTTTACTACACAGTGTTGAAGTTTGTGTGGTTAGGGAAGGATTCTAGTAAAAAGGCTTGAGCTGTTAGGGTTAAACTATGATTAGAGAGTGCAATGCAAATATCCATGTATGTGTTCACTGGGTGTCAGAACTTGTGAAACCAATGTGTCTTTCCCCCCAAGTTAGAAAAACCAACAATTACTTCCCCAGAAACCCATGAGAAATTACAGAAACTACGGAACCAAAGTTCTCTGAAGGTGATCACGTTTCAGACAAACGATAAAAACAACAACGTATACGATTTTTAGTTATATATACACACGATGTGTTTCTGTGGATGTTAACCGTTTACCAGGCTGCCTCTAGCCTCCATACTCACTCCACTTTCTTTGTGTATTACACAGTTAACAGTGGAGTGTCGTGTATGATCCACGAAAAATCCACAACGAATCCACAACGAATCCACAACAAATCCACAACAAATCCACAACAAATCCACAACAAATCCATGAGGACTCCAGATCATCATATAGTTTGTTTTTGCCTAAAGGCACCCCCCTTAAAATATCTTTTTACAGGAAAAAATACATTTAGGACAACACCTCAGGAATTACAGATTGCAAAAGAGATTTCTTTTAAATTCTGAAATCCCGACAAAAAATCCTGAAATCAGGAAAAATCCTGAAAAATCTCACCCCTGTTCATGTGTATGTTGAATCCCACAAGGTATGAATGCTTCCTACAACAATGTTGTCAGCCCTGCTGATGCTATATATATCATACCTTTAATTTAACCCTAACCCTAACCCTGCAGGCGCAGCACAGTGCATCTGTGGTGACAGCTCCACTTTGCTGGACTCTCCACACAAGTCAATGTGACAAAGTATGCAATCTGATGCCTCTGGCAGGGTTCTAGCAAACATGACCTGGAGGGTTAGGGTTTTAAGGATCACATGTACTGTAAGGAAAGGTAATCTAGTGTGTTTCAGATCCAAGTAATGTTTCCATGCATATTAGGTGCAATGTGAGGACAGGGGTGAGTGAAGAAAACAATGCCATTCATAATAAATGTCAGGGGGGGGGAGGGGGGCCTGACATTTTGACCCCAGCAAGATTGTCCTCAAAGGCTACAAATGTACGAGGTTTGAACAGGTTGAACTCCGTGATGTTGGATTTTCAACTGACTTCATTTTCGGTTGACTAAATGATGAATCACTTCATTACGTTTCTGCTTTAGTGTGATCAATGATCAGAGGTGAGATTTGAGGAAAATGAAAAATCCACAAGAGATTCGGAGGCATTTCAGGAAGAATGCACCAGAAAACTGCATTTTCTACCAAAAAATACAGTTCAAAATTGCCAAAAACGTCAGGCCACCTAATTTTTTGATTTGTTTATTTCAAGGTCCATTCAGTCAGTCAGCAGTTTGCAGCAGTTTAATTCATTTTCACAAAAATAGGGTTATTAGAATTAAAAGAAGACCGTTTCAGGTTGCAGAGGTAATTTTGATAAAGACAATTAAAAGCATGGAAAAAAATCCTCCGGAAATCTGAAAGACGTCTCACCAAAATAAATCCTGAAATCAGGAAAAATCTGGAGAAATCACGCCCCTGGATCATACAATATATATTACCAGGGCTTGTGGCCATCTTTCACCAATGCCTTAAAAATTGGGAGCGCAAATTCCATGCACCTGGCCAAGTACACAAATCTGCTCAGCCAAGATATATTATGCAATAGCAAACACAGCTGACCACCACAAGATTGCACTTGATTCTCAAGACTATTTCCTAATTAATTTGTACAATAAGCAGGAAAACCTATTAACTAAATTCCCTTGGCTAACCAGCTTCCTGAAACAAGGTTCTGATGCAATTCATGATCTGTATTAACTTGAGATCAGAGACACCAAAATAAATTACAATTTGTATTTTTATTTAAATTTTCCAAAACTTTTCAAAAAAATTCCTAACATTTCCAAAAACTGGTTAGTTATCACAATTTAACTCTAGCCCCACAGGTTTTCGGTATAAACCATGCCTGTACTGAACTCTAAGCTAGGCATGTTTTTCTTTCCTGCAAGCCCACATCCTCATGCATCAAAGATTTCCGGTTTGTGGCATCTGAAGTCAAAAAAAGGCCAGTACCAACTAGCCCAATAAGGACACCATGATACATGTGATATAGCGTCCTAGCACATGAAACTGCACGGGAGGACTGTGCTAAAAATTCAGCTTTAAAAATTAGTTTACTTGCGTACATTTTCTTGGCATCATCTCTGCAAACAGTTTAGTAGTCCCATCTTTCACGACGGGTAGAAATATTCCTCCAAATATGTAATGAAATGGAGATATTTCCGGCTGAAAATTACATCGATGTGACGCCGACTTTGCAAACAAGAGGAGCTTGTTTGTCAAGTCGGCGTAACTCAAGACGATTATAAGCCGGAAATATCTCCTTTTCTTTCCATTTATGGAGGAATATAGACAAATTTTACATTAGCCCCTTCTTCGCACTTCCGGGCTGAAAGTGAGACTCTAAAGCTTGAAACAAACAGTGCTATTCAACACATTCATTCATGCATGAATGAATCACGCCATAAATGGCAGCGCAGTGCACGTTCGGAGTAGTTAGTTATCTAGTTAGCCTTGAGATTCTTGCTTTCCAACCCGGAAGTGCGCAGATCGGTGTTATTTTCGTCAATTCGGGATTCCTCCTTTTCTGCCCGTGAGAAAAGATGAACCATTAAACCAGTTGGCAGAGATGATGCCCAAAATATTTATGCAGGTAAACTGATTTTTAAACCTGAATTTTTAGCATAGTCCTCTTGTGCAGTTTCATGCTGACACGGATGTTACATGTACATCATGGTTTCCTTCTAAGGCCAAGTACCAACCAGAGATAGACATGCATGTACCGCAGACCATTAGAAGTGTCATCGTCTTCTGGAACAAAGTATGTGCAGACTGCTGCTTCTCCAGCAAGGGAGCACTGCCTAACCCATGGTCGGGCCAGGACCGTTAAAAAGCCTGGCCAAGCTCCGGGAATGCCCGGACCTTTAGGCTTCTATAATCCTCTGGTTGTACACAATAAACTGCCCACTAATGCTGGAGTCCAGCAAGCTCCCATTGTTCACCCAGACTTAATCTCCGGCCCATGAATGGAATGACAACAAAAGCAACCACTACAGATTAGTGTGGGAGGGGCCACAACCCAGCCTAGCCTGGCAAAGGCTGGGCTTTATCGATTAGTAGATGCTCTATTGTTAGGTGATTTGTGGCTCACAATAGCAAGAGTAAAAGCCAGAAGGCCCGGGCCTGGCCAGGCTTTTCAATGGCCTGGCCTGACCATGGGTAAGGCAGTGCTCCCTAAACCACTCTTCAGAGTTACCCAACTCACCTCTTCGGCGATGCCAGCCTTGGCTTTAAAATCGGCAGTCGCCTGCCTCTCAGCTACCAGAGCACTCTGTGTCTTCTTCAGCATCGCCTGGAGCTTAGCCGCTGCTGTACCCAGGTCCTTCGTCAGATTGTTCTCCTTCTGGAGACTTTCTTTTAAGGTGTTAATCTCCTGGTAAGACAAGGATTAACGGAGGATCAATTAGAGATTAGGATTTAAGTCAACTGATGCCATGTACAAATCAAAGTCCAAGACAGTGAGCATACATAGGTATACAGGGTGGTAAAAAAAAACCGGAACGACATACTTCTGCTACCTTTAGAGTCAAACCACCTGTACCGATGGATGGAGAATCTTTATCTAGAAGAAAAATAATACTAAGACCTTCCGATTTGGTCCAGTAGTTTTTGCCCCAGAGCCAATTTTGTGAAGCAAAGTCCGGTTACTTGGCCATTTGTTCCATGCAGAAAAGAGGATGATGATAGCATCTCGGGACCAACTGACCACCGACTTTGCTTCACAAAATAGGCTCTGCAGCTAAAACTACTGGACCGAGGAGGTCTTTGTATAATTTTTCATCTAGAAATTTTTTTTTCCATCTGTCGGTACAGGTGGTTTGACTCTAAAGGTAGCGGAGGTATGCCGTTCCCTTTCTTTTTGGACCACCCTGTATAGGACAATTTTCAGAGTGCACATCTTGAAGTCTGTGCTCTGACTAAAATTGTCCATTTAATGTATGTCCACCTGCTAATGAATTATGGAATAAAGTTGAATTTGTGAATGGAAAAAACAAGCACTTAATACTCTCTGCATGGTCTTTTAAAAATAAACTTTTATGAGCTGTTAACGAAGATGAACGAAGATCAATGGAGATTGTTTGCATTTACACTGTCCCACTTCAAATCAAAATATAAAGATGTTAGTTAACCACGGCCAACTTTTTTGTGGAATGACTCACTGGAAATTACCAATTCAATTTGCAAGTTCACTTTTTGGGGCGCCACACCCAACAAATATGGACAATGAACTATTCATGGTCTCAATGAATTATAAATGAGTCCATGACACAAACTACATTTATGTTTTTGTCTTAAGTATAAAATACCCGCTTTGCTTTAAAGAAAATGACCAAGACATTTGTATATATATATATTGGCAATTTTTTAGTAGTTATTTAATAGTTAGCAAAATTTGAGATTAATGATGAGATATGATTGGTGACAATTAATAGATTAAAGAACAGAACAAGCCCATGCAATAAAAGTGGTACATGTACTTCATGTTAAAATGATGGCAGAGTGAAATAATTTGGTTAATTTTGTAAGCATTACAAACACATTCATGAATGTTCATTTCACACTTCCACAATGCTTGAAGCATGTTTATATTGGTTTCAATTGCTGGTCTAACTGTAAGAATCTCAGGATTGTTGCTGGACATAGCCACGGTGCGAGGCAAGACACCTGGGCCGGTTGACAAAGAGCCGCATTCCCGCTCGTACTCAATCCATTCATTATTCAACTGTTCTTGAATGGGAGTGTAATGAATAGATGGAGCATTTTCAAACAAAGCTTTCATTCACACGAACGGAGGGGGGCTCCGAGTGCAAAGAATAAGACCACTCTTTTCAGGGTGGCACCTACTGTTCGTGTTTACACTGCACCGCCCTTTCAGTGAGAGTCTGGCCCCCTAACGTTCCATCAATAACAGCCGACCGCAAGGGGTTAACCTCAAACGATTTGAGCATTCTTGCCAGAAACCTTCTTGAATCCTCCAAAATCCACCATAGTACAGTAACCCAATGACACATTCTTTGCAAATTGGATTTTGAAGGGGCATCCACCCCGTGTAAAGTAAAAGTGGCTGCGCTCCACTCTCCTTTAAGCCTGCAAAATTCTCCAAAACATCCCGATGGATTTTGAAGGATCTAAGAGTGTCAGGGTTATTCATTGTATGTTTGTCGACTCGGAGCATCCAAAATGCTTCTACCAGTCAAAAGCCTGGGTTTGTGAAATGATATAATATAGCGCTTTTTTGCAATATACACACTTTTGTAATGCTCATATGAGTCTAACTGAAAACGTTAACACGCAACAACTATCAACAGTAGTACTATTGGATTACAAAAATAAAATGTACATAAAATATACATATAATATATTCGTGCAATCCATTATCATACATGCATGCAGTGGAAAATCTGCTTTAAACAGAGATACTCAGAAACAAAATGAACCAGAATCAGGACCAGGAACAGGACCAAGACCAGGACCAAGACCAGGACCAAGACCAGGACCAAGACCAGGACCAGGACCAAGACCAGGACCAAGACCAAGACCAAGACCAGGAACCAAGACCAGGAACCAAGACCAGGAACCAAGACCAGGAACCAAGACCAGGAACCAAGACCAGGAACCAAGACCAGGAACCAAGACCAGGAACCAAGACCAGGACCAGACAGATTATTATATGAGCTGGTCGTGTAATGTACAATGTATATCCTCTGCACGTCCCTAGGTCAGGTGGGGTTTATAGGGGGTGTCTTTTGCCGGATTACCTTTTAAATATATATGGACGATGGCCATAGCTATGGTTTGAAAAAGACCCCCTGGCCGGTTGACATCAATAGGCACATTCCTGTGCTTAATCAGTCCATTATGTTTTTAAACTATATTGTTCTTGAATTAGAGTGTAATGAATATATGAAACTTTTTCAAACAAAGCTTTCATTCACACGAAAGGGGGCTCCAAGTGTGATGAATAGGACCACTCTATTCAGTGTAGTGCCTATTGTTTGTGTTTACGCTTGACTGCACAGCCTGTTCTTGGCATACCAGTCCCCTTCATCAGTAACAGCCGGACGCAAAGGGTTAAAGTTTTCTTCTGTCGGCACCATTTCCTACAGTATGCCAGACAGAATAAAGGAATTTGTAGTTGCCTGAAACAGGAAATCCTACATCTGCCCACCACTCCTTTCTTTAATAAAGAATGTTCTCAGTGTTTTGTTAATGATCACTACTTGGAAACAAAATTAAGCCCATGGATGTATGTCACTGTACATGTGTAGAGTGTAAAGGTTTCACGATTTCACTTTGATGTGAACGTCTTCGTACCACTTGACAACCCAATAGTGACGTGCATGATTGACTGAAAGTGGAGGTCAACATTGTTGCTCTCATTTTGGTCATCAATATTTAAAATGTAAATTGAAAACCTACTCCATTGCATTTACCACAATTCCTATACGAATACTGAGGGGTGATGTCCTACAACTCATCGCAAACACATATTCACTACACTGAGTTCAAGAAACAGCAATGGAAAGCTTTCAGAATGACATACACACAGCACTACTGCAGCCCCTGCATTTGCATGTGACAAAATTTCTATGAGTGATGATATTAAAACTACCCATGAGCTACTTTTGCAGCTTTTTTTTAAATGAGCACATTGCTGTAATTTGGCTGTAAAATACAAAGGGTGTGTCAAAAGAAACAAGAAAACACTTAGAAAAATAATCAAAAGTCAACAGAAAGAGATGGGGTAAAGATTAATGCGGAAAAGAAAAAGACTAAATCCAGTGCAGAACATTGAGAAATAATTTTGCACAAAGCGCAGAGGATGAAACACATCAACAAATCCGATGACTGGAAAAAGATCGGGCCAAAAGCTTTGATTCTTTCAAGGATTGGCACCTTTGATTAGTGAGTGCTTTAAATCAAACTTGACAAGAAGGAACAGCTACAAGATACGACAGAAAAAAGGATGGCAAAATAATGAGACAGGGAGTTAGTGAATGGGTAGGTGTTGAGTCTACTGCGGTCAAAATCAAAGCTTGTGAGCCCAGGTGATGTTATCTTCTTCCAGTGTGCGAAAACTACCAATTTCTGTTTAAGGATAGGACACGTACTTCTTCTCGACTCTTGGTAGACTCTTCGGCCTGTTGCTGGATTCTATTGGATGCCTCTGAGGCTTCTTGTTGGGACTTCTTGGATGCTTCTAGTTCCTCTCTGAGAGCGGCAAAGTCCTGCTCCGATTCTCGTCTTTCTTTGGATGCTTGCTCTGCTGCCTCTTCCAGGAGCTTCTTGGATGCTTCTAGTTCCTCTCTGAGAGCGGCAAGACTCTGCTCGGATTCTTGTCTTTCTTTGGATGCTTGCTCTGCTGCCTCTTCCAGGGGCTTCTTGGATGCGTCTAGTTCCTCTCTGAGAGTAGCAAAACTCTGCTCGGATTCTTGTCTTTCTTTGGATGCCTGCTCTGCTGCCTCTTCCTGGGACTTCCTGGTTGCTTCCAGTTCCTCTCTGAGAGCGGCAAGACTCTGCTCGGATTCTTGTCTTTCTTTGGATGCCTGCTCTGCTGCCTCTTCCAGGGGCTTCTTGGATGCTTCTAGTTCCTCTCTGAGAGTAGCAAAACTCTGCTCGGATTCTTGTCTTTCTTTGGATGCCTGCTCTGCTGCCTCTTCCTGGGACTTCCTGGTTGCTTCCAGTTCCTCTCTGAGAGCGGCAAGACTCTGCTCGGATTCTTGTCTTTCTTTGGATGCTTGCTCTGCTGCCTCTTCCAGGGGCTTCTTGGATGCGTCTAGTTCCTCTCTGAGAGTAGCAAAACTCTGCTCGGATTCTTGTCTTTCTTTGGATGCCTGCTCTGCTGCCTCTTTCTGGGACTTCCTGGATGCTTCCAGTTCCTCTCTGAGAGCGGCAAGACTCTGCTCGGATTCTTGTCTTTCTTTGGATGCTTGCTCTGCTGCCTCTTCCAGGGGCTTCTTGGATGCTTCTAGTTCCTCTCTGAGAGTAGCAAAACTCTGCTCGGATTCTTGTCTTTCTTTGGATGCCTGCTCTGCTGCCTCTTCCTGGGACTTCCTGGTTGCTTCCAGTTCCTCTCTGAGAGCGGCAAGACTCTGCTCGGATTCTTGTCTTTCTTTGGATGCTTGCTCTGCTGCCTCTTCCAGGGGCTTCTTGGATGCTTCTAGTTCCTCTCTGAGAGCAGCAAAACTCTGCTCGGACTCTTGTCTTTCTTTGGATGCCTGCTCTGCTGCCTCTTCCTGGGACTTCCTGGATGCTTCCAGTTCCTCTCTGAGAGCGGCAAGACTCTGCTCGGATTCTTGTCTTTCTTTGGATGCTTGCTCTGCTGCCACTTCCAGGGGCTTCTTGGATGCTTCTAGTTCCTCTCTCAGAGCGGAAAGACTCTGCTCGGACTCTTGCCTTTCCTTGGAAGCATGTTCTGTCGCCTCTTCCATCCTTGAGAGGGTTCTCTTTAGGTCCTCCACCTCAGACCGGGACTGGCCCAGACCCTGCTGGGAAGTCTGGAGCTGGGCCATAGACTGAGCCAGCTTCTTTGTAGCAGACGCCAGCTCCTGCCCGGTACCGGTTAGCTCAGTCTGGAGTTGCTGGGAGGACAAGCGGAGGGTCTGGAGCTCGTGCTGCAGGATGTCCTGGCTGGAGTTGGACGACTTGCGGAGCTGCTCGAGGGCACTGTTGGTCTCGCCCAGGTCAGAGGACAGCTTCTGACTCTTTTCCAGTTCTGCGGCTAGACTGGCTCTTACCTGCAGTCAAGGATTACTTAATCACTCACACTATTCACATTACTCAATGAGGAGTTGTGTGGCCTCATGGTCTAGCGCACTGGACTCTAGGTCTGTGTGATACTATAGATTGTAGGCTCAAGTCCAGTAGGGTCATGGTGCTTGTGTCCTTGAGCAAGACACTCTCACAAATTGCTCTTCTCCGCCCAGTAGTAAATTTGTAACTTTGAGGGCATGGGTTTAACCAGTCCAGTGCACTCAACCTAAAGTCAGGGCTGTATACTCCCCAAGGAGCTGAGGTTTCTGGAATGACTGATGGGCCTGATGAGCAGGGGTAATAATCCAGCACCATGAACATCATGTGCACTTTTAAATCTACATGATATTAATCATGACACATATGTACAGATACAGGGTGTCATTCACAAATCATAAATGACACATTGACAGGAGAAATGAGAAAAAGGGGGAGAGGCAAACCACGGGGGGAAGGGGAGGCATGACAGGTAATCTGCAGTATTATGGTCAGCAGTAGTGGTTACTGTTGCAAAATGCAGGAGTACTGTAAACTGGAGATAGGGAGGAATGTACTCATATTACTGTGATTCATATTATTTCATTAATATGCAATGGAATACACAATCAAGGCGACATTTGCATTCACAAGACAACATTCAGGTATGCACGTAACAAACCAGTTTAAAATCAGCACATATTAAGTCTTGGGAAAACTTGCATCTTACCTTAAAGAGTCAGGCAAAGAAAAATCTGGGGAAATTACTAACTCTCCTTGACCGCGTTCTATTACTTACCCCGCGCTTACTCGTTGCAAGCGCGAGCCCGTTCGATTTAGCTCTCACGTGACTTCTCGCGCTTACTCGGGCCTGGCCCTACTAACCGACTCGTCGAGCCGGTTAGTAGGGTAAGTATCCCATAAGGCCATGCTAAAAACATGGCTGCCACGTCCGGCGATGCACCAGTGGTGGGGAAATTAATTCAAAACAGTCAGAAGATAGAATGTTTGTGTCGGGGGATGATGTAAATTAGAACAGAGATGTTTTCTCTTTTGCCCTGTCCCGACATAATATATGAAGCACTGTATACTCGGTGCTTTCCGAGAGCCTGTGTGAAAACATTCACAGGCTTACTCGGGCGGGATTCGAACCCACGACTTCCTGCTTACTAGTGCAGACATCTTAATCACTCCACCACCGAGCTTGCCGGGGTCGGCTGGCCGATTTGAATGCTGCTGCACTGGATTTGAATCGGCCAGCCGACCCCGGCAAGCTCGGTGGTCGAGACGTCTGCACTAGTAAGCAGGAAGTCGTGGGTTCGAATCCCGCCCGAGTAAGCCTGTGAATGTTTTCACACAGGCTCTTGGAAAGCACTGAGTATACAGTGCTTCATATATTACGTCGGGACAGGGCAAAAGAGAAAACATCTCTGTTCTAATTTAATTCAAAACAGCGACAAATATTTCTTTCTAAATTACTCTGGACGATTGACGTAAAAGTGTACATATTGTGAATGAAGCACCAAGGCTTCAGTCCAGTATGTCACCTTATTTAATTAAAACCAATCCACTTTAAAATGGGGCTCCGATTCTGTCTGTCCATCAATCATGGACACTCCGCCTGACAAGGCAGATTTATGAAAATGTTAAGTTGCTTCAATTCTTTTAAATATTATATCACTGAAAAGAGTAAAAAAAAATAGAAATAAATGGGGTCAATGGTCATAATAGGTTTTATGGTCATTCTGGAGGACAATTTCAGTTAAAAAGTTGTGACCAAATGCTAAATTGCTAAATTGTTTAATTGAAAATTTGAGCCTCATTCATTTCTTATCAATTTGTTATAAAAATATAAATAATTATATGAGTCATTTAAAATAGAAACAATTAACAAACACCAATTATTTGTCAATAAATGATAAAAAAAAAAAATAAAATAAATAGTAATAAGCTGGTCACAGCGCTGACAGAAAATTGGGCATCGCAAATAGCACCACCAGGTCTACAGAGATGTTGTCACCAGCCGCGTTGACGTCACTTGAGCGACCCGAGATATTTCGTTTACTCTAACATACTGGAGACACGAGTAAGCGCGGTTTAAGTAATCGAACACGCTGCTTGATACCTGAACAACTCTCTAAAGACTTGGTTCAAACTCTTACAGATTTATGTTGATAAAATCTGAAAAAAATGAGTCCAAAATGAACATGTGTACATTATGTATGGGTGACCATACATTTTGCACAGTAATTTGTGTTACACAGTATTAACACATACTTGTCTAGCCTATTTTACACAAAAAATCCTGACAAAAATCTTGAACGTGCTTACACAATTCCGAACAAGAATGGATGATATTTTTCTTTTCCTGACCCTTTAAGGTGAGGTAACAAAATAAAATCTTTCCTTATACATTCCAATTCTTCAATTTCAACTGAAAAAAAAAAAATAAATCACTGCAATCCGCAACAAGTACAGGTTCAAAATTAAAGGATGTCCCGGCAACTGAAAATTCATCTTGGCAACCTGGTGAACGAACGTTGCTTGCCTGCCATTTTTTCTTGCAAGACACAGAGGTTTCGAGACACCCATTCAATTTTCTGGGCAACCTTAGATATTTAGTCAGTGGATGCCCAAGGACAACCAACTGTTTTTCATACGTTTGCAACCTGCTTACATTCAGTGAGGTGAGTTGGTCTTAATGATGGTGGAAGTTACCCCGCCTGGGGGTATAGGTCTGAAAATTTGGATAATTTCCCTGGAATCTGTTCCTCTTTAGATCTGGGCCCAAGAAAACCGTAAAGCGGGTAGGGTTGGCAATTCAAAATGTTGCCAACCCTACCATCACTGATCATAACCCTTTACCTAGAGTGGCTTTTAGCCTTGTATCAGGGGTGAGATTGGCCCAAAATACAAAAATCCACAAAATCCACAGTGTTTGGGGGTCGCTGAGGACCCCAGAGCAACGTAGGGTCTATGGTTTGTTTTTGCCTGAAGGCACCCCTTAAAATACCGCTTTCTATTGGTCTATATCCACTTTTACAGGTAAAAACACCCTTAGGATAACATCAGGAATTCCAGATCTTAGGAGGCTTTTAAGAGGTTCTTAAAAAATTCTGAAATCAGTAAAAAATCCTGACAAAAAATCCTGAAATCAGGAAAAAATCTCACCCCTGTTGTATCAGATGATTTCAATAAAAAAAAAATGGGGGGGGGGGGAGTGAATGTCATTGCCCAATGCAGGATTCAGTAACACTGACAGACGCCTTTAAATTGGGGATTGAAGGCTTGAATGGACAATAACGGTTTACCTTCTGCATTTCTTCAGCATCGATGCTGTTCTCAGCCCTCTGATTGGCCGTGTTTAGTTCCTCCATCAGCTGCCGGAGCTGGTTTTGGACGTCCTTCAGCTCGCGGCACGTCGACTCGTACTCTGTGGCTGAGGCTGACCGCTCTTTCTCCATCTGGCTCAAGTTGGTTTGAGCCGCAGCCAGCTCACTGGACAATCTCTCATTGTCTGCAGAAACCTGCATGATACAAAACAACGTTAATAAAAAACAAAATGTACCCCCCTTTGTCCTCATACGCTCTTTGACCTTTCATCTGTAGTCGTATGCTTGTCAGTTTCTGTCTTTATGCCATTTAGACTTTGAGAAACATTTTAACTCGGAACAAAATGCTAGGCCCTCTTAAAGTAGAAGTTATTTTAAACAAAGACTCTGATTGGTCAATATTTTCCATACAGTGTGTGACAAATGTTCTTATTGGCTAATTTTTTTTGTATTAGTCAAAATGCAGCTGCAACCAATCTTGGAGAATTTCGATTCATCCATGAACTGATCAAGCTCCCGATCGGATACTTTACTGCCAGTGCAACTTTTCCCCTGTGCAGGCTTTCAATCAGACCCAGGTGAAAAAGTAGGAGAATAGTAGGATCAAAATAAATTTAAAAAGGAGAAAAGTAGGACTTTTGCAGGCTTTAAGGACTAGTTTTCGTTGACACTTACCTGTGTCCCCAGCATCACAAGCCTCATTTCACATATTATGTACTCACAACAATTGTGCTCCATCCTCAACTAAGCTCTTGGAAGTAAACTTGCAGTACTCTTGCAGTCAAGCTCGTTATTGTGTGGTTTTCATATGACAGTGTGTAACACTGTTATGAATAATATTCAATGAGATTTAATTTTTCGGAGTTGTGGGACCAAAAATTAGAAAATAAATAGGAATTTCAAGAAAATAGTAGGAAAAGTAGGAGCAAGGTAAACAAAATTGGGAAAAAAGTAGGAAAAGTAAGATTACTTGAAAGCCTGCCTGTGAGACCAAAGATATACTCCCTCCCGTTTTCTCACTAGCTCCAAAAAACAAAAAATTTCAGATTTATGTTTTGAATAAGTCAGTTCGGTACTTCAACTGCGCATATGTGCACAATGACATTTTATCCCAAATAACCCGCGTGACCTAACGCGCGCGTGTGAATGCAAAAGGTGGTCGCACAACGCGCACGTGTTAAATTCAATCAGAATGCGCATTCGCATAACATGGCGTGACATTAGGTCAGCAATTTTATCCCAAATATTCTTTGACCTTTGAGATACCGAACTGGCTTAAAAAGCAAATTTTTATTCAAGCCAGGTTTGGAGCGGTCAGCGTGTCGGGTTGATGTAGTGGTTGTTTCCTTGCCTTCCACCTCTGGTGACCCCGGTTCGATTCCCATCCAGCTGCACTATGTGGATTGGGTTTTCAGTCCCTATGTGATAATTATTCTGGAGTTTTCCTCCAACTACAAAAACTGAAATATTCTTTATCGTCCTCTCACATTTTAACTGGGCCCTGAGGGAGAATGGTGGTGATCAGTCTACCCAGGGTAAATAAGAAAGAATGAAATGAAGGTATTTGGAGAACAGACTCACCTGTTTTAGTTGGCCAAGTTGCTTCGTCTGTTCATGCAACGATGCAAGCTCTTTTTTCGCCTGTAAAGTCAAATGATCAGGAAACAATTATCAACGTCGCCCAGCAACGAAAAACAAGACTTGATATCATGCCAACATTTTTTGAAATCCATTAAAATAGCACTCTTGGAGTGCTATACCACTGGCTGAAATATAGATAAATAATGTATCAATAAATTCCTTTCATCACACAAGATTTTACATGATAACTAGTGCCGATTTCGAAATAACACTGACAGGAAACGTGTCAGCACACAACAGATCCATATAGGCTTTCTACATATATTTCTTCTGCTTTTGCCACAATTCGCTAGTTCAAATTGTTCAAATCACACAAACTTCCCTTCCATCTTTCACAATTCCAACAAAATGGGAATAGATACCTTCCATCTCTGTGATTTGTGTCTTTTCTTGTCTTTTGTAGCCCACACCTTGAGTGGCCTTTTGGCCTTGTGTTGGGCGATACTCATGTAAAAACACTGTTCACATGAGTGAAATTAGCATCTTCTTGAGCAAGCATGCGCGTGTACGTGCACAGTTCAACATTTCCATGCAGACTGTGGTATCAGCCAGTTCGGTATTCCAACTGCGCATGTGCACAACAAGATCCGACGATTTCTCTCTTGCGAAAAATGTGGCAGATAAATGCACACCAGGCTATGGGGGACGTGGTAACCGAATCTGCATTCTGTGCAATTTTTCGTGCAATCGAAAAGACGATGGAAACTTTTGTTATAACAAAAGTTTGGACACACAAGACACCTGAAAACACTTTGCTGTCCAAACATTTTTTTTTTTTAATGTTATTTCAGAACACGACGATCTCTTTAAATTTGCTGGTACCCGCTATGCTTTTGCACGCATACGATGAAATGTTTCTCCCGAAAGAAAAATTGTCAAATCTTGATGTGCACATGTGCAGTTGGAATACCGAACTGGCTTACTCCCAGGCTGCGTCATATGGAAACAGCAGGGGCCAGTTTCACGGAGCACAAAAACTTACTTAGCATAAAAAAAAGTGTTAAGGAAAAAAAAAGGTAACCAGCCAAAACTCCATGTGATTTTCATGCTAAGCAAACAACAGCTAAACACCAGTCAACATACATCACATGAACATTTGGCTGGTAATCCATTTTTTAATAAAGGAAGACTTTTCACGCTAAGCAAATTTTGGTGCTTAGCAACTTCATGAAATAAGCCATTTGCGAGTTAAATTTGAATAACATCTGGTACACTGACTTGCTCCAAATGCTTGCCACATTTTAACTTTGAATTCTCCAGACACTGTTGCTATATCACATGATTCGGGGCAAGCTCTTGCATAGTTACGTAAGAGACGCTCAGCACCAATACATTGTTCACAATGGGTGAGAACGGCATAAAGACACCAGACCATTCCGGAGCTGGGGGTTGCTAGCATAAGGCTTGCCCCGAATCATGTGATATAGTAACAGTCTCTTTGGTCTGGAGAATTCAAAGTTAAAATGTGCAAAGCATTTTGAGCACGTCAGTGTACCAGATGTTATTCAAATTTAACTCGCAAATGGCTTATTGGCCCCAAGAGTTCCAGATTTCAACAGGCAATGTTCCCAGGGGATTACTCGAAGCAACTCTCCTTTATTTTGAGCAGGATGACCTTTCTACTGACCTGCGCCAAAGCGGTGTCCTTTATCGACATCTTATCCTGCCATTTCTTCTCCTCAGATTCTACGCTACTTTGAAGTTTTTTTAAGATACCCTCCTGAAAAAACACAAACACACCCAGATATTACTACTTTGAAGTTTAAGATATCCAACTGTAAGACCCAAAATGAAAGACAGCTAAGAATGAGAGACTTGAGGCGCTAGCGGTGCATTTTTTTCCCGTAGGCGGTTGAAGCAATAATCATTATTAAAATAGTTCAGTAGTTTTTATGAGAAATTCATGTTTATTCATTATAATAGAACAGAACGTAACAGCATTGTTATTGTTTAGTCAACTACATGTAGATACATTCAATCATTTTAAAGAACGGCTGTTGTCGAGCTGCTACAGACTAGTCTAGTGGATAGTTGGATGGGCTATGGATCAAAAGGTCGCTAGTTCGAATCCACCCATACCCATTTTTCTTTACTGTAATATCTTTGGGATATTTTAAATTTAAGGGGAAAAAGAGACCGAGAACCTAAGTGCTAGCTGTGCAGTGATCAATGCAACCACTGAATTATTCATGAAAATTGCTTCACCTGCCTACGGAAAAAAAAATTGCACGCTGGCAGCAGCAGACATAGTGGTCCTTTTCTCTGCGCATGCTCAGAACCACCTGTGCCTGCTCAGAACTATGCGCGTATGCTCACAAGCAAAAAGGACCGGTATGTCTGTCAAAAGTCTTCCATTGGACTACTCACTTTCAAATTCTAAAAGCAAACTACATTTTTTGTATTACTTGTTACATGGTTCAACAGGAACGGAAAACTAAGCTTCCAAAATCATTCATACATGCTTGGTGAATTGTGATGGATTCCGCATACGAATATAAACAGGCAGCACTTTTTGTATTTGGGTCATTCCATAAATTTGGGGTGCAAAAGTGTGACATTTTTATGGTGTCCCTGTTACACCTGACCTGTGTAATTTCCCATCAAGTATCATTAAAATTGACTTTACACTATTTTGTTACTTGTTTGGCAGGTACTTTGCTTTACATAATCACTCTTGGAGATTGAATGCATTAACCCTCCTTCTCTCGGGGCCAAAATGGAGCCGTCTACCCTATACATCAAAACTTCTCAAGTGACAGGTTGAAACACACACACAAGCTGTGACAGTTGGTGGGTAGATTTTTTGATAGGCTGTGATTGTTAGACTTATATGAGGGTTAAAGAATCTTATACCTGTCACTGTGTAATAGGGACACCAAACATGTCACACTTTTGGACCTCAAATTTATGGAATGACCTGATTACTACATACATGTATACTGTATTTTTGGTACTGTAAACATTGATTTTGGTAAAACTTGAGCCGTTCCTAAGAAAAATCCCTGGCGGTAATTAAAAAAAAAATCACACAGGGCAGTGAACTGCAAATTCTGTTAAAAGTTCTATATTTGATGCCCAAACCATACTGCGTCTGTTTTCACCTGGTCCTTCAGCACTGAAACTGTTGAAGTCAGGCTTATGGTGAAGTCCAAGAATTTGTAAGTTAATGTTACCAGGCATGCAACTTGGAATTAACAAAAAACGAGGACACTCCAATCTTTACAAGACTTTGTACAGTGTTTTTCAATTTTCAATGGAATAAGTATGAAGTGAAAAACAAGGAAATGAAATGATCACAGAAAAAGTTGCATGCCTGTGTCACGCATGGGACACTGCAATTAAGATTAAGATTAACCAGTCCGCGTCGAATGACGTGTATACATGCAAAGTTTTTGCGGTATTCGGAACGGATGACGGATAAACACGCACTCGAGCAAGGCCGGAAATATCTGTCAGCGACCCGCTCGCAGCGAGCGAGGCCGGAAATATCAGGGTGTGCTACCCGCAGATGACGGCCTGAACCCGTCTGGCACCCGGGCTTATGAAAAATAATCCAGCGCCTGGGTCTGTTCATTGTCAAAATAATCCCGGCGTGAACTGGTTAAGTGTTTCTAATTCATAAGTTGGGCATCTGCAAGGGGAATGCCCACAATAATTGATATGTCATTCGTCCTTGTAGTATGCAATTACAGAGAACATGTTACATGACATAACTGGACTGCAAGGGGACCTTGCTTTCAAGTGTGGTCCCTGCTTGCAACTTAACCCCTTTGCGTACGGATGACGCCATATGGCGTCAACAACAAAAAGTGCCACCAGGCCGGATGACGCCATTGGCCGCCATTTGTGCAGTTTCAATCCATTGTAGGATTATTGTTTATGTCATGCTTGACTGCACAAACACATTGTACCAGTTCGATTTGGCTGCCAGAACCGCTGCAACACCCCGACGTCTCCCGTTAAATACCGTGCCCAAGGGGTTAAGAAATGTGAATATTGCAGACTTTCTGCTTACCGTATCACTAAGGACTGATTTATAATGCTGACATTGGCTAACTAGCTGTTTCTTCTCGTCTTCCACACCGGACAAGTTGGAAGACAATTCTGCCACCTACGACAAGAAAACAGACCGTGTCATCAAAAAAATATAAGAGGCTTGAAAAAAAAAAAAACACTTTGGTGAAGGAAAGCACTCAAAATTTCAATAGTCTTACCAAATCTATAAGTAAATGAAATCACAAGTCGGACTTTCCACTTCAATAAAACCTTTTGGTTATAGGATTTTTTCCCCCTATCCCCAGCCTTGCATTCTCCACATGTTTTTTCTTCTCATTGTATTTTAATCTTATGCAATTTGTATTATATATCTTAAAGAGTTAAACCAAAATATTGTAATGCTGGGAATTTCTTCTATATCGTATGAACGATGACAGGATCTGCCTTAAATTGTTACGACAGTCGATGACACACGTCACTTTAAAAAAATTGTTTGTAATAATCAAAGGTGAGATTGGTCCAAAAATGAAAAAATCCACAAAATCCACAAAAAATCCACGAAAAATCCACGAGGACCTCAGGTCAACATATAGTTTGTATTGGCTTAAAGGCACCCCCTTAAAATATCAATTTTTACTGGTCTATATTCACTTTTACAGGTAAAAACACCTTTAGGGCAACACCTCAGGAATTCCAGATTGCAAAAGAGATTCTTTACAAATTCTGAAATCCTGACCAAAAAAATCCTTGAAATCAGGAAAAATCCTGACAAATCTCACCCCTAAATATTGTGTAACGTGTTGCACATTGCCCAAGTGGAACTAATTAAATTGTGTAAAGTTGTGAAAATGATTGCTGGTCTATTATGATTGTGAACTGTGATACTGAAAACGCTAAGCATAAAGTCGAGATTTGTCGAGAGCGAGAAACAGAAAGGGAGGACTTCTACCACACCTTTAACCCAGAGGAAGCTTTCTGTACGGCAAGAGAATTCATGGCGCTCTTCTCAAATTGTGACATCCAGTCTCCGTACTCCTAAAAGGACAGAAAATATTCAAAGATGAAAATAAATCACCAACTTGGACTCTGGCATATTTGTTCTATAGCAAAATCATACTGAAATTAAAGTATTTGGGATTGTTCGAGTTACTTCACGCTAAGGTGAATATAGTCTTCCTTATGCATGCACCTTGTCCCCAAACCCCCTAATCCCCATCAAACTCCCCATCAATCTCCCCTCCCCACCCCACACCCCGAAAAAAGTTCAGCATGTCCTAAAGAATCCTTCTCAGGGATTGCTCCCATATGTAAACTGTTGTCAGGTATAGACGAATCCGACCAAGCTTTTATGAACATGGAAAATGCAGCCACGATAGGTGGTCATCCACATAGGTAGAGTTAGCTATGCTTTGTATGACTGCAAGCAATGACTGTATTCAGTTACCCGAGCTTGGGGCTGACAAAGGGACGGTACATGGAAGCCCAAAGCAATAGCCGCCCATGTCGGACCAATACAGGCGAATAACAAAGGCCGGATTGGTCTATGGCTTCCTTCTGGGTCTACAGCCATATCAGCCTTATTCCTCCCCACAGACCCTCGGGCTGTCCCGAATATGCCGAATATTAGAAAACCTTTTTGCTGGTTCGAATATTCGAACAAAATATATATGCACGTACAGATACGCCTCTGATGCTATATAGAAAAGTTACGGCGCTTAGCAGTGTCAAATGCAGCATTTTTTGTCGACGGAAACTTTTTGTGGACGGAGGTTATTGTTCCTGTCTGTAAAACAAAACAGACAAAAATGCAGGCTGGAGTTTGGTTTCTTGTTATACGTCTCGTAATGATCTTGATACAACAGGCCCATGCAAACAATGTCGATCGGGCAGTTTATAATATCGATTGCCGCACGTAAAACACCGGCGTGCTTTGCGTGCAACTTTTTACCGGCGCGCGTGCAGTTGCAGCTGACGCTTGAAAAACTTGATCGGCGAGTATCGAATATTCGAATATTCAGTCAAACCTAGTTTCGAATAAACGAATACTTAATTATTCGAAAATGAACAGCCCTAACCAGCTAACAGACCCACAACTGAGAAGGCAAGAAGCACGGCAGATGTTCAGATTGCATCTCAAAACTCAGAAGGTACTTGTTCTCTGTTAAATACTCCTTTTGGGGGCAATAGGGGTTCCCATTGAGGAAAAGCCATGTTACCAGCGTGTTCTCAACCAGAATAGGTCATTCCTGAGTAAGCATACATGTGCATAGATTAACATTCCCATACAGGGTACACTGGTGATAGGGATCATTTCATCAAGTCTGACAGCGGGATCAAATGCAGATAACACCATTTGTTTTTTGCAGTACCAGTATTAACGAACAGCTGGCTGATATAATGAGCTCGTTCTTTATAGGTCAGTGCACACGGGCAGTTTCCGCACTGCAATATTCATGAGTAGTGTCTGGACCTCTGGCTGCGAGTGCTTTACAGAGAATCCAATAGAGTACCGAAGTGATGACGTCAATGCAATGTTTGGAACCAGAATACTTTGGTTATTTTGTGTCAATGTGTTTGCATGACTGGCTGTTAACAAAGGAACATTCGAAATCTCCAGTTGTGCCAACTGATGGTCAGACTTGGGTACTCTATTGCAGCATCACTAAACCTCTTGGCTCTCTGGCTAATCCGTCTCGATGGACAATGGGGAATTAAAACGTTCCAAGCCAACATGGCCAACACTCTTAATAATAAACATTCATTGCAGCAAGAACTCTACTAAGAGGTTCTTTGTCCATGGTCTGACTGCTGCAAACTGGAAAAAAAACTGATATGGAAATTGTGCTTAAGCCGACTCACCAGACCAGCATCGACGTTGATGTCAGGGAATATCTTTATCAGTAACCCCTTAGATATCTCCTGCTCCTTGTATAAATGTCCATCCAGCTCCTCCTAGTAACGAGACAAGTATACGCAACAAAAAGGATTACTTCCAAACAAGGATTTTCCTTTAGTTTTTGTTCGTCGTTACCCAAGACATTTGACATTTGCCATCACTCCACCCCCCCCCCCCCCCCCATCCCAAAATATAACCTCTTATGGACGATGGCCATATCCGCGTTTTGAAAAAGAAGAAACTGGCCGGTTGACGTCTATAAGTGCATTCCTGTCATGCCTGTGGGAATTCAATCCGTTCAACTAGATTGTTCTTGAATGGGAGTAATAAAAAGATGGAGCTTTTTCAAAGCTTTTATTCACATGAGGGAGGGGGGGTCTGGGGGGAGGGCTGGGGCTGGGGGGGGGGGGTTTGGGGTTCAAGTGCGATGAATAGGACCACTCTATTCAGTGTGGTACCTATTGTTTGCATTCAAGCTTGGCTGCGCAGCTCCGATACTGGCATACCATTCCCCACATCAATAAACGCTGGAGGCAAGTGGCTAAAGACTGCTGATTCCCTGAACAGACCACACACATGAAACTTCACATAGCTACAAGTAGCCGTTTCATCCATAAAACCAACCATGACACCACACGGATTCAAAGGATATACTGAATCACGATTCCATTTTGTAGTCACCCAAGCCTACAGTGCAAGTGGCATATATACTAATTTTTGGATCGGGGGTGTGGTGGCGGGGACAAAATAATCTGAAAAGGTGACCTCCAATTTGAAAGGGTGGACCCATAGACAATATCGCAAATACCGCCTGGTTGAGACGTCACAATGGTCAAAAGGCATTGTGGGAATCCCCTTTTGACCATTGTGACGTACGTCTCAACCAGGCGGTATTTATATTTGCGAAGAAGTCTCTTGTAGTGAATGGGTTGTGCATTCAATTTCTATTAACCCTAACATCTCTACGCATTTGAAATAGAAACCTTCCTCAACCAGTTATATTCCAACACCATGTTTGACTGTTGCTGGTTAACAATACCCAACCCGTCAAACTCCAACAGCCCACTTGCCATAACAGTACACAACCCGTCAAACTCCAACACCCACTTATTAGCTGTTGGGTTTTGATTCAGTGGGTACACTTGGCCAAATGCACAGCATGAACAATGGGGACATACAATGTACAGTACCCATCCCGTCAAAATCCAACTACTGGATTCATGTGCAAGATATTCAAGCCCTAGTTGTGCAACATACATTATTCAATGTATGTGTTCCTTAGAAGTATTATGTAAGACACCATACAAGCTGTTGATTCCATTGTTTGTTCTACCTCCATCCATACCCCATTGTTCAGTACATATCAAACAAAGCCACACACACATCCCAACACCACAGCTCTATGGCCATTGTTCTATGGCTATTGCTCGAACCAACCTTCCCCACTCAATCAAAATCCAACACTGTTACTGCGCAGCTACAGTACCCATCCCATCAAATAAGAACACCACATCAAACATACAGTACCTAACCCATCAAATCTGGAGTTTGGAGTTTGACTGGATGGGGATTGTTAGGGTTAAACAAAACAAAAATGAAAACAAATTGGTAAATGTTCCTGGGTGAATCTTTCTCCCCAGCACCCCTCTACTGGAGACACCACTGATGCAGCGTGCAAATTATTCTTAAGTCTCTCAACAGAGAAATAGTTTATACAACTGAGAATATTTTGGCTCATTCCGAGCTAAACAAAATACAACAACAAAAATATGCAAAAAAACACCTGACATTAAAGGCAGTGTACATGATTGGTCATTGTTGCAATTTTCAGAAATGGGCTGATTTGGGGTTTAGTATTTTATAGGAAATATCGTTCCACTGACCTGTTCAAAGTTTTGCGTTGTTGGATGGCGAAAAAAACGAGAGAAAAACGGCGCTCGTTTTCAACCGTCAGGCGGATGATAGCCTTTAGTCAAGGCGCGCCTAGCTATCTGGGCGCGTGACGCGCCCCGAATGCCAGCATGTCGGGGGCGCGCCACTTGTCCGGGTAGCCACGCGCGCCTTGACTAAAGGCTACCGGGCAGTTTTCCAATGATTTCCAGCTGGAAATCGTTGGAAAACGATATATATTTCCACTTTTCTTAACAACGACAGCACACCTGGTGCTATAATTTCACAGAATGATTGAGACTACTATTAACTTACCTTCTAGTAAGGTATTTCGTAATAATTCAGTAAAAAGAAAATTTGGAGAATTACCAATCATGTACACTACCTTTAATTCACCATTGATGTGATATATACAAACCAGGTAAGTAATTTGCCACGAGTTACTTCTGGTTAGGTTTATCTGTTATAGTTTTTCCATATTTCGCCGACTTCAGAGTAAGATTGCCCAAGTATACTGATGCAACTATCCACCTCAAACCCAATTGTCTTCACAGAACACGAAGTTTCTTTTACCTCTGTCATGCAGAGGCCTCATTGGAGTACCTTTATGTTTTGACTGTGGCACCACATCACATGTATAATTTTCAAAAAATCCTGCCCGACGTATTCCTGACTGTCAGACACACAGCCAAGTAGTCCGAAACAAAAAGTGGAAATTGCAAGGTACAAATTTTCAGTGGGTTTTAAAGTTTTCAATGGCATTGACGAGAAGTTAAAAAAAGGAAAAAACAAATCAGCTGAACTGAGAATACTATTGATGAAACTTCAGTCCAAAAGTGACAGGCAGGGCCCAATTTCATAGAGACCATAAAGCTTTAAGCAGAGAAAAGAGCTCCTTAACTTTACTGGCAGAATTTGCTTAAAACAGTGACACAACAACATTAGCACGACTTGGCCATGAAATAGCACTTACGCAAGCAAATTGTTTCTGCTGCAGTTAGCACAACTTTTCGGCTAACTGTTAAGGAACCCTATGGAACCCCATCATGATTAAATACAAGAAACGTGGCACAGTGAACATCTTTCGTCATTAGCATATTTCCTCTCTAGAAACAAAATATCAAAGAATTTAACAAGATGTCACAAACTAGTGACATCAAAATTTCACTGACGACTATACAACCAAGGCCATACTATAGACTAATCCGACAAGCAAAATTAGAAGCCATCTTTGGGTACCCCAATCGGGCAGTACTGCACTAGCGCGCGTCATACGCGTGCTTACATTTGAGGCGCATGTTTACTTTGGCAATCCTATTGGTCAAAGGCGCAACGAGTGCGTGCGTATGACGAGCGCGCGTGTATGGTACAGCGCGATTGGGTACCCAAAGATGGCTTCTAATTTTGCTCGTCGGATAAGTCTATACCGAGCCTGGTCATTAAACTTGTATCTCCCATAAACAAATACACGTATTACTCGGGTGACATAAAAAATAAAGGCCGCAATCTTCAATATATTCAACATGTGACAGGCAAGTGTTCTTTTTTACCGTTTTCCTGACCGAAGTAACAAGCTTCCATTGCACACGTGAAACAAGACACAACGGACAGTAACAAAACCTATTAGTATTAGTTCTTGAAAGCACGGGTGAGACAAAGCAGGCGGTTGCTTTATTGAACGAAATTGGATTTTCAGATTTTATCCATTTTTTTTGTACATTTATGCTCTCTTACACTGTTAAAATAAAATTATTTTGAAAAAAAATTGTTTTTTCTTATTTTTTTTAAATACTACTGTGCAGATGGCAAAATCAAAACACTGAAATAAATTCAGCTACTGTCATGTAATCCCCAACTGTTCACATTTGCTTTGATGAAAATAAACAATACTGGAACTACACATCAAGCCACCAATTTAAGTAAAAGGCATTTCTATTTTATGACGTGAGTCCCTGCCAGGTGAGTTTTACAGCGGACAACATTAATGTCAAGTGCAGCTTTTTGTCACTTTCAGAAAACAAATACCACATCCAATAATTGTAAACGCTGTGACTTACTTGAACTATTAAAAGGAGTGTTCATGCCGGTTGTTGTTGTTATTATTATTATTATTATTATTAACCCTAACCCCTTGGGTAACTTTACTAGAAAGTATCCTGAATCCGCGAAAATCCACCTATTTTGTCATGCACAAAAAGTTGGTTTTGGTGACTGCTCAATATGGAGGTATCCTGAATCCATAAAAATCCTGCAGTACTGCTAGGCTTTATCCTCAATCCATCAAAATCTCCCAGTTTTCAATATGGAGGATACCTGAATCCGCCGAAATCCTCCAAAACAGGGGTATGGATTTTGATGGATTCAGGTAGGTTAGGGTTAATATTAGAACTTTCAGCATTAGTCAAGTTAGAAAAGCACTTCAAGGGTTATTTCGAGCATTAAAATACTTTTTTCACACTGATGAGGGTGTATCTCAAACCTCGGAAAATGAGTCTTCCACTGGGAACATTACCTACATGTGCAACACGGCTGTTACTAATGTGAACAGCCTGGAACACCCAAGCCGAAGTTCATAGGGTTACTAAGCACACAATGTTCTGCTTATGGTACCTCTGTCCAATTCATAGAGACCGTAAGCTTAAGGCACAGGAAAGAGCTTGCTAACTTCCGAGAAAGAATTTGTTTAAAATAGTGATACAACAATAGAAATCTCCATGCATGGGTGGGCATTAGCATGACTTGGCTGTGAAGCGGTGCTTAAGCTAGCAACATTTTGGACAGTTAGCACAACTTTTCTGTTAACCGTTAATAAGCAACCTCTGAAATTGGGCTCTGTGTTCCTACATGTATGTGGGAACATTGATCTGTGACCATGCATGCTTACTTTAAGCACAGCCTGTTTTTTGTGAGTTTTTTTACATTCAAATCACCCAATAATTCAAGGCTAAAAGCCACTCTAGGTAAAGGGTTACGATCAGATGTGAGGGTTGCTGACATTTTGAATTGCAAGCCCTACCACCCTAATGGTTTTCCCGGGTCCAGATCTAAATAGAGGATAATTCTTCAGCAGATTCCAGAGAAATTATCCCAATTTTCAGACCTACAGACCCAGGCGGGGTGACTTCCACCATCGGTGAGACCAGTTCACCTCTGTTCCAGTTGGGAACAAGGCATGTTGCCAAAGGAACATTCCAACAGAACTAGAAACTTCCGAGTTTTGAGAAACTAACAAAATAATGCTCTAACCATGCAGTCTTAAAATGAAGTAACATGCTTCAAGTCTATCTGAGCAAAGCTTTTCAGTGGGAAAAACTCAAAATTCTAAGCAAAATATTCGCTTTGGCAGAATGCATGACAAAGTAAACAAAATTGAGATTTCTGGTGACATCATACAAGTATAAATGTAATTACAGACAAATTGCAAAATGTCAAAGCAGTCTGCACATGAAGTTTCATAAAGAGCTTTTTAAGGTTGGTTTTTTTTTGGGTGTTTAGCGAGCTGTGAAAAAGATCTATATTTGAATCGGCAGTTTAATTCATGAATAAAAAAAATGTCTTGGTATCTGAGCCAGAAAGCACTTTTAATGTAAATATGCAGACATATTTAAACAACAAGCAGTGCTTCTGAAAGAAATCGTTCAAAAAATTTACACACATATACAGATGAAATTATGGGAAAAAAATTATGTTTAAATCAATTACTTTTAGGGGCATTATTTTACATGATTACACGTGCAAAGCATGAATGAGAAAAACCAGTTCAAACCCCAAACCACATTTCCGACAAACAATATCCCAATTAGTACATCCTCTTCAGACCAAGAAATTTGTTTTTGTTTTTTACCTCTAAGTTCCACAGAGCAATTTCTAGCTGATTCTTTTAAACAAAAGAAATCAAAACAAAATCAACAAAATAAAAAATGATACAGGCCTCGATCTCAAGCTTTTTTAAAACTAGTCCACCGGGCAAGTTAACTGGGTTTTTTACTAGCCCGCAGAAATTTGTACTAGCCCACATTTAATTGACACATTGTAAAATATCTCATTAACGATAAACTCCCTACGGTGTCCGAAATATCGTATTAAAATTGGAGGCTTCAGTAGAGTTATAACTAATAAGTGATTTTTCAAACTATAAAATAGAAAAGAAATTACTGAATGATAAGGTAATATGTTTCCTTTCACTCCCTCCGGTCAGTTTCATTTCGCGGCAAACACGGCAAAACATCATATTTCCATCGTAGCTAAGCCAGCCAAAGTCCCGCTCCCAGTCTTGTCTGTAGACACGTTGTCTTTTATTTTTGCTCTAGTTTGCATCGTATTCTGTTTTGCTTCCTTTTTTGGACGGATTGGATACATTTAGATATCGCCACATGACGGAAAATGTAAAGACCCAAGTGAATAAAACTTCTCACCAACCACGTACACGGCCCGCCTCCACAGACCACGCGCACATTCAATGCCTTCTTTCAAATGCATGGCTCGCTAGCTGAGGTCAAGTGCCGATGCGCATGCTCAGTATGCACGTGGAATTCCCCGGTTGGGCCCATTAATCAAAGCTGGCTTCAGTACGTACCAAAGATTGTATAGCGCCGCGTACAGCGTATGCGTACGGTTCGCTGCGTCTTATAGACATTCATGACATTATTCCGCCAATATTAGTTGGCGTTTTCCTTCAAATTGACATGGGCCAAAAATGTGACGGTCCTGAATCATTTTTTTCAAACACTGATGATGTACAAAATAATGTTTCAGCGTCAGCCGTATCGAAGCCGAGCATTGAGAAAAGATCCATTGTCTTTTTTTGTGTGCACTTTCACTGTACTTTTCTTCCCACACCCAACCAGTCCCATGCGTACAGCATTTGGCAAAACAGTGCACAACACATTCTGGACTTGATATGAGACTATGAGACTTGATGTGCGCTTGTGGCATCACGCACGCAATGAATGGCATACACGTGTACGCACGTACACATGTTGCCATCAGGACACAAGCTAGCTGCTGTGAGACAGCGAGCGGCATGCATAGCGCTAGCACAGCGGCTCGGCATAGTATTGACTGTGCGGGACGCTGTAGCGCTGTACTCGGTCATTAAATGAAACAAGAAGATTCACTCAAACTTACCAAGAACGTTTGTTTGATTCATATCAAGCAACAGTGACAATTTTAAGCAGGTAGGTATGCTTTATTTAACTAGCCCGCCGGGCAAGTTAAAGAGTGCTTTTCACTAGCCCGGAGCAGTTTTTACTAGACATTGTACGCCGGGCTAGTGCTAAGGTCGAGGCCTGATGATAACATCTTTTGCTTAAAGCTTGATTTTGTTTTTGGTCGCTTGCTATCATACATGTACACACAAAGGTTCAAAATGATGGAAAGCTAATTTCGGAGGAAATTTCAGCATAATTCTCACAGGTATTTGAACCATTAAGGCTGTTCAGCTTTCTGAACAAAAATGAAGAAATTCCACTTTGTCCACGAGCAGCTCTCAGTTAACCTCGGCTTTTATCATTCCAAAATGCCAAACCTATCCTCAAAGACCCAACAACTTATTTGAATGAAGGGTGATTATGTTAACCTCTTGAACAGGGCCGACGGCCACAGCGGCGGTTTGAAAAAAGAGCACCTGGCTGGTTGTCATCTACACGCGCATTCCTGTGCAGAGTCAGTCCATTCATGTTTCAACTATGAGCTCCGTGCGCCAACAAAAGAGGGCGCTGTCCACATAGCAACCGCACTTCCGTGGGGAGTACGTCGCTGGTATTACGCACTGCGCTCCTCGTTCATTTGATATCGTATACCAGTGGGATTGCTTTGTCTGTTTGCCGACTCTCGATAATTGCTTTTCCAATAAGAATATCATAGCGGGAACCAGACACCTTAATTGAAGTCAGGTAAGATGGCGTCGATATTGACCCCCCAACTCACCTTTTCTTTCTGCTGAGGGGCTAGTTGTGCACGGAGCCCATAGGCCTTTTCACACCACGAAAAATCTACCGTGTGACTGTTTCAATTTGTGCACGTTCATAATGGGCTCATTTGAAATACGCCACAGCATTTTTGGAAGTCTTCAGATACAATTTTCTCGAAGACGACAGCATTTTAGACGAAAATATTCCTCAGGATGATTGGTACTGGTATCATCTTTATAAACAGTAAGCTTTCAGATTGAAACAAATCAATTTGGTTTTTGGATCATTACATTTAAAATAATACATTGAAAAAATACATTTAAGAATTTTTTTAAAAACTTGAGAAATATATTATAATTTCTGCCAAATGTGGCTTTCCATCATTTTGAATTACCCTGTAAAATTTGCATTTTTCTGAAACCAAATACTGAACTGAAACAGACACTGAGCGTGTTACAGGCAAGAAAGCATTGTGGATAACTACCTTCTCTTTCTCCACGGCCTGGGTCACTTTGTCCAGGCTAGTTTTTTCGGCGGCCGCGAGGGCGTCCATGGCCTTCCAATTTTTCTCCTGAAGTTTCTGCTCGTTTGGACACATAAAACGCATCGTTTCAGACACACAAGTACGATAAAAAAAAAATTAAAAAAAAGACAATAAAATATTGATTTAAATTTCCATCCCTCTCAGTGCTTTCTTCATGATTCTTGACTGGATATTTAAAATGCAATTTCTTTTGCATTGTCTTGCTATGTGCTAATTCACCATGATCACATGGTATACAATATCATAGCTAGCCAATGTGATTCAGACAGAATACTTCATACATACTGGTGCAACTGGTCTTCAATATTTAAAAAAAAAAGGGGAAAAAAATCAATCTGGAATGAGTGACTGCATTTGCACAAGCACCCACTGTGCTAGTTTTATCTGAAAACTTACAATTTCACTGCGTGGAGGTTGTGACATTTCCACAGTACACAATCCCATGGTATGCCTCCCTCTTCTCCGCTAACCCCACCCCCTCCAAACATATCACCACATTCCACATAAAATGTCTTCTGATAGGTCATGTGACATTTCCAAAATATACCTCCCCCACTTTAAAAATTACTAATATGGCCATTAAAACATGTATACATTACATGTACTTTAAACATTTTAATTGCTCTTACGAACACTACACTTCAATACCAAATGCTATTTGCTGTTAAAGTTGCTTTTCAAATAGTGTGATATATTTTAAGAATGTTAGGGTTAAATTTGCATACGTAAATTTGCATATTTTAACAAATGGTGCAAAACTAGGGTGTGTGGAAAATCATATTAAAATTGGAGGATTCAGGACTGTTAGGGTTAATCTTTAAATCGTGTTAACAGCAGCTGTGTCTAGGGAGGGCAAGTGCAAAACACAGGAATAGTCGGCATTCACAAATGACAGAAAGAACAAAAACGAAACACCAAACTTCAAAACCTGACATGACAGAGATCAGTATCGGAAAAAGTGTGATAGTTTCACAAGTTACAAATATAAAGTCTACATGTATATATAGTAATCCAATCCGCAGGGTCGGATCGTGGACTTTCACTTGGAATTTGGCCACTTGGGCAGATTTCAGACTTTGAACAAATTCTGTGTATTAAACAGAGCCCATGTGACAGCAGTACATTCTATGGTAGACATACAACATTCCTAAATACCTCAGCTACAGTCTGATCCATTTAAGGATCTCCCCTTGACATTGACAAATCACAGCTGTACTCACATGTCTGTCCCACATGTCAGACTTTCATCAGACCAGTTGCGACTGTGATTGGTCAACACATAAGTGGGCGGAGCTTAATAGATTGGTCTATTCTCCCCTAATTGCTTAATCTTACGTAAATTGTTTTAAAAACTTGTAAGAACCAGATATCAGCTGATTATGCTGTAGGAAACACATGCACAAACAGGGGACACCAAGTTTGAAACGACACTTTTAATGAGGAAAAATACCCTAGATTCTAACAAAATCCAATATTCTTCAGCAGGACAGACAACACCAATGGGACTTCTAGTAATACAAATTGGCAAGAAATTGCAATGCAAACCTTTTTTTTTTAACCCCCTTTCAAGAGTTATGATGAAAAAGGCATTTATGAATGGCAATAAAAGTGTGATGACCCAATCCTTGCCGATCAATAATGACTTCTATAGGGTAAATGTACCGAGTCTAAATTAACAGCAGCCACACCTCCTTGGTCATTACTGGCGTGTGGTATAGACCGGGCAATCAGTCTGATGCCCTCATTAATAAGCATGAACATGTTCTGGTAAATTGTTTACCAGAGTAATATGTCAAACACCTTCAGATATTGTGCCCAGCCCACTTCAACAGACTGATACATTAAAATCCACCCCGTGACCAATCACTGCCCAGCAGGCCACAAGTTACTCACGCATGTCAGACTTTTGTCGGACAATAGTCATGGCTGTGATTGGTCAAAAAGTCAAAAGGGGCGGAGCTTAATGAATCCATCTATTATGAGAGGGATCTGAAGATGAGCTTCATACAAAGCACACGGTACTGAAAGTTGATGAAAGGATAGAGAACCGCTCGCAGAACCGCTCGCAGAACCGCTCGCAGAACCGCTCGCAGAACCGCTCGCAGAACCGCTCGCAGAACCGCTCGCAGAACCGCTCGCAGAACCGCTCGCAGAACCGCTCGCAGAACCGCTCGCAGAACCGCTCGCAGAACCGCTCGCAGAACCGCTCGCAGAACCGCTCGCAGAACCGCTCGCAGAACCGCTCGCAGAACCGCTCGCAGAACCGCTCGCAGAACCGCTCGCAGAACCGCTCGCAGAACCGCTCGCAGAACCGCTCGCAGAACCGCTCGCAGAACCGCTCGCAGAACCGCTCGCAGAACCGCTCGCAGAACCGCTCGCAGAACCGCTCGCAGAACCGCTCGCAGAACCGCTCGCAGAACCGCTCGCCGCTTAGAGCATCTTGAGCGCATGCGTGAAAAACAAATCGGGTGGACCTCCTGCTTGTTGTGCAGATGTCTCAACCACCGAGCTTGCCGAGATCAGCTTGCCGAGATCAGCTTGCCGAGATCAGCTTGCCGAGATCAGCTTGCCGAGATCAGCTTGCCGAGATCAGCTTGCCGAGATCAGCTTGCCGAGATCAGCTTGCCGAGATCAGCTTGCCGAGATCAGCTTGCCGAGATCAGCTTGCCGAGATCAGCTTGCCGAGATCAGCTTGCCGAGATCAGCTTGCCGAGATCAGCTTGCCGAGATCAGCTTGCCGAGATCAGCTTGCCGAGATCAGCTTGCCGAGATCAGCTTGCCGAGATCAGCTGGCCGATTCGATTTCCAATGTAGCAGTGGGTACCGTGTAATCAGTAAGAAGATGGATTTTGCATCGGGGATGATGTAGATCAGAAAGCACTGAGCGTGCAGTGCTTCATACACTACGGCGAGTAAAGGCAAACAAAATATCCGTTTTCTAATTTGCATCATCCCCGACGCAAATTCCATCTTCTCATTGTCACTGTTTAGCATGAAAATGCTGACAACCTGCAGGCTGAATCCAGATGGTCAACTACACACGTGACTGGTCAGGGTTCAGGCCAGGCTAGTCCAGCAACTGTCAACACTATAGTTCTTGCCCAAACTTACTCAAGGATGAACCTTTGATAGGAACACGCAGGTTTTCAAGCAGACCCGGGTGAAAAAGCAGGAGAATAGTAGGACAAACTCTGGATGAAAGTAGGACTTCTGCGGGCTTTCGGGAGTAGTTTTTGTTGACACTCACCCATGTCCACAGCATCACAAGCCTCATTTGGCATGTTCTATACTCAACACTTGTGCTCCATCCTTAACTGAGCTCTTGGAAGTAAATTTGCAGTACTCATGTACCGAAGCCATTTAGTATGTAATTTTCATATGACAGTGTGTAACACTTATAAAAAATATCCAGTGAGATTATATTTTTCAAAGTTGAGGGACAAAAAGGGTAAGAAAAAGTAAGAAAAATATGAATTTCAAGAAAAAAAGTAGGCAAAGTAGGTTCAAGGTTAAAAAAAGAATAGGAAGAGGTTGAAAAAGTAGTAATACTTAAAAACATGCTACACATGACTAGATCGGGATCAGGCCAGGCTAGTAAAGAAATTGGACACACACAAATCCAACCAACCCCTAAATTAACTCCTGGGCCGTCTGGGCTGGAAAAGTTCAAGCCAAACATCCCTAAAACAAATTCTGAAGACTTACATTATTTCGTTGTTTCTGCTGTTCCAGTTGTTGCTTCAACGTCTCCAGTTCAGTGTTCCTGGATGAGACTTGACCTTGTAGAGTGGCCAACACCTTCTCTTTCTCGTTCATGCTGTGGAGAAAACAAAACGAGGTTCACAAGTGAAAAGGGAGATGGGTATTCCTATTCACCCTCTGGATGGATTTGGTTTTCCGGTTGTTTTGGGACGAGTTGTTGTAATGTATGAGCTCATTATCAAAGGGTCACTGGACATCTCGACCGTCTGTCAGAATATTATACATGACATCTGCATTTATCCTACTTACAATGTTCAGCTTTTTTTGTATGCAAGTTTTCCCCCGAACAAGGCTAAACTATGCCCTGCGCATGACATCTTCGTGTACGTGAGGGTACTTAGCTAAAAGCCACTCGAGGTACAGAGATACAAAAGGAAAAAGAATCAAAAGATACAAGAGGTAGGAATTAATATTCCTCTTGAAGCAGGAAAGATTGTAACATGAAGGGAAACATGCACCGGGCAAAGAATTCCATAGAGATACAGAACGAGGGATAAAGCTATTGGCATAGCTTTTCATTCTACATCTAGGTACAGCTAGAGAATATTGGTGGGAACGGATGTAAAGACGAGTTTCATGCTCAAATACTCTAACTGGAGGAACCGAGCTGGACAAGCCAGTGGAACATTTTCCATGAAACAGACTAAGAATATTTTTGAATACATGAAAAATTAGTACCAATGTAGATATTCAAGTACGCTCCTAAAAATGTACTAAATGTTGAGGTTTAATAAGGAAATAAATATGTGCTGGGCCCGGGCGCTTGATAATGACCCAAGCCAAGGGCAAAAACCCTCTGAAAATTATAAATTTTCAATGATTTTGTTCAACTTCTTTTACCTTGGTTTGTAAAACACCCCTTTAGCTATTAAATGATTCGTGCCTCATGTGACTAGTGCTAAAAATGGAAGCGTGCGTGACGCGTGATGTGGCCCGGAACACAGCAGTGCCGGTGTCGTGTGAAAATTATGGACTTTAAGTACGGACGCAACAGTTGTATTGCGCTTGCGTAATTGGGACTGAGTGACTGGTCGCGCGAGAGTTCAACCAATAAAAGGAACCAGATTTCATAGGAGTCTAAATTTCGTGTGACACCGTTGGTGTTTTATCGGCCGTTTAAAACTCGCACGTGACGGGCCCTCGACCAATAGGAACGGGTAAACTGTCTTAGGTATTCATGAATAAGAAAAAATAATACAATCATGTTCCATCGGTTACAAAGTGCTGGTGCTGAGGAAAAACAACGCAAGACAAAAAGAACCCCAAATACACTGTGATAGGAAACCCAACTGGTAGCAAACTTAACACTAATGGGAAATAAATATGTCTTCAACACAGCTTTAAACTATGCCCTGCGCATGATATCCTCGTGTATGCGCGGGTACTTAGCAAATTGACCAGTTAATAGAATTCAGCTTTTATTCATGAATATGTATCAGGTATAGTAAAGCAAGTAGCACTCTACTTATCAGGGCTGTAGTCGAGTCCCTGCAAGTCCTTTCACAAGTCCTTTCGCAAGTCCAGTCACAAGTCCTTTCATAAAGCCAGTCACAAACTGGATGAACAATGACAAAGGAATGCCTTTGTCAAAGCGCACTTGAATAGGTTGTGATTGGAATTAGGACTGGAAGGTTTGTGATGGACTTGCGGAGACTTGCAGGGACTTGCAAGGACTACAGCCGGGCTACTTATATAATATAGCTCTACAGTACTTAAATACCTACAATCCCGGCCAAATCTTGTTGGGCCCCGACCCCCCTGCCAATGTTGGCTGTCATTGCGCGGAATGCAATCTGGCTTGATATTCTAACATTGAGCGGGGGAGTGGGGGGCGCGGGGGAGGGTATGTTTATCATCACGTGGCCTAAGCATTTTGGCCGGGATTGTAGTCAGGAAAGGGGTGGGGTGGGGGTGGGGGTGGGGGGATGAAAGAAACAAGATGTCACAGAAGATTTGTCTGGGTAAGGACCTACATGTTCTCATGTTCCTTCTTGAGGACGGTGTCTTCCTTGGGCTCCTCTTGTCCCATATCTCCATTGGGCTTGATGGCTTCCACTGCTTGGGCTAGCTCCTTGGTCTTGGATTGAAGCTGAGATTCCAATGAGGATTTGGCATCCTTCAGGTTCTGCATGAGAGATGTGGAAAATGGCCATTAACCCTAACCCCCTTTTTGCTAGGAACCATCCTCAATCCTCCAAAATTCTCTGATTGCCCTGCCCCAAAAAATGCATTGATGTTCCTCCAAAATCTTCCTGTTTCTCAAACACCATTCACCCTCAATCCTCTAAAATCCTCCTGTTTCTTAAACACCATTCATTCTCAAACACCATTCATCCTCAATCCTCCAAAAATCCTCCTCGCTTGAAACACCATTCATCCTCAATCCTCTAAAATCCTCTTTTTCTTGAATTACCATTCATCCTCAATCCTTCAAAATCCTCCAAAACTGCAAGGAGGATTTTAGAGGATTGAGGTGGTTTAGGGAATAACACTTGATGATTTTTTTAGTGAGGTGATAGAAAGTCTAAACTAGACTTGTTACCTTTCAAGTTCCTCCACCTGTGGAAAAACTGGTGAAAGAAATTGCAACTTTGTCTTTTTTTGTAAATGTTGGTACAAGTAGAATGCCAATATAACAAACACCATGGGGTTCCACAAACAAATATTCACTATAGCGGTTGTTCGTTATAGTGAATAATGGCATGTATTGAATAAAAAGATGATGTTCGTTATAGCCAAATGTTCGGTATAGCGAAGTTCTACTGTAATATTTAAACCTAACCATGTGTCCGGTCCAAGTTCATCCATTATCTTCCTAGCACTTGGAAAAATCCTCTGTGGCGAAGCTATTTTTCTGATTTATTTCCTCGCCGTTGGATTTTTCCTGCCGTGGAGAATTCTTTCTCACCTGGTAATGCCTTGACCAGCTTTGCGATCGGCAAGAATTGGCAGAGTGAGCGCCATTATTGCTGTATTAAATTACATATATCCCAGAGATGAGTCGACCCAAACACTGATCTTAAGATGGGTTGGTCGCAAGTTAAGACAAGTAACTCGTCTTAAGACGAATCGTAGCATTTTGTGAAATCTAGGGGTGTGCATTTACGGGTAGTAAAAGAACCGGGTACCCGATTGAAAAAAATACGGGTACTCGGGTACCCGCTAAAGAAACCCAACCCAAAACTTCCAATCCCGGAAGTTGTAATAATGTCTTTCTCTGAGATTAAAAAAGTCTGATTTCAGACAAGTCTGAAAAATCTCATGCCTGTCCAGTATGATCACTTCTCTGCCTTTGCATGCCGGCACGTGCATGCGCCGACATATGACAAGATGGTTGTCCGGAAGCTTTATACAATTGTATTTATTGTGGAATGAGGTACGCTATTTTGTCTGGTTGAGGTTTATATCTATGCCCAGACTACAAAAACCACGACCGGTAAATTCCCTTCAGCACCATAAACGTAAAATCTATGATGGTTTCCCAATTAGTCGGTTGTTAATTTTGAAAATTCCCGACAAATAACATTCAAAACCTTTCCTTTTTCATTGTCTGGGAAGATACTATGCGATAATGTAAAGTTGTACGGGTACTCAATTCCATAATCAAGAACCGGTTCCTGACATTATTGGTTGGGTACTAAGTTCCGATGCACACCCCTAGTGAAATCGACCGCAGTGAACATTGTGGAATAGCAATTAATGTCTTAAAACCAAGTGTGAGTGATTTTTGTCAGGGTCAGTGCTCATAGCTTGCTACTTACTGTAATCTCCTTATCTTTCTGGGAACAAACTCGCTCCGAGTTGGACAACTTCGCTTTGGAATCATTGACAGCACCCTCGAGGCTCATCTTTTGTTTCTCATTATCCTTCAAAAGAAGATTGATGACAAACAGGATTATCAGTTAGTTAAATGTAGTGTACACGATTGGTAATCCTCCAAATTTGTTTTTGCTGAATTATTACAAAATACCTAACTAGATTGTAAGTTAATAGTAGTCTCAATCATCCTGTGAAATGATGGCACCAGGTGTGCTGTCGTTTTCAAGAAAAGTGGAAATTTATATTGTTTTCCAACAATCGTTGGAAAACTGCCCTCTATTGACCGAATGTAGTTAATCCCTGTTGTGCCTAAAATGGGTTAATCCAAAAACGGGCGCATGCATAGTGTACCGAAGCGACGCGTTGTAACCAGTGCATGCAGTGGATCTTGGACGTTCTGCTTGGCCCTTGGCCTCTGTACATATTACGTGACCAATTGAAAACGATCCCATTTACAAAAATTGGGCTTAGTTTACAAGAGGGCGGTATAACAAATGCAGCCCGACGGTTAAATACGAACGCTTTTTTCTCTCGTTTTTTCGCTATCCAAGAATGCAAAACTTTGAACAGGTCAGTGGAACGACATTTCCTATAAAATACTAACCCCCAAATCCGCCCATTTCTGATAATTACAACAATGACCAATCATGTACACAACCTTTAATACTTGTTGCTACATGTACATTGCTTTTTATACTTTAAGACTTTCTATACCAAAGACAATGATTACTAATCTACTTAAACATAGGGCAAGATAGCTCAGTTGGTCGAGTGTCAATATGGTGGTCAGGCCCCCACAGAAACAAATCCTTATCCTACACTTAAGTGTTTCAAAAATTTGATTATAAAAATGTTAATAAATCAATAAATTAAATAAAGTTTCTTGTATGTACTTTTTATGTAAAAAATCTACAAAATTTCTTCAAATGGGAAAGTGAAGTTTTCACTAATTTGACAGGACCTACAAAGAAATGACGTAACACTATTTAACTTGTTGCACTCACACAGCCAGGCAGGGAGGAATCAGTGCAATGTGGTATCACGGCATGCATTTCAGTACATAGAAGTTCAGATGTTATCAATTTCGGCCTCTTTTTGTGACTAACACCACGCTACATTTTTCAAACTAAAACGGAAATAGCAATAGTTTCTTTTAGGTCCCTAAGATGATGTAAAAATGGCCTTAAAATAAGCATCTTTATATAATGTACATTTGGTCGGAAAAACCATATACAGTGGTGTGCAAAATTATTCCAACACTTGGCATATTTCAGGTACTTTAGTCGTTTGTGATGAAATGGCAATCAATATACCAATGTACATTCAAATGAAACCCTCTGGAATGAACTTAGAAGACTTGGAACAGCATTAGTGTAGAAACTCTCAGGAAATATATAGACACTACATGTATGCCCGAAAGATGTGCCGCAGTGATTGCTACCAAGGGTGGACACACCAAATATTAGAATAAAGTTTGATAATAAGATGGTAGGACTGGCAGATACTAATGTGAGCTATGCTCACAACAATTACCTTTTCTATTTAATACAGATGAAAAATGTAAACCAGGCATTGTAAGGCATTAAATATCAATTTCTTCGGATATGTCAAGCGTTCAAATAATTTTGTACACCACTGTACAACAACGCGGTAATCTGTCCTCGCTTGGCAAACGTGACATTTCTTCACAGCTCTATTAAACTGAATGTAAACAATTATTTCTTACATCATGGAGCTGTTAAGCACAAAAATTTGCTTAGCATAAAAAAATCTTCCCTGGTAAAACCAGGATTAACAAGCAACATTTTATGTGATGTAGATTGCTTGTGGTTGGTACTTTGCTGTTGTTTGCTAAGCATGAAAATCACGTTAAGCTTAGGCAGGCAACATGTTTTTTTACTATAAAGCAAGACTTTTTGGTGCTAAGCAAAATTTCAGCTCTGTAAAATTGGACCTGCATCCTACTGACCCGGAGCCTGACTTCCATGGTAGACATCTGTGTGCTCTTCTCGCTGTCCAGGCGATACACCTCCTGAAGCTGTTTCTTGACCGTTTCGTTCTCCTTCATCAACGCCTGCAGCCTCTCCAACGTCTTCTCACCCTCGCGGGACGACGTCTGCCGGTGGGTCTCCGCCTTGCGAAGCTCCTCCGAGACCTCACTCAGACGCTTGGAGAGGGCCGTTTCGTTTTCACGCTGTGGGAGAAAGGTAACCCCCGTGGTATTTTGGCCAGGATACTTGCAAAATCCTCCAAAATCCAACACCGTGCAGTAAGCAAACTGCACACAAATTTATTTATTTATTTAAAACCATCTTTAACCCTTGCTCTATGAGTATTGTTTATTGCAAGTCAGTGGTACATGCCAATGCACTCCAGCTGCAGTGCATTGGAGGATTCTTTGCTTTACCAGACAATTGATTTCAAAGCTCCTACTGGAGTGCATTGGAGGGCACTTAGGGGGTTGCTGGTCAATATTGTTGTTGCTCACTTGACCAGCAAGTCTTGATGGAAATTGCCATTGTATTGATTATTAGTAACTTTTTATAATGTTAAATATCAATTTGATTTATTATCATAACATTATATAACATGACTTAACATTACATAACATCAACATGGTGTTCCAAAAGTACAGAGTGTACTTCACAGCCTATTAGACCATACATACCCTCCATCTCACTCCAGAGGATTATGGCATGTGGCTTTGCTTATCAGTATAATACACATGTACACTGTTTACTCACAGCATAACCAAGTTATCCTCCAGTTTCCTTTGGCATTCCTTGGAGTGTACAAGGACTCCCCATTGAAATAATGTGACAGTTATGCACCTATCAATTGCAAGACGGACCCTCGGACCCCCGGGGGACGTGCGTCATGTCCCGCTCATGTCAGTCAAATCGTGACGAATGGGGTGCATCAAGTACGGCTTTGGTTCGTCGTAAATACAAAGCGGGTTGCGTCGCGGGTGCATCATGGTGCGCCATGCAGTTTCAAGCTGTTGCACTGCATACATGTACGTAGCAATTTTGACACATTTTAATCGACCTATGTTAAAATCCAAAATACTGATATTTTATTTGAATAAAAACTGCTGAAGATCTGTTATGATGTCTACATTTATACTTGATTTTTTTTCAGAAAACCAAACAGAATGAAATAAGTCAGCGATACCAAATTGCTTACTGCCAAAACGGGCCAACACGTTTTAAATGCGTAGCTCGCTAGCCATACGGCGCACGTACGAACACACGTGGCCGTACAATCAAACGCCAGCTCACAGGGCGCATGAATTCCGCAGCACTACATACGATTGATTTTCGCTGGTTCCCCATTTCACCTGGAGCTGAGCGGTCACTCGTCGCTGTCCCCACTGGTCTCCACGGGCCCTGGCAAGTTTGCATATGACGTCAGAGTTTAGCGCTGGACAATACGACGATCAATTCGCATTTTATCTAACTATCGAGACATCGCCGATATCGTTTTTAAGATCGGCGATTTGTTTTCTTAAACCACATTAATTTCCTTTAGTTTCAATAGCGATTTTTTTTTCTTAGTCGATATTTATTCCCTGGGATATCGACTACAAGGGAGATATCCATATAAAATGTGCGTGTTTTTTTTTTTTTTAGGAGTAAAAAGTTAATTAGGTCTAATTGGTGGTGAGTTGATTATGTGTACTGCGGGGGACGTACATGGCGGGCGGCGCCGGCACTCCGCCCTTAACTTTGCAGTGAAAATCACCAAATGTTAGGCCTGCTCATTGAACAAGCGGTTCGAAGGGTCTACAAAAATGATGTATTTCCTATCCACGGTAGCTGGCTAGAAAATGATCATTTTCACCAAAATTAGACCAAATCATACCGATTATACTGCAAAGAGGTTGTTTTCAGAACTAAAACCCCTGGTATAACCCCTGGTGTAATTTTTCATGAAGTTAACCCTGAAAATGTCTGAAAATGTTGTTTTCTGGGGACTATTACATATTTAAATTTATGCTAATTAGTGGGCGTGTCAATTTCAACCAAATCATTGAGAAATGTTTTTCACTAACGTTGTCTCTGCACAAATCACAAATACGCACACGCAAAAGGTTGACACGTGGTGTAGACAGGTACCCGCGCAACGTGCACTGTGCGTGCGTTTATGCCGCGGTGCGGTGCAAGCAGCAGTGAGATTCGTTCGTTGTACAATGTACATGATTATGTCCGTCATATTGGTCCGTCTTTGGTGAGTTGTTTTCTAGACATGGTGCATCAACAAATGTGGTTTATAGCGTCAGTTTTAAATGAATGGTTCGTCACGAACAGGGCGCAAGGGTGCGTCAAGGGACCCCAGAATCTGGCCTTACATTGGACATTCCCCGGGGTCCGAGGGTCCGTCTTGCAATTGATAGGTGCATTATTGGAGGACCATGCAATAAACATAGGCATTTTTGGGGGGTGAATACTGAAGTACATTGGAGTGTCAACAAGAGCAAGGGATAAAGAAAGAAGGACCAAACGAACACAGAAGACAATAACAACAACAAACACAAAAGACAATAACAACAACAAACACAGAAGACAATAACAACAACAAACACAGAAGACAATAACAACAAACACAGAAGACAATAACAACAACAAACACAGAAGACAATAACAACACACAGAAGACAATAACAACAACAAACACAGAAGACAATAACAACAAACACAGAAGACAATAACAACAAACACAGAAGACAATAACAACAAACACAGAAGACAATAACAACAAACACAGAAGACAATAACAACAACAAACACAGAAGACAATAACAACAAACACAGAAGACAATAACAACAAACACAGAAGACAATAACAACAACAAACACAGAAGACAATAACAACAAACACAGAAGACAATAACAACAAACACAGAAGACAATAACAACAAACACAGAAGACAATAACAACAAACACAGAAGACAATAACAACAAACACAGAAGACAATAACAACAACAAACACAGAAGACAATAACAACAAACACAGAAGACAATAACAACAAACACAGAAGACAATAACAACAAACACAGAAGACAATAACAACAAACACACAACAAACAAACAGTATAGTAATACCTCAACAGCTAGAACAAAAAGTCTTATGTTCATTGCTCAGATTAACAAAATTCAACTGAAGTGCCCACTGTTGGATGTTATTGGATTTAGCATGGTTAGGTTTAAATAACAATATTCTAACAGAAACAGTATTGAATTCCTATGCACACTGATCCAAAAACTTTTTAGGGCTGACTGAACCTTTGGGTGATAGAGTACCGAAGTCTGACGTCAGTTGGCATGACAACTGGTTCCAAACAAATGTAAATTTCGACTGTTCCTTTGTTAACAGCCAGTCATGCAAACACATAACAAAAGTATTCTGGTTCCAAACATTGCATTGACGTCATCACTTCGGTGCTCTATAGGAAGTTGTTTTTAAAGATGTTGATTGCTGAAAGAAGTCTGCGTCATTTTGTTCTTTTATGTAGATTTGCGTATTGTAAAATAAAACAGCAAGTTATTTCTGCCATGAAATAACAAAAAAGTGACCTCTGACAGCTATTTTTATCAAGTCTCCTCTAGCCCGCTGGCACCATTTGTCTAAAACTCGTCGCTGCGGGCAGCAAACAAATCTGACGTCACAAGACTAACTCCCCTTTTGTGTCTAGCACTAGACACAAAAGGGGAGTACGTCCTATGACGTCAGATTTGTTTGCTGCCCGCAGCGACAACTTTTAGACAAATGGTACCAGCGGGCTAGAGAGGCAAACTGACAAGCTTCACTAACCTGCCCGGCCTGGCCGGCTTCATACATCTTGATCTGCTGCTCGTACTGAGCCAGTTTGGATTCCAGGTTACGTCGCTGGTCCTCGCTCTGCCTCGAGCGGCCCTCATTGGTGGTCATCTGGTTTTTCATCTTCTGGATTTCGTTCTGGTAGCTAAGAGGAAAGGTCGAGCAATGACTTAATGATGCTGTGTGTGCTTTTTTGGGCATGACACCACGAAATATAAATGTTCAAACTGAATTGCTAATTTGTTAGCATTTTATAAGTTAGGAGCTTTCTCATGATAATATGTTAATTCAGTAATACAGTGGAATGCCGCTATAACGAATATCGCGGGATCCACAGATTTTGTTTGGTATAGCGATCGTTTGGTATGGCGATTTTCAGCCAGGGTCTGCCGCATGCCCATTTTTCAACCTGGCATTTGTTCTTTTTAACCCCTTGCGTACGGATGACGCCATATAGTGTAAAAAAAAAAGTGCCACCAGGCCGGATGACACCGTTTGCTTATTGTTTATGATACGCTTGGCTGCACAAACACATTGTAGCGATTCGCTTGGCTGCCAGAACCACCGCGACACCCCGATGTCTCCCGTCAAATACCGTGCTCAAGGGGTTAATAGCGCCCTTTTGCGTTGTATTTGAAGTGCGCCCTCTTTTGATTGTTCGGTATGGCGATTTTTCAGCCAGGGTCTGCCACATTCCCATTTTTCCCTCTTTGTGTACATGTGCCGGCATTGAATCATGTAATTATATGTTCATACTTTCTAAGCTTACCGAATTCTAAAGCAACAGTCGACTTTTCCCCTTCTATTCCTTGGGGTAATAATAGCCACCAGTCACTCTTCAACATAATGCTGCGGCTGTTTGGGAATTACAAACAGCGAAATATCCGGTACATTTTTTTAATCCGTTGCCTTTTCTTTTATTCAACAACAATGTTCGGTCAGTTTTGTACACAAAATTTGGGAGCCAAGGATGGTGTTCGGTATAGCCGAATGTTCGGTATAGCCAAATGTTCGGTATAGCTGCGTTCCACTATGTTAATTCGGTTATTCATACTCGATTCCATAATCTGGAACCGGTTGCTGACTCGAGTACCCGGTTCAGATACACAGCCCTACATGAGTGGCAGACAGACAGGCAGCCCGACAGACAGACAGACAGACAGACAGACAGACAAACATACTGCTGTGCATTGCGTCCTGCTTCCGCTTTCATCTGTGTGTTCTCATCTCTGAGTTGTTGCAATGCCTCTACGCCAGTGTTATCATTCCTGGCTTCCAACTGCTTGACACGAGTCTGTAAGTTCTGGGAATCTCGAGTGTGGGCATCGTGGTTCTGGAAAAGCAAAACAAGGCAAAGGACAATAGAGTACCGAAGTGATGACGTCAATGCAATGTATGGAATTGGAATACTTTGGTTATTTTGTGTCAATGTGTTTGCAGGACTGGCTGTTAACAAAGGAACAGTTGAAATCTACATTTGTTTAGAGCAAGTTGTGCCAACTGACGTCAGACTTTGTTACTCTATTTGCTTACAGTTTTATGAAATTATATACCACTACGAACAACATGCCAATAGGAATGACTTGCAATATATACTTAATAAAGAGTTAGTAGGGCCCGATGTTAAGATCTTTTGAGAAAGATTCTGCTGGGATCAAAAAGTGAGACCTAACTTTTGATAAAAAAATATCCATTCAAACTTAACTCTAACCCCCCTTCAAATTTTTTTCGTATGGCCCTGTTAAATCCAACAATTTCCAACAAAACTGAAACGAGAAGCCTGCTAAATACAACCAAATCCAACGGCAGATTTTGATGGATTCTGCAGTGTACCACCTACATTTGTACACATCAGCCCTGGCATTTTGCAGCTACCCTGCTGAATCCAACAAAATACAACGGGTATTTGTTTGTATGATCCCTGCCAAATCCAACTAAATCTAACAAATTCTACTAGAAGTCTGCCTCACCCTCCTAAATACGACAAAATCCAAGGGATATATTTAGCTTCCACCCTGCTAAATGACAAAATCAAACAGGTATATTTAGCCGTTACCCTGCCAAAATACAACAAAAACACACCGTGTAGTTTGTATTGACTGCTAAATCCAACAAACCACAACAGCTTTTTACCGTCGTTGGATTTTGTTGGATTAAGCAGGGTTAGGGTTAAGACACATATTTCAATAACCTGCTGCATTCTGGCTCTGAGTGCGTCGCATTCCCGGCCATGGTTGTGTACCGTTTCCTTGAAACGAGACTCCACTTGGATCCGTCTGCTTTTCTCTTGGGTCAGTTCAGCCCGAAGCTCCTTCACCTTCTGGGATGAGGATTGGGCAAGCAGCATCTCTGAAGACAAACAAATGATCAAGACTTTCAGAAACAACTTGCTATACAAGTTTCAAAACGTTAGGCCAGCTTAATTTGGTTGACTTGTTGATTTCAGGTCAATCTGGTCAGTCAGCAGTTTGCACCAGTTTTTGCACCAGTTTTTGCACCAGTTTCATTTTCAAATAATCAAGACTTTAAACTCCGAGATGAGTAAGAAACAATTCCCAAGATACTTTGCCCCTAGGGACTTGTCTTATGCTTCTAGCAACCAGTGATTTAGTCAAGACTATCACAAGACCATGGACAATACCATTCACAAGACCAGCTTGTTACAGGCACAAGTAACAGACATAAACCATGACAAAGGAATGCTTTTATTACAGTTCATTTTAATAGCTTGAGACTTGAATGAAGACTGAAGGTCTTGTGATGGTCTTGTGTTGGTCTTGCAAGGTCTTGCGATGGTCTCAACTACATCACTGCTAGCCAGACGCAGCCAAAATTGGCACTTTGTGGCAGCACTATGGGGAAGCTACTAACTCGGAAAAGTTTATCAATAAACCAGAATGGAATCGACTAGGTAATATAATTAATTTAAAGATTAAAAAAAAAATACATGTACATGTATGTACAATGCATATCTACTGTGTTGTTGCTGGGGCATTTGCTGGGGTACATGGTGGGCAGTGTTTGGTGGTCATTAGTCTTCAGCTGTTCTGATCATACAAGGTTATCCTTGACAAACCAATGCATAGCAGCTGTTGGTATATTTGACCCTAATGGTCTCAGGGGTGGTGGTGGTGGGGGGGGGGGGAGTAAGGGGAACTTTGCCCTCTCATTGTACATGTACATGCCCACTGAGATGACTTTTCATTGGAACACATTGTTGGATTATGTTAGGTTTGGAACTGTTACTGACCAGTAAGCAAACTTTGCATAGAGCCATTGGTACTAAACCTGCCAAACTACAACAGTTTTGGCCTATTGGAGTTTGGCTGGTTTAGTACTGTTCCTAGTACAAGGTATATTGGAGTTTGGCAGGTTTAGTCCAGTAGGCCACTGCATGTGACTCTACCTGTTGGACTTTGTTAGGTTTAGGTCTCTGCCTAGTGCGAGAGCTTAGGGAGTTAGGGTTCATATGCTGAGCTGATGAAAACTGTCTCCAAATGGAGGACTGTGAATATTTGTGTATTTTGACACTACGCAACTCCTTCAGATGGCCTCTGAACAAGATTCCCACCTGTTACGAACCACATTTTCTTTCATACAGCTACATGTACAAGTAGCCCAATTAATCACTAACTGTGAATTATTCCTTGGGGTAATAATAGCCACCTGTCACTCTTCAACATAAAGCTGCAGCTGTTTGGGAATTACAAAGTACATTGTAAAGTCTTGCTATCAGACTACTACCTACCATTGTGTAATGCCTGTTCCTTCTCCTGGAGCTGTTTCTTCATGACCTGCACAGGGTCACGTTGGTTGGCCTGCAAAAACACATACAAAAAAAACACCTAAAAAAACAAATGTGCTGTTAACCCTAACTCCCTACATCATTTTCCCCGCATGTAACCTGAATCCTCCAACATCCTCTGATTTCAAAGTGTTAAAACTCCATATAACCTGAATCCTCCAAAATCCTCTTATGGGGACCATAGCATGAATCCTCCAGGTTTTTTTTGCATACCCCTAGTAACCTCAATCCTCCAAAATCCTCATGTATCACATTGAGCCTGATAACCTGGATCCTCCATATTCCTGCAGGGGCAAACACCCCTAGTAACCTCAATCCTGCAAAATCCTCCAATGCATCAACTTCCAAGTGCCCTCAATCCTCCAAATTCCTCCATTTTGCAAAGAGGATTTTGGAGGATTTGGGAAGGTTAGGGTTAAACTTGAACGTTTTGGGATTTAATACGGAAGTCGCCCAATACAAGGCTAAAAGCCACTCAACAAAGGGCTACAACAGAGGTGGTGGTAGGGGTAAGCCACAGTTTAGGTTGCCAGCCCTACGGTTTTCCTGGGTCCGAATCAGTATATTCGGTTTATAAAAAAAAAAACAAGTGAAGACTTCAGGCGCAAAAGCTGCTAAACGCGACTTGCATGCAAAATGAGATAACGATATCAAGTGAAAGCTCTCAGTGCCTAGTATACGATAATCAAATATTTTTTTGTTGACATTTAGCGTTTTTTGTGCCTGAAGTCTTCAAGTGTTTATAAAAGGAACAGTAGAATTTTAAAAAAAATCACCTTGACCCAGTTTTCTGAAGTAGCGGCAGATCCCCCATTCTTGTTGAGCAGTACCTCTACAAGTTGCTGTACTTCCTTGTTGGACAGAGTCGCTGTCTTCAGCATAGCACTCAGATTCTTTGCCTTCAGTGCTCCAGTGTCCACCACTAGATCGTAAAAGTTATGCACAATTTATATTTAAATGGTTGTCATCATAAATAGAACATTTCTCTTTCACCCATTGAATAAATCTGCTAAGACCCCATGGCTAATAGCTTGAGAGCTACTAACAAATTTCCAGTATTAGTGCATAACAAAAATAAAGGAACCACTGATCATAAATGAATTATACGGATGAAGTTTATTATACGGATGAAGTTGTGCTTTCTCTATTAGAACAGTCGTCCAGTTGGCATTTCAAGTCCTTCAACCAAGTATTAATAACACCGAAATCTAGATGCTTTGACAACCCACAGAACAAAATATTGGCCTCTTTTTCAGTTTCATGTTGATTAATAACCCCCTAGGCATTTTTACTAGGAGGCTTCCTCGACCTGTCAAAATCCAACACTGTGCAGTATACCTATGGCACATTCTTTGGACTTAGACAAATTGGGGCATCATAGCTCCATGTAAAGTAATGGTGCCAAGGCCCTGCAGTACTGAACCCATCAAAACTTGACAAAACCTGCTGTTGGAGTTTGCAAGGCTTGGGGTAGTTAGGGTTAATAATTTTGTTTTTAACTTTTTTCTAACACCAAACTGCTTTTTTCTAGCAATATGAATTATTTACTTTGTTTAGTTATCGAATAATTACTTTAGAAACAAATTATTTTCAGCCCAACAATTATTCAGTTCCTGTAAGATGGATGCTTTTGTGCAACAGAGAGATACAAAGGCGATCAGGAATAACTTATTTCAGCGGCTTTCAGGCAACCAAAACAGAAAAAAAAGTAGTTTTTTTTTATTAAAACGTTCACTTTGATAATTGTGAGAAGGAAACCCAACTTGTTCAGGAGCAAGGAGAGTATTAAAAAAAAAAAATGATTTTAAGTTTTCACTGGCCAATGATCGTGATCACTTTCAAAAAGAATTGAGATATTGGATTTCACCTCTTATATAAACCATAACCTACCTGAATCCATCAAAATCATTTAGGATACCTCCATATTGAAAACAAGAGGATTTTGATGGATTGAGGATTGTAAGCCTAGCGGTACTGCAGGATTTTGATGGATTCAGGATACCTCCATACATGCCATATTGAGCAGTCACCAAAACCAACTTTTTGTGCATGACAAAATAGGTGGATTTTCGCGGATTCAGGATACTTTCTAGTAAAGTTACCCAAGGGGTTAGGGTTAACCCTAACATCCTAAGCATTCACTTAGGGTACAGTACACTGTACTACAAAATACTAAGGTAACTGGTTTGCGGTAGCACCATGATTAAATCTCTTTTGTGAGTTTGCGTGGTTCTGAAAAGAACCGGAGGGAACTCAACGTTTCGGACAGTATGCTCTGCCCGTCGTCAGGAGACTGAGGGATTCCAACGGTACAAAATACTACTCAATTCTCATAGGGCAGTTTAGTAATAGTACTGCATACTACAGTTTACTCAAGTAGTATTTTGTAGTATTCGGTGACATTAGGGTTAAATAGCCTTCACCCTAACCCATGCAGATATCTATTGTACATTTACATAGAGTTACACAATGTACATGTACATGTACATGTACATGTAGGTGTATGTACTCATGGGTTCAACACACACCTCTGTTAAGACGTACAAATCTTTGTACACATGTCACCGATTGTTAAGTTTGACCTGATCATTTCGAATTTCACGGAATGAAAAGCTGCTTCACAAAAGCAAGTTGACTGGTCATAAATCAAACGCTGATCACTAAGGATTGAGCAGCGTCTGTCTGAACACCCACTTCCTGTAACAATAAGCCACTCCACGGCTTAGAACTGGTCCTGCACCAATCCCATGACAACAGGTTCAGGCTCATTAACCGCACAAGGACAGGAAAGGCTGGATTTGGAATTCCGCTGGTTGTGTTTCTCCAAAAAGCACTGGAGATTCTTTTGTTCACACACAATAAGCCAGTTCGGTACATCTCAAAGGTCATTTGGGATAAAATTTCCGACGTAATGTCATGCCCATGTTACGCGAACACCCATTCTGATTGAATTTAACACATGCGCATTGTGCGACTACCTTTTGCATTCACATGCGCGCGTTAGGTCACGCGGGTCATTCAGGATGAAATGTTATAGTCTCATGCGCGGTTGAAATACCGAACTGGCTTATTGTTCTAGTTGTGCTTCCAAGTAGGGGGTGAGGAGTGGGCTGGGGAATAGGGCTGTCCATTTTCAAATAATTTAGAACCCTAACCATACTAAATCCAACAATTTCAATATGATTTTACATACTCGCTAGGGGGTGAGGGTTAATATTCAAACATTTGAAACTGCACTTGACCGAATACTCGAATACTCAAAACTCCTGATCAAGTTTTACACACGCCACATTGCGGCTACATTGTACAATGTACCATCCTCGCTGGCCAGAAGTTGCATACAAAGTGCACCGGTCCAAATGTGCATGCGGCGATGGGTATTATTGTTTTGCAGTATTATAGTACTGTATACCTGTCAAGCGGCTTTACCCAGCAAAAAGAAAGAGACCAATAACCAACTGAAAAGTTGATTAAAATAACACAGTCCTGTGTGCATATTTTATATATTTTATTTCGAATATTCAAACTGGCAAAAAGCCATTCAAATATTTGGTTGATGATCGAATATTTGGTATATATTCAGGACAGCCCTACTGGGGAAAGGGGAGGGAGGCTGAGCCCAGATCAAAGAGGTTATCAAGTTTGGTATACAATGTAATTTGGTTGAACCCAACTGTAAACTGAATATACTGGTATTGAAGTCACGGTGTATTTCAATTGTACATGGACATTTGTGCGTGTATGTTTTCCCTGGCCCATACAGTAAGTTTCACATGTGTACATTGAGGCCTACATTGTAGCTTCTACATGTATTCTAAACATTATCACAGCTTTCCATGATTATGTACTATGGTACATGTACATGATATTTAAGGTTCTGTATGTACATGTAGCTACTATAGGAAACACCCTTGGCTTTCTGAACTTGTGAGACATGCACAATGCATGGTTGCACAGAAACTGCCGAGAGCAGAACACTACATGTAGCTCACACAGATACAGTAGACGAGACTGTACAGCTAAACAAAACTAAAATGGATCTTTGTGTCTTTAACCCTAACCTCACATAAAGCTACAAAATACAACTAGTAGTTAACTGTAGTATGCAGTACTCTCACCTGTTTGTGTACAATGTGTGTAGTAATTTTTAGTATTTGATACTTTACCCCAAATAAAGTACGTAGTAATGTAATAATATGTACATAGAGACAGTGAAAATCTGTTCAAAATTTTTGAATTTTCCGTTCTGCAATTTTGTAAATTCCGTTTTTTTCCCGTTTTTCTGGAATTTTGAGCCTTTTTAATTATATTATCCTACCTCCCCGATGAGTAATACAATGGTACGTATTAAAAATTGGTAAAATCACTAACCTGAAACTAAACTCTAAAGCATCACCATTACATGATTATGAGTTGTCTAAAAAACAGTCTTGTGTAGTCGCGAAATCATTGCGTTCCTCCCCAAAAGAAATTTCCAGAAGTTAACAGAATAAAGAACCCAAAGTTATAAACCTGACAATCCGACTGATTCTGAATGATTTTGGACGGGCAGTTTTCAATTTTGACAAGACGCAGCGGGCATTTTGGTGAGAGATGAAATAAAATCTTTGCAGCGTGAAATACGAGTAGCATGCGCATGCAAATCACATCCAGTAACAGGAGGTTTCACCCCTATGTCGGCTTGGCATGATTTGGGCCACGAATCCGACCGCTGGTTCATTGCGCCTGTTCTCACATCAAGGTTTTCATTCTGCCGCAGCATATACCAGCGGAATCGAATGAAATCGGGTCAGGCCCCAAGTGCGAGACTAGCCCAAATTCTAAATGAATTAGTGTACGCGTGTGTATGTGTACACTGTCATGTTCATGTACATAATTGGCTAGAGTTTACGCTGCGCGGTTAACGGTATGCTACTTCGTCATTTTAACGTGATTGTTCTGTTATTAAAAAAGCTTATCAGTACATTTTTATAACATTTAATTGAATTTAATATGATTCTCGTTCAATCTTATTTTGAAATGCGTTTTCCGTTTTTTTCCGTTCAAAAGCTTAAATTCCGTTTTTGATACTTGATTCCGCGATTCCGTCTGATCACGGATTTTCACTGTTTCTACAGGTACATGTTGCTGGGGTTGGAGGCAAAATGTCCGTTTTCATCTAAGGCGGAAACAAAGCATGAACTACATGTATGTACTGGTTTTCAGAGATACAATTTGTTTTCTTAGCCATCCAATTCATTGACACAAATATAATTTACCCAGTACATGTGTAACTTAATTGCATTACAAAGAAGTAGTATTACAAGTACATGTATCTTGACTGCTGTCATCAATCATCAAAGACAGAGAGACTCAGTGCTACAGAATACTAAAGTAGTATTTTGTAGTACACCGGACTTCACCCCAAATGAATGCCTGTGATGTTAGGGTTACTGTAAATGTGCCTGAACATCATTAAACAAATTCTACCTGGACACATACATGTAGCACAATAAAAAAAATTTTTAAAGCTTACAGTCCGGACATTTTTGCATTATAATATTGAAAAGATCTGTGATCTAAATCCCCTTTTCTACTGAGCCTAAAATTCTTCAGTTCCACAGGAAGTTTGACCTTAACCTCACAGGCTGCTTCAATCTACACAAACACAGGATCACAGGTATCCTACACAGCATGCTGTGTTCAATTTCCAGGTTTCGGTTTGCTGTGTCTGTGATGCCCTGGTTTATTGTATTGTTTTTATACTTGGGATACCGTAGTGTGTCTGGCCATACTATACGTGTACATGTAGCTTGCAGGATGTGGAAAATTACATTCGTGTGTATCCATAATGTGAATGCGCAAGTAATGTGTAATTTACGTGTAGAATGAGGAAATAAGTTTCCCCAAATTCATAGAACCACCTACGTGGATATTAACCCCGATGACAAACTCTACAAATGCAATATACTCCATAGAGGAATCCCACAACGACGATTTTAGCGCCGATCTGCGCCCTTCCGCGTTTGAAAACGAGGATCTCAATGTCACAGTAAACAACTTTAGGCTGATCGTGCGCCTGCGCTGCCTTATATGGCCTGATTAATTCATGCATGAATGAATGTGCTAAAAAGCGTTGTTTTGTTTGCCACTGACATTCTCGCTTTCAACCCGGAAGTGCACAGAAGGGGCTAATGTGAAATTCCTTTTATTGCAAAAAGTATTTTATTGCCAATACAACTATTGACTTTGTTTGAACTTATTCACCCATTTTGTGTACATGTTTAAAACGGATGTTTGACCGATTGCAAACTTTGTTCATAAATTTATACAACTTTGTAAAAGTCACAATTTACGAGAGTTAATTGTTTGTTTGGGTAATAAAGAGTAAAAAATGAAGAAATTTCCACCAGAGTTTAAATTTGAAATGAGGTTCTACTACATGTACATATTTTCTGAGTAGCACTGCATAGTGTGAGAGGAAGAAAGAAAAAAACATTTCGGTTGCGTTTTAGTGCGATTTGAAACGCTCCAGCTTATAGTAGAGGTATACATTTTTTTTGTACATGAACATACACGTATGTAAGCCTGGGAGAGAAAATAATGTTCCTGTACAATTTCCAGGCAACACCCAAATTGTTGCCAAGGAAATAAATCACAAAGTAGTCAATATGTTCAAATTTTGGAGTCACAGAGGAGCCAAAAGGAGTGATGTGCTCACTGGTTATATGTGGAGCTGATGATTCAACAGGATCCAACAGCAGACAATTTCTGTTGGATGATCTGAATTGTGAACACAATCTTTTGCTCTCACATTCGTATTCGTCATGCTTCATATCTGATGGATATTGTAGGACGACAGAAGATATATGTACATGTATGCATACAATGTACATGTACCCAGTATGTATACAGATTCCAGGCAATTTTTGTAATATTTGACTGTACACCTACATGTACATGTACATTATAATGTGAAATGTACAGTATATCTGCGACATGTTCGGCGGTAAAAAAAAATCTTGCTTGCTGCATGTACATACATGTACATAAGACGACGGCAATAAAATTCTCAAGATTTCCAAAGACAATCAGGATTGTACTGTGTACCAAAGAAATGGAATTGTAGCATGCACTCATGTACATTTTGTACATCACACACAAAATTCCATATTTATCCGCATTATACATTTAGGTCAGAATCATCCCTTGATGTGTAGAGTATGATTTGCTCTACATAGTATCTATCGTGTCTTTAGTACAATAAATAGGCCTAATTAAAAATGTAGGTTGAATTAAATTACACACAAATTTTCCACAATTACCCATCCTTTAGGGCAAACATTATTTGTACCTTGACTCGACTCATCAAGTGGATTTTTTTTCTCTCAAATATCCAAAGACTTCCATTCAAATGAAAACTAATGTTAACCCTAACCATCCCTAACCTGCCAAAATCAAACACCCCATTTGTGTTGAATTTTGTGTGATTGGGTACTGTAGAGCCTTGGCACCATCACTTTGCATGGGACTTGATGCCCTGACTTTGTCTAAGTACAAAGAATGTGCCATTGGTTTACTACACAGTGTTGGAGTTTTTGTGGTTAGGGAAGGATTCTAGTAAAAAGCCTTGGGCTGTTAGGGATAATTATTAATGATGAAAAACACTTCAAGATCCCAAAGAAATATTGATTACATGTGAACAAACACGCATCATACAGTGCACTGTGCAGCCCTTTAACTTTGTGTTAAAAAAAACACAATGCAACATATGTTACACACATGTGTGGGAGTTTAATATAGAGTGGATGTACTGCACGCCTGTGATTGAGTGTGAAGCCAGAATGACTTACATGTGTACAAACATGATTATGCAGGGTAAAAGGAGACATCAAAAGATTATAGAGCAGTGCAGTGTGGCCACTCCTTGGGATTCTTCCCAAGATCTTGGGAATTTGGCCGAGGCTTTGGGACCTGGGGTCGATTTCATGAAGCACTACGATCGATCGTAACTCAATTTACGATAGATAACCCATCGCAACTTACGATGCTTCTTAAAATCGATTTCACGAAACTTACGATGAGTTGAACCCATCGTAAGTACCTTGACAACGGCGTGGAAACACGTCGTAAGTTAAGATGTGTCTGTGGGTCGTCGTAAGTTATGAAGTGTCTTTTCGAAGCCAGTTTTACGGCATGACAAGTGAAAAAATAAGACAAACATCATGTGATAATAATCGTAAAATTATCAATGTAAGGTACTGTTACGTACGTGTGATTTACCTTGACAATTTAGCAGAAAATTCCAGTCAAACAACTGTTTGTCTCGAGCATTATTTTGTAGTCGAATCAACAATTATCGACCGCCATTTTGTTTTTAGAGAAAATCCGACGACGCTTTGCTGGTAACCAGACGACTGTTTCTTGTTCAAATAATACATACATGAAACAGTTACCGTAATGTGCTAAAAATAGTCTTGCGATACATCGCTGTTACGATGAGTTTGGTGAAAGCGATCGCAGGACGCATCGCAGCTGCGATTAATCGCAGGGCTAAGACACATCGCAACTTTACGATGCATCGTAAGTTACGATGAGTTTCGTGAAATCGACCCCCGTTTACATAATCTTGGGATTTACAGTAGCATAATTTTTCCAAATATACACTGAATGGCGCTTACTTTAATTTAAATTGCAAATTCAGTATTTGTAAGCAAATTGTGCAGTTTAGTTTGCTCCCAGATGTACACGTACATTGTACATTGTGTGTATGTTGATCATGTACGTGGAATGTACCAGGTGGATGAACCATGGATGTAGGAAACCTCCACCGATGAACAAATGCAAGGTCTATTCCATACATGTACATGTACATGTACACAAGCACAATGTATGCAAGCAAAACTGTTCACTATTCCTCTTGAATAAAGCTTTTATAATGGGGGCGATGGTATGCCAGACAGGTTTGTGCAGCCAAGCGTAATGTACACAATAGGTGAACAATGGAATGAATAATGCGGGTATAGACATCAACCACGGCCAGGTGTTTTGTTTTTTCATCCAGTTTTTTACTATCAAGGAGTTAATCCTAAAACCAGTTGTTTTTTCATATGGCCCTGCTAAATCGGACAATGTCCAACAAAACTAAAAGGAGAAGCCTGCTACATTTGTAAATTACATGTATACAACAAAATCCAACAGCAAATTTGGTTGGATTCTGCAGTGTACCACCTACATGTACATGTGTACACACCAGCCTTGGCATTGTGCAGCTACCCTGCAAAATTTGTATCAGCCCTGCCAAATCCAACAAAATCTAACTGAAATCTGCTTCCACCCTCCCAAATGACAAAATCCAATTTAGCTTCCACTCTGCTAAATAGGACAAAATCCAAGAAGCCATGAACAAAAAAAGAAAAAAAAGAAGGGGGGATTATAGGTTAGTATCACAATCTCATGACACCCTTGTTTTGTCTAACAAACCAGGCCAATGTTGTACAATGCAAACCACTCCCACAATCATCCAATTTCCCTATTACATGTACATGTATACATGTTTAACATACAATGCACCGGTACAGCAAGAATGTTTCAGCATCGCTCAGTAATAAGTACATCCACTGTTAAACTGGGCTGAAGGAGTATACACGTATTAACCCTCCTATAGTTAATTATAACTACATGTATCACAGCCTATCAAAAAATCTACCCACCAACTCTCACAGCATGTGTGTGTTTCAACCCTCACAGCATGTGTGTGTTTCAACCCTCACAGCATGTGTGTGTTTCAACCCGTTACTTGATAGGTTTTGATATACATGTAAATGTACATGTATAGTTGGCTCCATTTTGGCCGAGAGAGGGAGGGTTAAAAAAAAAATTGTGGCAATATAATTATAAATATTTCATTAATTAAAAAAAATAAAAATAAAAATAAAAAAAAATATAAAAAAAAATCATCACCTCAAAAAAATATATACAAACCCCCCAAATTCACCCATGTGTTGTCATGGACGGCAGAGTGTAGTGATTCTAATGAAGTGCTTATTCAAGTAAATTAGTCAAGCATGCCACGTGCACACACATGGTTGAAACTGATACATACATGTACATGTATGATCACCCCATAAGGCACCTTGGGCACCCACAGATGGTGGTTTTCTTTACATGTCATTTTTCACACCATCTGTCACGTGGGTGGAAACGTTCTATTTGTGTCTACATGTATTGAAAGAGTTTATAAAATCTTAGATTTTTCCCAGCTACCTATTTCTCAACACCAGCAGAAAACAGCATTAAATTGGCAACTGATTATAGACTACATACATGTATAGGCCTACATGTACATGTACATGTATATGGATAAATATTTACTGAAAGACCTGCAGGAAAACTTATGAATGCATGAATTGACACGAAGTGGGACGGTTCATAAATTAAGTACATACATGTAGGCCTCAATTAAACATTAACTTTGACAAAGACCTGCAGGCTAGGGTTCAACTGCAAATGTCGTATGCCATTAACAATAGAAGTCCAATTACACACAAGAACGTCATAGGCCAAGAAGTAAATTTTGGAAATTGTGGCATGATTGGTGAGCCCCATGTACAATCAGCCTTTATGGTCGAGAATAAATGTAAATATACAGGCATTATAAAGACATTGATGAAACATAAACACAGAAACAGAAACGAACTAAAGAGGCTAATGAGGTGACTGGGCTAGCCTACTACAGACTACTAGTACTAAATAAGGCCAACAAAAAAATAGTTCTGCTTCCGGTTACCCAATCTACCCTAATTTTATGGCCCTAACCCTAAAAAAATTATCGGCAAGTAAAAAAATATTTAAAAAAAATATAAAAAAAATAAAAAAAAATAAAAAAAATAATAACCCTGTTGTCTTTTCTGTCTTCACAAATTGCCTCTCAACAACCTACATTGTACATGTATTTATGTCAAAAACGCATGTAATTTGTTTGCCTATATTCGTTATTTTTTTGTAGAAGAAACCTCCGTTGTTTTTACAAGTTCCCTTCGCGATTACAAGTTCCCTTTGGTGCGTGATTTCCTATCACCGTGATGGAAACATGTGCGTAATGCTCAATGCAGCAATGCTGTACTGGTTCCCGCCGCGCCGCCCACTAAAAGTGCCAAAGAAGGCATGGTGGAAATGCGGCAACCAGTCTATTGCATGGCCGACCAACATAGCGTAACACTGCATGCAGGGCACTGCAGTTCCAGGTCGGATCTGACATCGTAAAAATGCCAAATAAATATCGATGGAGAAAGAAGATTTCTGCAAGTTACATTGTAATTCACAGAACTTGATCTCTCTTGTCCGTGTATGTATTTTCCGTGTTCATGAATTTATTTTGAGGTTTTACCGCTTGTACTTGAAGTGATAGCGGCACGTGTTTCCCCGACATTTCCTGCCGCAACACAAGGTTTGTCACCCGCCACACACAGTGCATCACGCATGCTTACCGCACGACAAACGGACAGTGTTGGCCAGTTTCCCGTCGTGGCTGGCGTTGTGCATAGTGTGGTGTGCACGACCTAAATTATCCATTATTTTAAAGAATTATCGACCGTAAATATTTTTGACAATAATTAACCCCTTGAGTATGTTTTTTTACGGGAGACATCGGTGTGTCGCGGTGGTTCTGGCAGCCAAGCGAAACAGCCACAATGTGTTTGTGCAGTCAAGCGTAACATACACAATAATCCAACAATGGATTGAAACTGCACAAACAGCGGCAAACGGCGTCATCCGGCCTGGTGGCACTGTTTTTTTTGCGGCATCGGACGTCTTCCGTTTGCAAAGGGTTTAAAGGCAAGTTTTTATCACTTTTTGTGGCCATTTTTGTATAGCTTTCGTAGCGTAAATGGAAAAGTTCAGACTGAAATTCACATATAATTGAATACCCCATTCAAACAGCACAAAAAAAATTGGCAAACAAATTTTTTTTTCGACCTACACATGTACCTACCCTATTTTTAAAAGGCATGTAATCGGAAGAACAATTTTTTTTTTGCCTAATGACGTCGCACCGTGTTTACCTCGTTGCATTCGTACAGCCAGGTGGGGAAGGAACAACGCGCTGTGGTATCACGGCATGCACTTCATCAGTACATTGTACAAGTTGAGATCATGTCAATTTCTGCCTGTTTTTGTGACAAAAACCATGACTAGCAATGGTTTCGTATGTGAAGTAAGCCTGTTCGATATGACGATATTTCCCGATATTACGATATTTTTTCATATCGAAAATCGTATCGGCCCCTTTTTAAAAAAACAGAATATCGGGGAATTCGATATACCAAAGAATATCGCGATATATGTTCCTTTTGGCCGCATTAAGTAAAGTCCGAAGTCCTCCGTGATACGGAAAACGGACGGAATTTCACGGAAAATGAGGACAACACGGAATTCTATATAAACTGCCAAAAAATGCATGAAAACTTAAAAAGGAACCTAATAAACCGTTATCGTGATTTTTCGTAGTGTTGTATTCATTCCTTTCTTACCAAATATGCACATCGTACCGGTACTGAAGCAATTGCTGGCCAAACGCACGCACGTACGTACGTGCTGCGACATCACTGGTAACACGGCAGTACTGCAGGGATTCGTATGTCATTGGGAACCAGCTGAGTTCGTGTCAAATGCAAATTGAAGTCTTGGTTCCAAGATGCCTTTTGCAGTGCGATTCAACATGCGACAAGCACGCTGCATGCAGCGCGTGGTATAAAGAAGGTAAATACGCCGCGCTAGGAATGACCGCAAAGAACGTCTTGAAACCTAGACTACCACACCGCCTGCATTCACAACTGCTACACGACGACCTGCTGGGCTCTCACCGCGCGCGCAGTGGTACCGGATTGGTACACAGACAAGATGTCCGTCATGAATTATGCATCACAGAACAACATCGCATCCATTGTATGCACGTACATTGTATGCACGATATTCTGTATGCCCCGCGGCCAGCATGCAGGCTACCACGTGTGTGCGTTGACAGAGCGAAACTTCAACTTGTGTGTGATCGCGGTGTCAGTTTTTTTCGGATTTAATGGCGATATTGAAGGGCGCTTTAACTAAGTTGCAGTGCACATCAACATGCAACCGAAAGCCTGAAGTGAAAGGTATGTTAAAAGAAACCCGAAGAAAACGGAATTTTCAATTTTAAGAAAACGGAATTTTGATTTTAGAAAACGGGAAACTTGGGACTTTAGCATTAAGTGTGGATTTGTCCAGTTTACCTTGCTCGAAATTCCAGTTATTTCTAATTATCGGACCGTACGATAGTATATGATGTATCATGATGTACCATGGAGGAATAAAAAAATACATACATGCAATAGATGTGTCGTTTCTTTGACCGTTTAAACCCCGACATGACATCTGCGCTCCGCGCGATTTACCCTCCGCGCCATGCGTTGTCAAGTGCAAACAACCACACTGAATGCTACCGTCTTATTCCCAGTGTACAATGTACGTACCTACGTACACGCTTGCGAACCCGTCTTGAGATCGAGGGGTACGGCAATTGTTTGCAATAAGGTCAACCCCTGTATGTAGCACATCTGCGCGTGCGCGTTGCTTTGTTGCTAGCATTATAATGATTCAACCGCACTGAATGCCACCGTCTTTCCCTGGCCCCTGCATGCAGTGTACAAGGCACACGTACGTGTAGTGTAGCGAACTGCGTCTTGAGAAAAGATTAAAACACGTGCCGCGCATCCATTGTACATTGTGCAATGTCATGTCGTCTTCACAAAATATACGACACAATCGTTTTTTGACAGCTCGCATGTGATCGTCCATGGTGTTACTAATCAACAATGCTGAAATAGAAACAAACGCCAGTCTTTCTGGAGTGCCATAAAGAAGCCAACTGAAGGTAAATGTCGTAAAACTCCAAATACTCAACGAGCGGAGGCATGGATTCCTTCCTCCATGGCGGAGGGAAGCCTTGTCAACCCGGGCCCCCCATTCCTGCCGCGTGCCGGCCCCGATCTTATGATGCCGTGGTGACTTCCATCATGTATTTATTTATTTTATTCCTCTGTTCTTCCGGTAAGGAAAAAGTGACCTCATCACGATAATATAGAATATCGCGATATTTTTTTGCCGATATTTCGGTATCAAAATAAATGGATATCGAACAGCCTTAATGTAAAGTAAAAATAATCCTCAAAATAAGCACATACGATGACGCGGTAATCTTTCCCCATGTCCCCACTTGCTGAACGTGGTAAACACAGTGTTACGTCATTTTTTCATATTTTTTCAGATTAAGTCATCCCTCCCCTCAAAAAGAACAAATAAACATGTGAACAAAAATTCAGCATGTTTTTAAGACTAAAATAAATTGTCTAAAACATTTTAAAACTTTTCAAAGGTCTCAAAATTTTGTCAGAAATTTTCCAAGGTACATGTGATGTAGTGTTGTCTCCCTAAAGAAAATTTTAGCTAACTCTGAAATATTTGGCCTGTGGTCATTATTATTAGTCAAAGCCCCATGATAATGTGGCAAGTTTTCAGGACTCACTGTGAACCGTGAGCCACAAATCCTATACAAAAAGGTGTGAATATTGTCAATAAATTCTTGAGAAATACACTATAAATGGCAAGCTGGTTTTTGGAGTGATGGCAGCTTACCAATGTCCACTAATTCAGCAACATTCCGGGATGCTTTCATAGTAACGTTCCCTTACAATTTCTTTACAAAGTTCGGAAGTTTTACTGGCAGAAATTACAAGAGAACATGACATCTTGAAATACCTCACATATTGTCAAATCGGTCAGCACTGGTGAGTGAACCATCACACCAAAAAGTGGCTTGCTATTAACTACATTTTTCAAAATAAGTTTTCCCGAGAGGCTTTTTGTACACAAGGAGCTGTGGCCCTGGATGTGGAGTGAATCCACTAGACTGGCCACATTTATGGGTACACTAGCCAGAGAACACAGTCTTGTCTTCATCTTACCTGTGTCACCTGATGGTCCTGTCGCCTTCTCACCCGACGGTGACCCAGCATGCGCCTCCTTGTTTTTTGTCTTCGCTGGAGAGCTCTGGGTGGCACTGTCCTCCTTCTTGGGTGGTGGGGGAGCTGCCTGATTCTCCGGGGCCTTCTGGGCGACTATTTTTGCTTCTTTCTTCTGCAGCTTTTCTTCCACTGGCTTCTGCTTTTGGGAGGCCTTGGGGGCAGTCTTCTGGTTCGGCTTGGGGGAAGGCTGGGTTTTGGCTGGAGGAGGGGTGGCTTTTGTTGGTGCGGCGGCCGCTTTCTGAATGGGCGCTTCCTTCACAGGGGCCTCCTTCGGTGTTTTCTTGGAGGGCACTTCCTTGGCGGGAGCCGAGGTATCCTTAGCTTCTTTCACCTTGGGTTGCTGCTGCTGCTGTTGCTGCTGCTGCTGTTGCTGCTGCTGCACGGATTTGGGTTGTTTCCCCTGCTTTGGGGACTTTGCCTTGGGCTGGGGAGCCGGGGGAGTAGCAGCCACCTGCTGCTCGACACTAGGCTTGATCTCCTCGACTGGTTTGGAAGGAGGCGAGGGAGGAGGGGAAGGGTGCCCCACCTCGTTCTCCGCTTTCTCCTTTTTCTTGTTTTTGAAGACCTGGCGGCGTTTCTGGCGCTGGTCGCGCTGTTGCTGCTGCTCCTTGTCGAGGCGGGCCCGCTGCTCGGCGATGGCTTCTTCGTAGGTCTTCTCCTTCATAGTGAAGATGGAGATGATGTAGAATAGTGCTGAGAGGCCAATGAAGCTGGCAAACACCACCAGGGCCAGGACCTGGGGCTCATACAGATCGATGGCAATCATGGCTGATCTGGACCGACACCTGATGGAGCAACGAACAGACCATGAATTAGAGAAAGAATGATCATTGATTGACACGAATGTGAAACACCTGAATAAATCCTCGTTGGATTGCATGCATGGATTTCTTTGTGTACAACATGCCGTTAACCTTCTCAGTCCCGCATAAAACCGCGACAAAAAGTGGTCCGATTCCGAATCAGTTAAAGCTTTAATTGTTGTTCATGCATGTCTTGCAAATTCTGTATTTCATTTGTCTCTGAGTTAGCAGCGTCAGCATCGCCTATGAGTTCCAATATTTCGTCGTCTGTTAGGAGAACAAACCGCGGTTCGGAAACACCGTCCGCCATTTTGTGTGAAGGACAGCCTAGACTGGTTCCCGGTCCCCATATGTATATAATATCCATTTGATGTCCAAAGCACACTGGAGGGATCAGAAACCAGTCTGTTGTAGCGGCACCAACAGTGACCGTGAAATTACATCGCACGCCCCTACCGTGCGATGTAACTTCGCGCCGTGCGATGGGACAAATAATTAAATGCACGTAATCGACGATCCACCAATCGGATGGCAGGGATTTATTCAGGCATTGTATAAAGGGCAATATAGCTCAGTTGGTAGAGCATCGGTGCAGTAAACAGGATAAATGTTCAAAAGATGTCCATGCTCATTAACCAACTTTTTTACCCTTTGATGAATTTTTTAATTCTAAGTTTTCTAAACAAAAAGAAAAGCAAAAGAAATTTATAAAAGGAAAGAATGTGGCCGCTAAAAAGGAAGCGGGCAGAGATGTTTTATGACTTTTTGTTTTACTTATTCCCGGTGGCTTTCACATCTGTAACACATTTTTTTCTCTCTTTTTTTTTGAAAAAAAGTAAGAATTGCTTTTACTAAAAATCAAACCCGGATTTAATTGCAGACATTAAGCCTTTTCTTTTTCAGATTCATCTCTCTGGAGGATTTTGTTTTTAGGAAAATAAAGTCCGAAATTGCATTTGGTCTGATTCTCATCTCGTGAATACGAAGTCAGAACGACAAAGAATGCATGGAACCAGACTAAATTCGTTGCGGTAAAAATTTCTAAGTCCCCAAAACATTCACTGCGCATGTTCAGTGCCGTGCTGATCAAATACCTCAAATGAATTTGATGCCGGTTCACGGCAAAATAATGGCAATTCGGTCGATTCACAACTCGATGCGCCGTCAGCGGCAACCGGGGAGAGGCCAAATTACGCAGTGCATCATAGGAAAAAGTCGACATCGAAAAACCGGAAGTGGGTATTGCCAATGCATCGACCGTACTTCTTACACCCCTTTTCCGCTAAATCTATCAACTCCTCTCTCTTCTTTCCCGCACAAGGTATTCCCCAATTAGTCAAAAATTGCTTTAACTCATCCACTCGCATTCGTGCAAAATCCATACTGCTGTACTGTCCAGAAAGTGGGAAATTGGCCTTTCCCGGCTTGCCGCTGGCATATTATGAATCGACCGAATTGTGTAGTGTTGGGCCCTGTTCCCTATAGGGGAACAAAAATCCACTTTCAGGTTATTGGAATTGCCAAACTTGTTAGCGTCACTACAAACCAACAGGTATGCCGTAGATACATGTGTGTAAAGGGCAGGGTTTTAGTTTTTGAGGGAAATTCTTTGAGCGACGATGAAGATGTTGAGTGCAATCTGGAGTTTTGCGCAAGTTTATTGTACTCCCTCCTGAGTTCATATCCCTTTCATTCAAAGGGAAATAAGCTCAGGAGGGAGTACAATAAACTTGCGCAAAACTCCAGATTGCGCTTGACAAAGACAATGCGAAAATAAAGATGGTGATCACCGCGACGCACAGCAGTCATGCTATTTAGCGTCAACAAGGGTCAACAAAAGGCAATTAGCGTCAACAAAGCATACAACAAATTATACATTTTTTGTACGTGTACTTTCCAACTTTCAAATCTATGTCACACAATTTCTATGGCTCTCAGGGAAGTTTTCTAAGAAAATGAAGGAATTTCACCTACGAAACACCATAAATAATAGGAAAGCAACAACATTTTGCATTCCCTTCATACTTTTGCAACTCCTCTATAAAAAAAGGAGTGGTCCAGCACAAACAAGATGGCAACCAGTGAGGCTGCACAAAACGGTACCGTGGCGAGTTAGTTTTCGCGTATTATTTCACACACTGACAAGGTTTTGAACTATGTTAATATACTTACAAAGTTACATGTATATGTTTGGAAATAAATGACATTGTGAAATATTTGTTTACGCATAAACTTTCGTATTTAATTTGTTGACGCTTTGTTGACGCTCTGTTGACGCAAAACTGTGTTAATTCGCTTGCCAACTGCTAGCCCTATACTATGCCCCGCCGCACGAGTAGACTCACGCTCTGGGCCATACTGCGCTGCGTGCAAAAAGTTGGCGATTTTTTTTGGTTTTCTAAATGGAAATCATTCGGCCTTAAACTCGGCATATAGGTTCACTTACCCAAGCATCTCAATATTTCACCATAATTAGGACTTTTTCATGGTTCTATCTGGTGTAATTTGCCTTAAAATGTCCAACATGAACTGTTTACCCTTCTCAGCCGTGAAGACCAATTCAATATGGCGGAATCATGTCTGCGCAGGCGCACACAGCTCATCACACCAAAAAAGCAGACGGTTGTTTTATGAAATATACCATAAACTGGTGCATGGACATCCAATTTCATAAAACAACCGTCTGGTTTTTTGGTGTGATGAGCTTTGTGCGCCTGCGCAGACATGATTCCGCCATATTGAATTGGTCTTCACGGCTGAGAAGGGTAAACAGTTCATGTTGGACATTTTAAGGCAAATTACACCAGATAGAACCATGAAAAAGTCCTAATTATGGTGAAATTTTGAGATGCTTGGGTAAGTTTAGCCCCACCAGTGTGGCTGGCGGATTTGACATCGGGCTGATCCTTAGCCATATGTTTGTGTGGTGAGAACTTGAACAATTCGTGCGGTGGGGTAGCGCTATCTGGACCGCGGTTTTAACGGTCTGGCTGTGTTCTCTACCTTCTTAACTATTCCAAACTGCTAGCGGCTTGTCATCTTACTCACCATTTTCCGAAATATTGGACATTAAACTTGGACTCCATAGTCTTGCGTGCTAACGATTTCAACTGGTATCAGCCATTTTAAAATGACGTCACTGGGTTCGAAACGGCTTGCCGACGGCTGTTTGATGAGAGCACAGCTAGCTTATCACGATTTCAGTGGAACATCTCGCGCGACGACAGGCAATGCATGCAGACGGTATATAACGGACACGCGGCAGTTGCCTGCCATACCGCGCTTCGAATTTTTGATGAATAATCATGACTTGACCGACCCACGGCCCCCCCGCAAAACAGGAGCTTCGTGTGTGCGGCTTCCTCGATGGTGTGCGTGTGTGATCGCTTCGGAACGACTGCAGATTTTTGTCATTTTTTCCCGCAAATTGGACCCGTTTCAGGCGAAAATTTACTTGGCGCAAGCAAGGTGAGGATGTAAATGCGGCATATTATTATTTTTGGGGGCAGCCATGAAGTAATTCACGGCGAAAAATGTAGAAACGTGTTGCATGGGAATGACGTTCTTATTCTTGCTGTACTAGCCTATGGGAAAAATCGGCGTCTTCCTATGGGGTTCCTGTCGGAACCCCATAGTTCTAGGGGTAAGTATAGGGCTAGGCAACTGCCATAAAAAGAGCGTAAGAAAATTGCATTTTCTACCACAATAAATTGTTCAAATTACAAAAAAGGGTGTCAATAGAATTAAATAAGAGAAGTCTGCATTTAGGTTGAAAAAGTCATTTTGGAATGAGAAAAAATACCCTTGACTCTAATTTGATCAAAACTCAAGAGGGGCCCTACACTACACAACCGCCCAAAATCTAGTCGAGTTGTCTCAACTCAACTGAGTTGTCTGACAACACGACAATCAACATCAAAAAATTAACGTTAACGTTAGAGAGTTAACGTTAACGTTAGAACTGCTTCAGCTTCAACTTTCAAGTAGGCAGATTCACGTGAACCGACGTTGGCGGCGCTATTTCCGGTACCCAATCTTCTGTCAGCACTGTGACCGGCTTATAATTTGTTTTTATTTAGTTTTTTATCATTTATTGGCAAATAATTGGTGTTTGTTAATTGTTACTATTTTAAATGACTCCTACAATTATATTTATATTGATAACAAATTGATATGAAATAAATGAGGCTCACATTTTCAATTAAAAAATGTAGCAATTGGCAATATGGTCACAACTTTTTAACTAAAATTGGCCTCCAAAATGACCCAAAATTGTAATCAACAAAAATCCATAACTTTGCACAGGGTTAACCTTTCATGACCATTGACCCCTCATTTTATTTCTAATTTTTTACTCTTTCCAGTGATATAATATTTAAAAGGATTGAAGCAACTTGAAATTTTCCTGAATCTGCCTATTTCAAGCATGACGTGCCTGACCGTGCGGACGTAATTTTGTTCTCCAGATTCAATCAAATCGCTGCAATAATGTTCAATATAAACGGCCTATTTGTAAAACCACAGAATTTCGAAAAAAGCCAATTTTAACTCACCTGTATTATCTCTGAGACTTAGAATTTGAAGATCTTTTCACGGTACCCAAAATCCGAAGATCCAATACACGTACACGCCTACAATCGTGACAGTCGGCTACAACGGCATTTCTGATTGGTCAATGTAGGCCAACATGGCCGGCGTAGGTCTTTACAAAATTACTGCTACTTCTTTGTATTTTCTAATTAATTTCAAATAATATCAATTTACAATCTTTCTATTAAACAAAAGTTACCTTAATTTCAGAAAAATAGTATTTTTACACAACAAACGTTAATAACAATTGCTTTTATTAAACCTAATTTCTAGTTCAAAGACATAAATGAATGTATCCAGGGAGGCGAGACAGTACTTTACACAGCCAATTGCCAACATGGCATTTCATTTGAGCGTGCATGACTGCGGGTTGATTTGTAGGCGGGATACCAGATCGGCTACGTCAAGTAAATGAATGCACTTTTTTATGAACGTAAACAGCACCATACCAAAATACAACAGATAGGCACCATGTGCGCAATTCCGACGGATGTTGCTACTTGTTCGGGGTAATCAAATTGTGCTATTTGCACCGTGGATGAATTATATTGGAAAGATTTTACTTTAATACCCCCCACCAAAATCGGTCAAGAACAGCAAAATCTTGGAAAATAACCAACCCTCCTTGATAACAACTGTCTAAACATGTGGCACAACCTGTTATTTCAAAATTTATGTCAACAAAGTCTGTAAAAAATCAGGAAGAAATCAACATTGTAAACACTTTGAAGTTTGAGCATGGAGGTATCCTCCATGGTTTGAGTGACTTTACATGGTGCCAAGAACTTCTAACACAGAAAACACAAACATTCTTCCCCTATATATTGCACTAAAATGTCCCAACAAATTCTCTAAATTAAAGGTTGTGCCAAGTGTTTATACAATTATGAACACAAATGGATGGTTATTTTCCAAGATTTGCTGTTCCTTACCGATTTTGGTGGGGGTATATTAAAGTAAAATCTTTCCCAAGATAGCAACAAGGCTACGACGAACCATGGAGGAAGGAATATAATGGACGAACGAGCAGATACTGGAGAATTCCTGCTAAATCTAATAATTTTAATATGATTTTGCATGCACCCTAACCCTAGGGCTAAATTCAGCCTTTGCCCAGTTTAGGGGTGAAATTTAACTTTAAAAACATGCAAAAATTATGTTTTAAAATAGTCCTTCCTCCATGTGTGTACGTAGGGCCCTGTTCCCTAAGGAAACAAAAATCCACTTTTTACTAGGTTAATGGAATTGCCAAACTAGTTAGCATTGTTAGCAACATTACAAACCATGGCGTTGATAAAGGGCAGGGTTTTAGTTTTTGAGGGAAATTTTGGGGTAAAACGGCGATGAAGACGACAAAACGCAACTCGAAAATAAAAGATGGCGATCACCGCGACGCACAGTAAACACGCAAAACTGCGTTGATTCGCATGGCAACTGACGTAAAGCCTGTAAGAAAATTGCATTTTTACTTCCGCAATAAACTGTTCAAAATTACAAAAAAAAGATGTCAAAAGAATTAATTGAAGTCTGCTTTTATACATGTAGGTTAAAACAGTCATTTTGGAATGAGACAAAATACCCTTGACTCTATTTTGATCAAAACTAAAGAGGGGCCCTACACTACACAATCGCCAGGAATGTCACCAACCCTACCACCTCTGATTGTAACCCTTTACCTAGAGCATAATAATAATCGCCAATGCTCAAATAGTAAACTATATCACAGCGCTTACAATATTATTACCCCTGCTCATCAGGCCCAATAATCATTCCTGAAACCTTCTCAACTCCCTGGGGAGTAGACAGCCCCGGCTGCAAATTTAAGCGTACATGGGTCAGAACACATCACTGCCGTCACAAGTACCCATTTACTCCTGGGTGGAGATGAGATGGGTGGAGATGTGACAAAGTGTCCTGCTCAAGGTAGTAGGGGGTGGTAAACTCCAAGGTCAAAATTTGAAGACGTCCATTTGGGAAATGATTAACACTATCAATACAAGCATTTTGACAACAAAAGTAATGCTGTATCTCTTAAATAACCACCCACCCCTTGTCCTTGAAATTCAAAATTAATGCCAAAAACACCAAAAACTGCTACTTAAATGGAAACATTTGAGTCACAGTGGCATGTAGAAAACTTAGGAAGATGCCAGCTTGTCAAGGCTTTGCTGGAATTTCTCATATTCCAGTAATGTTTGGTCAAGGGGCTAATTCATTCATATTTAGCACTTTAATAACCGACTGAGCATGTAATACGGATTTCGTATAATACAGATTTCGTATTAATCCAGTGCGTATAATACAGATTCGTTTTTTGGTCGAGGTGGGGGGTTATTTTCATGCTAGATACCCACTTCCTGTGCAAAATATCTCCCAAATGACCCAATCATCACCCCTGAAGTGGACGTAATCATATTCCAAAATTTTGGTTTTCATCCCTATTATCACCCCATACATTGTACTACCAAGGACACAAGCACCATGACCCCCAGCTGGTCTCGAACCCACAATCTGCAGTATGACGGAGATCTTGAGTCCGGTACACTAAGCCACCAAGCCACAGCGCTCCACAGCATGTAGAGTACATGGCTTTTAGTTTTGTTTTGGGTGATTTCAATAAAAAAAAATAACAAAAACACCCTGTACGAACACCCCAACAAACAAACGAACAAACAATGCAAAAGAAGAAAATCAAATCCAAAAGAGGAGGCAAAACGTACAAGCTTGTGTAAGGCATATGCCATTTATACAAAACAACAAAAAGATGAACATGATTTTAAACTGCTGCAACTAACTGAATGGATTGACCTGAAATCATACAAATAACAAAATTAGCTGGCCTAATTGTTTCAAACTTAAGCAAGTTCATTCTCAAGGACAGATGACGGTGGTGCAAGAAACAAACAGGTTGACGTAATGATTTTGAATTTTTCTCAAGGCTAGTCCGCGTAAGGCCGAGCTGCTGCCCTTGACCGTGAGACCATCACGTCACCATGTCAGACGAATCAGTGAAAAATAGCATCAAACACAAGGCCAGCTCTCTTGATCTGCTCGATGGAGTCAAAGTGATCCTCTTGGATATTGAGGGAACGACAACGGCCATTACTTTTGTGAAGGTGATACATTTTTGACCAGCTTGCAAATTGATTTCTGTGACTCGTGACGAGTCGAGTTTTCCAGGACTGGGACCTGACTCGAGACATAGAGCTTGACTTGCACTCAAACTCAAGCTCACAAACCTTTAGATTGACTCGGACCCGTTGTTAATGACTCGCACTCGACAAAATGACCCCAATTGATGACTATTTTCCATAAAATTGACAGCTGAAGTTCCTGAACCTAGGAGAAGCTCAGGGAGTCTTGTACTTCTAGAAATAATTAAAGTGTACTTTGGTCATTCCGTGCCAAATCACCTACATTTCTGAAAAGTTGTCGGGGGTCCAACTCGGATTTTGTTCATGATACATCATGCTGAGGTATTTTTAGGAAAAGTTTCAACCAAATCTGAGTCGGACCCCTGACAACCTCTGGGTGATTTGGCATGGAATGACCCACTTAATTGGTTATCACTATAGGGTGGTGAGTAGGTCTCATCGACGGTGAAACTTACATACATGTACCCCGCCTGGGTCTATACATGTAGGTCTGAAAATTGGGATAATTTCTCAGGAATCTGTTGAAGAATTATCCTGTATTTAGATTTGGTCCCAGGAAAGCTGTAAGGGTTTGGGCGGCGATCCCGGAGGGGTTGGGGGACACGTTCCCCCCCCCTCCCCAATATTTTTTGGGGAGGGGACGGCTATGGCAGTGTTCCCCTAAATAATTTCCCCCTTGTCATACATCTTATGGGTCATTGGCTTTTACATGCACCAGTGCAGTATCCACCAGAATACACAAAGATCATCACACATTTTTAAACATTTCCCAGGATACACAAGAGACACCGAGTACAAATTGCTTAACACTTTTGTTGGTTGTGTGTTTTTTTTCCTTTGTCCCCTCCGACCTTGCCGAGAAATCGCCGCCACTGGTTGGTAGGATTGGTCAATTAAAAATTTCGCCAGCCCTATATAAACCACCTCCGATTGTAACCCGTAATAAAATACCTATAGTACACAAAAAACGTGGGGATGGGGGCACCATGGCTCCCGTTCTTCCCCCCCCCCATCCCTCTTAGATCTGCACCTGACATTCCGTAGCATTTAATACCAGATTTGACTCGGTCTCGGGACTTGAAAGTGCACTTGACAGTGAGGCCTCACACTCAAATGCAATGAGCCCTCAACTTTAATTCTCAAACACTTTTTCTCAAGAATATTTGATTTCATCTGTTTTGCAGGACGTTTTGTTTCCCTATGTGACAGAGAATCTGGAGGACTATCTGGAGAAACACTGGGCGAATGAGGAATGTGTAGATGATGTGAAGTCACTGAGGGAACAGGTATGCGGTCAGCTAGCCCAACTTACTATGTCAATGTATTTATATGCAACCATTTACAGCCCTAATGTGGGCATTGCCGTATATGGGGGACTACTAACGTGTGCTGTACCTATGTGTTTCCTATGCGCTATCCCTCACCAACATTCTAGATGGTTGGAATTTGGGGATCTAGATAGGGCTGTCCAGATTATACCGAATATTCGATCATCAACCAAATATTCAAATATAGTTGCATTTCTTTTTATTGTGAGACAATTAAATATGGCACTAGGTGGCGCTGTTCATAATACAAAGGTCTGGTTAACCTATGGCTGAGTGTGTACATCTGAATGCAAAAATGCACACTTATGTCCCTATGCCTGACAACACAACGGTGCATTTAAAGTTTTTGTACTGTTTGTTTCCATTTTTTAAATACATTTTCACTGTTGGAAAGTAACAAGATAACCTCAAAATCAGCATTTATTTTTTTCTCACCACACAGATCTGGGGGGATGATCTAATGGCCCATATCCCCTGGTCAAAAAGTGGGGCGATATATACCCCCATCCCCCGTGATTTACGCCCATGATTAAACCTCCATCCATAAAAAGTGACCGTTGACAAAAAGAGTCGTAACTTTTCTACTAAAGTCGTATCTGTACGTGCATTTTTTTTTTTTTCAGAATATTGGAACCGGCAAAAAGGTATTTGAATATTCAGTTTGACAATCGAATATTCGAATATTCGGTATATTCGGGAAAGCCCTATTTCCTCATTCATTAAACTTTTTTTAAATTGTCAAATGGCACCACAGGCTACTAAAAAATGATAAGGGCTAGTGGAATGAACAGTTGACGAGTCAGGAGGAAAAAAATAGTGCAAGGCCTGCATTGGACTCTCCCCCCCCCCCCCCCCCCCGGCCCAATGTGGATTGAGTTTTGTGTCCCTGGCTGATTACATGGGTTCCCCTTCGAATATTATTTCCTGGTTTTCAGAGTGCTGCTTCATGGTGTTGTAACAAATTATTCTTTTAGAAGATGGAATTTTGCGTCGGGGATGATGTAAATTAACACAGAGATTTTTCTTTTTTGTAAAACAAAAGATCTCTGTTCTAATCATTCCCAGACGCAAACATTCCATCTTCTGACTGATTACGCGGTACCCGCTGCTGCATTGGATTCGAATCGGCCAGCCGACCCCGGCAAGCTCGGTGGTCGAGTGGTTATAAGACGTCTGCACCAGTAAGCAGGAAGTTGTGGGTTTGAATCCCGCCCGAGTAAGCCTGTAATATTTTTTAGGCTCTCGGAAAGCACTGAGTATACAGTGCTTCATACATTACGTCAGGACAGGGCAAAAGAGAAAAATCTTTGTTCTAAAATCTTGTTTGACGAAGGCTGTTCTAGACAAGGACCTGGAGGGTGCCATCACTATACCTGACGACACCCCAGATGACGATTCCTCCTCGACTTTGTCAGTCAAGCAGGCAGTAGTCCAGAGTGTCCGTTGGCTGATGGCAGCAGACAGGAAGGTGACGGCACTCAAACAGTTACAGGGTCACATGTGGAGAGCTGGGTACAAGGAGAAGAAGCTCGTTGGACAGTGAGTCAAATGTGACCTGGCATCATGAAATGGGCTGAAAGTATCAAAAGTGGAAAATTGAGATTGTCGCATTTCCTAAAAATACAATAAGCTTTAAAGATGATGTTGATTGCTGAGAGAAGTCTGCATGATTTTTTTATTTGTATGTAGATTGCTATTGTAAAATCAAACATTATTTCTGCCATGAAATACCAAAAAAATGACTTTTGAGAGCTTTTTTTATCAAGTCCCATCTAGCCCGCTGGTGCCATTTGTCTAAAAGTCGTCGCTGCAGGCAGTAAACAAATCGACGTCATAGGACGAACTCCCTTTTTGTATTTAGCACTAGGCACAAAAAGGGGAGTTCGTCCTATGATGTTGATTTGTTTGCTGCCCGCAGCGACGACTTTTAGACAAATGGCACCAGCGGGCTCTGCTGCGCTAGAGGGGACTTGATAAAAATAGCTCTCAAAAGTCACTTTTTTGATATTTCCTGGCAGAAATAATTTTACAATACGCAATCTACATAAAAATAGAAAATGACGCAGACTTCTCTCAGCAGTCAACATCCTCTTTAATTTGATGTATCGTGTATTGCTGTAGCTCATTTCTGGGCCCTGCTATAACTTTTTGAAATTGTTAGTCTTGACCCTTTGTTTTGAGAAAATCAAGCTCAAAGTTTGTCAACTGTGCAGAGTAGAACATGGTTCAAAAAGAAATCGCCCCCCAAAAAAATATTTCGAGATTGAATTTAGTTTTTAAAACTTTGGGATATGACAGAATAGGACTTTTCAAATGTAAACATGTTAAAATCTGAAAGTCGACTTTTTGGTGAAAATTTTTTGTTTCTGCTTGAAACTCAGATAGCCAAAGTGCGACTTTATACGCTGATTTCATGCTGCTGGGTCACAAATAATACATCCACTCCTTCCTCCAACTTGAGTAAGTTTGAGCCAGATTGTTTACAATTGTTGAACAAACTGTGCCCAAATCGTAGCTAGTCAACTACATCCAGACGGCCATCTGGAACCAGTTACATAGGTGTTTGCATGTATCCCCCTGATCGTTTTTAACGTTGTGGAATATCTCTGGGAATCAAAAAGTCAATATTGGATAGATTTTGAAATAATGAATTGAATGGTATGGGTTGGTGGTTGCTGCAGTTTTCGCAGCTACAGACATGGCCCTCATGCAGGTCACTGAGAAGTAAGTTTATGTGCGCTATTTGAGTCTTATTGATCTTTCCAAAGCGTTTGACACCATCAATCACTCCATTCTCCTCTCTAAACTCGAGTTCTATGGAATCAGGGGTATCGTGCTCCAGTGGTTCTCGACTTATCTCTCAAACAGACTTCAATTTGCTTCTGTCCATAACTGTACTTCTTCCGAGCAAACAATTCTCCATGGTGTCCTGCAAGGCTCCATTCTTGGTTCTCTTATTCTTGTCTTGCTCTATATTAATGACTTACATAATTCCTCCCCATCTCTCTCCGTCACTCTATTCGCTGATGACACCACTACATGTATCTTGTTTTCTGGATCTAATCTACAATCTCTCATCATTTCCATCATTTCCTCCGAACATACAAAAATGTTTCTTGATGGTTTAGAGCAAATCAACTTTCTCTGAATCATGATCACACTAGGTACATGATTTTTTTCCAGAGCTTCCTCTTTTTTTGGCTATTAAAACTAATCGGGCAAAAAAGTACCCACCTTGTCTGTACAATCCAAGCTTTAAAGATGATGTTCATTGCTGAAAGAAGTTTGCATAATTCTGTTGTTTTATGTAGATTCTGTATTGTAAAATAGAACGGCAAATTTTTCTGCCATGAAATAACAAAAAAGTGACTTTTGAGAGCTATTTTTATCAAGTCCCCTCTAGTGCAGCATAGCCCGCTGGGGGCCATTTGTCTAAAAGTCGTCGCTGCGGGCAGCGCCAAATTCTGACGTCATAGTACGAACTCCTCTTTTGTTTCTAGTGCTAGACACAAAAGGGAGTTCATCCTATGACGTCAGAATTGTTTGCTGCCTGCAGCGATGACTTTTAGACAAATGGCACCAGCGGGCTAGAGAGGACTTGATAAAAACAGCTCTCAAAAGTCACTTTTTTGTTACTTCATGGCAGAAATAATTGGCCGTTATATTTTACAATACGCAATCTACATAAAACAAAAAAATGACCAGACTTTCCTCAGCAATCAATATCATCTTTTTAAAAATAAGAAAAAGGCAACAAAAAAAACCCAATTCTGGAACTTTGGTCTGTCCGGAGACTGACTCAGTGCTAAAGCAATTAAATGTTGGTGCACGATTTCCGTCAGGATTTACAGTGACGTTCTTCCAGCCATCAAGCATTGGGTGTCTGAGGGCAAGAAGGTATACATCTATTCCTCTGGTAGCGTCGAGGCACAGAAGCTTCTCTTTGGCCACACTGACCGTGGCAACCTTCTCGAGGTAAGTTAACTTCTGTAGGGCTGTCCATCCGAACTGGGTACCTGAGCACCCGAGCACCCGACCGCTAATGTCGGAAACCGGTTCCAGATTATGAAACTGAGTACCCGTAACCGAAATAACATATTACTTAGTAATTTCTCAGACAAAAAGGAAAGTTTTTAAAAGGAAAACCAGGGTACAAGGAAAAGCAAAACAGATCAACGTTGATGATGCTGGAAACAAAAAATTGAATTTACACTGTAAAACTAAAGAGTTCACTGTACACACTTGCATGTTGCTGCATTGATGCACCGATGCGGTAGATGCAGACCTTTACGAACAATATGAACAGCAATTTGCGAGATTACATTTTTGGTATTTGCTTTCTTTATAGGGTACCCGTGTACCCGTGCTTGTTTCAGATTGCCATACTACCCGTAAATGCACACACCCCTAGAGCTCTAGTAGATTCAACCTGCTTTGCCCATACCTCTATATTTTTGGACTACCTGGATTGTATGAAATAGGGGACATCACTAGAGTAACAATCAGTAATATTGGATAAACCATCACTACAGGATTTGTCTGCATTCTCCACTTTGACTTTCATTTTGAAAACTCAGCTGTTCTCTGGGCATTTTGACACCAAGACTGGACCGAAAGTGGAGAAAGAAAGTTACTTGAAAATAGCGAAGGAGGTCGGATGCGATCCACAGCAGATTCTGTTTCTCACCGACGTTACAAGAGGTATTTGTTCACTTTTGTTTAATGCATGGTTTGTGGTGTTTTTATCACCACGAGAGGACAGATGGGACTCGTGGAAAATTTGTGGATGCCCCACGAGGGGTTTGGGGGATTTCTTGTCCGTTGGCTCACCCTGCAGTATTTTCTTAAAGGAACACATTGTGTTCAAGGCGCCCAATTGAGCTACTAAAAGTGTCCATCCTAAAATTCTTAACCCCTAGACCCTTTTTGCTAGGAACCATCCTCAATCCTCCAAAATCCTCCAAATTTTTGCATTTATGTTCCTCCAAAATCCTCCTGTTTTTCAAACACTATTCACCTTCAATCCTCAAAAAATCCTCCTGTTTTCTCAAACATCATTCATTCTCAAACACCATTCATCCTCAATCCTTCAAAATCCTCCTTTTTTTGAAATACCATTCATCCTCAATTCTCCAAAATCCTCCAAAACTGCTTGGAGGATTTTGGAGGATTGAGGTGGGTTAGGGTTCAGAAGTGGAATATAATTATGTACACAACCATCCTTTTGAAAATGCACCATTTGTCTAAAAAATCATTGGAAAAAATACTGTTTGGGATGAAAATTTGGTTCAGAAAAGTTGCACCAGTGGAATCGGATAGTGTGGGTAGTTTTCGTCAATGATTTTCAGACAAACATAGCATTTTCAAGGGGTTGGCGTGTACATTATATTCTGTCAAACAATCCACAAGGGAAACTGACTAGGTCAATTTGAATACATTTTCAAAGTGAACAAAGAAACTGGCAGGAGCGGGATTCGAACCTGCGACCTCCGGGTTACCGTACCGGCGCTCTACCAACTGAGCCATCTTGCCCTATGTTGGCGGTCTCCCAAATTGTCAGCATCTTTGTTCGGGTGGGCGCTAGTTAAAAAGTGATCCCCACAATGTCGCTTCCCAGGTTGTATCGTAAAATTGGGTGTGGTCCCTGGCTATACGGCATTCTGGGTTTATGACTTCTGACTAGCGCCCACCCGAACAAAGATGCTGACAATTTGGGAGACCGCCAACATAGGGCAAGATAGGTCAGTTGGTAGAGCGCCAGTACGGTAACCCGGAGGTCGCAGGTTCGAATCCCGCTCCTGCCAGTTTTCCTTGTTCACTTTAAAAATGCATTATATTCTACTTTTAAATGATCTTTCCAACCATAGCAATTTTAGGATGAAAACTGTTCCTGTCCAAAGCAATGTGTTCCTTCAAGGTCTGTTGCCCAAAATCCACTGCCCCAGATTATTTATTTATTTAGTTTTTCTTTGACGAACTTGGGGTGCTTTATTTTTAATCCAAGTGCAAGATCATTCAGTAGAGCCCACAGAAACCAGTGGCTATTTTTTGCCGAAAATACGTTGTTTGATTTCAGATCCGTGTCTGAAATATGACCAATTGGGCTGGCCACATAATTCATACGCCATTTTGATTGGACAGTATTCGACATGCAGTATGTAAGGGATTTTCCAATTGGCTGAATGGTTTCTGTAGCAGCTTCAATCGATGAAGCTGATTGGATGCTCTGCTGTTCTACATTCATTTCCCCTTGTGGAGGACCCCTGTGATGTCCGCAATGTATTACAAGAGAAAATGCTTACATTATTTCATAAATATTTGTGGTCCAGTTTAATCTGTTCCTGTTATGCACCACTAAAATTGCTGTAAAAACTGAAAAAACTATTTTCGAACAAGTGATTTTGGTTTGTGAGAATACGTGCAGAGCTGCCAATCTTTTCAAACTCATTTCAGTATTCAGAAAGCAAAAAAGAAGTAGTATTTTGCTCAGAAAATCCATATTTTTCATCAAATTTTAACTTGACCTAAAAATCAAATTTTGTTTCTGAGCTCACGCTACGCGTGCACGATGAGATTAACAAACCCACAGGCTCGATGGACCGTCTCCATATTTTTTATTTCCAAAGTTGCATCCATTCGGTTGGGATCGCAATAAAGAGCCAGTACATGTACATGCACAGTATGACAAAACATTATTATGGTCAGATTTCGCAAAATCCGTATTTATCAACAAAAATTCATACTTCCATAGTTTTCGTGAACTTCTATACAAAATAAGGAAAATGCGTCCTGGTTGGCAGCTCTGTATGGGACTTGCATGGTGCAATACGGCCAGTGACATAATTGACTTATCTTGGAATTGCATCGGCACAGCTTGTGAAATACTGTCCAGTCACAGGAGTTATAATTAAACGTTGACAATTCGAAATCTGAGAAGAAAAAAAACAGCGTAAAATTACCATTCGGTTGTCATTCTTTCTTCAGAGGCGCTACCAGCGAGTCAAGCTGGCTACAAGACTGCCATCGTAGTCCGGGACGGGAACGCACCTTTGACGGACGACGAAGAAAAATCCTTCCACCGAATCCACTCCTTCAGAGAACTCCTGACAGATGATGAAGCGCCACCGAAAAAAATACAGAAGTGATGACAACTACGCATGCGTTTATTGGGTGTGAAATCTGTAAACAGTGCCTGATTATTCCTGGGGCAGGTAGTTGCCACTTAAAAACTATGCAATGCATAAAGCTGTTTGAATGATGAGATAAATGTTTCAACAGAGGAGGTCTAGTGATTCAGAAGATAACTGTGCTGGATGATGTCATGCGACGTCATCATTGGACGACCTAGTTATATAATAGATGTTATAATAGATGGAGGTCTGTTCAAAACATGTTAATAGAATTCTTGCATATTCATTCTGAGCTGGAAGGTTAGCTGGATTCCAGCAAATTCGGAGACGGACAAAATAGGGCAATATAGCTCAGTTGGTGGAACGCTGGTTTGGTAATCTGGAGGTTGCAGGTTCGAATCCCACTCTTGCCAGCGTTCTATGTTGATTCGAAACGTTGATTTAGCAATCGAGTCAGTCTCCCTTGTTTTTTTTATGGTCGTATTATATGGGAAAAGGTTTTTTTTTTTCTCGGGTTTGTATGAAGTTGGTGTGTTATCACTGGCTTATAAGCATGGTCAAATTTCAGGTAAAAATCTACTAGACAGCTGGGGCCAATTCCATAAAGCTGTTAAGCACAAAAATTTGCTTAGCATGCAAATGCTTCCTTGATAAAAACTGGATTACCAACCAGATTTCCATGTGTGGAATATTGCTTTTGACTGGTATTCAGCTGTTGTTTGCTTAGCATGAAAATTACATGGACTTTTGGCTGGTAACCTGTTTTTAATAAGCAAGACATTTTCATGCTAAGCAAATGTTTGTGCTTAACAGCTCTATGAAATTGGCCCCTGGGCTAGCAGCACAAACATTTTACAGTCGAACCCTGATAATAAGAGCACAGTTAATACAACATCCTGCTTATAACAAGGAAAAAAATAGGTCCTGAGTCTTTGTTTTTCTTTGTTTTCTATTACTGATAATACAAGATACCTGTTATAACAAGGTAAATTGTAAAGTCCCAAGGACCTTGTTATAAAGGTGTTCGACTGTACTAGACCAGAAGGTATTTCACAAGACCAATGGTAAAAATAAGAACACGGTGTTTTAAATGAGTGTGCTGTTTTGATTTGTTCCCCTTTGCCGACCTTGTTGGGGGAGGGGTTAGAAATGCTGTTTTGATTGAAACTCCCTGCCTCGAAACTAAAAATGACCATTCCGGATATTATGGAGCTTTTTCAGTTCACCAGATTTAGAGAAAAAAAAATGAACTTTAGTGATAGCATTTCATGCAGTTTATGAAAAAAACAACACAAGACCACCAGACTCGGTCCAGTGGATATTTCGATCCTTGCTGTATGGCATTGTGTGTTTATGACTTATGACTAGCGCCTCTCCTGAACAAAGATACTGACATAATTGGAGACTACCAACATAGCTCAAGATAGCTCAGTTGGGAGAGTGCCGGTGTAGCGTGAATTTCAGTCACTATGAAATACGGGCTCATTGGTAGTATTGCACATGCCTAAGTAGTGAAGATAATTAGGAGAGTGGCTGGTCACGTGAAAGGGTTTTACCAATGATAGCGGAAATGGAGTCCGATTTTCATATGTGCCATTCTTACAAGGGACCAGTCGGAAGTCCCATTCATCCGTTTTGAGCTACAGGCAAAAATATCCAGTGAAGGTCGAAATTTTAGATTTTAGGTTTTAGGTTTTATTGCTTAAAATGCTAGTTTATGTGAAGTAAAATCATATTTTTTTTTTATTTTTTTATTTTTTTAGTACAATAAATTTTTTTTTAAAGAGATTTGTGTTTTGTTTTCTTCATAAGATTCGTTATTTTTGTATTCGTGTACATGTACATCGGCATTTTTAATACAATCATAACAAACTTGGTATGAATTTAAATCTTGTGATCTAAACTCCTCATTGGTGCATGGTTGTAAACGGGCCCAAAATTGCCAGAATTGATCTGTTCTCCGTGATTTTTGATTCCCAATGTTCTTGGTGTATGACTAGTGAATGAGGCTGGTCAGACAACTTTCTGGACTAACATGTGAACTTTGACTTCAATGTGTGCTCAGTCAACCATAAAGTCATGGATGCCTCCAATCTTCACACATTTCCCTGATAACCATAGGTATATTCTATGCTAGGTGTAATCTGTAAGAAATTGTTACTTTAGAAATTATGAGGAGTTATTTATTGGGGAACTTACTTTTGTGATTTGTTTAGTTGAAACATGAATGCATCCATAGAGTACCCAAGTCTGACATCAGTTGGCATGACAACTGGCTCCAAACAAATGGAGATTTCAACTGTTACTTTGTTAACAACCAGTAATGCAAACACATTGACACAATATAAAAGTATTCTGGCTCCAAACACTGCATTGACGTCATCACTTCAGTACTCTATAGACATCAACCAGCCAGGTGGTCTTTTTCGAACCACGACGAATGGGCTCCTATTTTGCAGCATTTTTGATAACTTGGCCAAGAGAACAGGCTGTGTGTAGCCATAGAGTAAAAGGATTAAGCACTTGATTTTATCGCCCAAAAGTTATCCTTCCAACTAGAAAAGAAAGTAAAAAGATGAGCTTTATTTGGTGTATAGTGTTGTCACCTGGAGAGTTTGAAGTATTTTTACTCATTTGTAGAAGTTGGAGTTATTTAGTATGGGAGACTTTTGAGACTCTGGGGCTCACAGACATACTGGTCCTTTTTGCTAGTTTTGAACATCGGCATGTCTGCTGCCACCACACATCTCGGAAATTGTGTACCTCATTTAATTTCTCATCGAGTGATCCCCACAGTGTCACTTCCCAGGTTGTATCGTAAAATTGGGTGTGATCCCTGGCTATACGGCGTTCTGGGTTTATGACTTCTGACTAGCGCCCACCCGAACAAAGATACTGACAATTTGGGAGACCGCCAACATAGGGCAAGATAGCTCAGTTGGTAGAGCACCGGTACGGTAACCCGGAGGTCGCAGGTTCGAATCCCGCTCCTGCCAGTTTCTTTGTTTACTTTGAAAAAAATCATTTATTTTCAGTCGGACTAAAGACACAGTAACAGTATATTTTAGTAGATACATACCCGAGGGTTTATTGTTCTACAATCCAAGTGATCCATACACAAATTAGAGAATAATAATAATAAACACAGCAAATGAACCAACTAGCCATTTTCAATTTACTCATTCTGTATACAAAATTAGTTTTGCCCGGCTTTGTTTTTTTCCTCTATGAACAAGTTAAACGTAATCAACTTTAAAACAATAGCAAGTTTTATCCTGGACCTCACATACACATGATTGTGTTCACACACTGTACTGCCAGTTACATCCAACAAATACGTTCTATTACAATTTGACTTATTAAATGCAGGCATCGCATTATTGTACTCCTAATCAAACGCAAAATTAAATTTAAAAAAAAAAAAAAAAAAAAAAGTTAAATGTACGAGTTGCATACAAGAAAGTCATTTTTTTTTACCAAAAAAATTAAATGTGCTGAAATTTCAAAAGCTATCGTTACAGAATGCAAGAAGGAAAAACTGGCTGATTCCCTTTTTGGTTTTTGGAGAGAATACAGGGAGAATGTGGAAGAAATAAGAAAAAAGAGAATTTTGATTGTAATTGTTGTTACTTCGTAGCACTTTCTTTTCTTTTCTTAGAGACTTTACTATTGTACGACATTATCAAGAACAAAATGTTAATGTCGCACCAAAGATACTTCCAAAAATCAAACAAAAAGAAACAAGTGAGCTATTTCACTGAACTCTGTGGTCTTACATTACATACAAGTATTATTGAATGGAAAGGGACTGGTGAAGTATACAGAACGGATCCTGACAGCTCCACTTTGCTGGACTCTGTACACAAGTCAATGTGACAAAGTATGCAATCTGATGCGTCTGGCAGGGTTTCTAGCCAAAATACCCTGGAGGGTTAGGGTTTTAATGACATTATTTTCTCTTTATTTTGTTTTTCATGTGCACTAAAAAGACCATACTGGGCTCTTCATTTCTATATATCACTCAGTTTAAACATCGTGATGAATGTGAAAATTAACGTGGGTGAAAATACAATGTATTCACAGTTCAGATTGATTCAAATTGTGTAAAATTTGTTCAAAGAAGCAGGGGCTATATAGGGCTCGACATATAGAATTTAAATGCATAGTGCAGTGCAGGGCCTTCGATGCATCCCCCATATATTAGAGTGAAAACTCAACGTCTAAAGTTTCCCAACTGCATTCTTGTAATAAACACTGCATGTGTTTCCAGCACCTGTGAAACATTTTTAACTACTGGAAAAGATTTGACCAAAGACTTCAATTTAGTACAGATGTGTTGGCCACTATAAATTATAGTCAAAATTCAAAATCCGTTTGTTTGACGGTGTTAAATTGAAAATTGTCAGGAGAGTCTTCCAAGAATGAATACAAATCCAAAGAAGTGGATCCAGAAACCCTTGGCCTGCCAAATCTAAATCTTTACGTAACAATCTTATGGTTTTTATCAGAAATCTGACAGTTCTCTTAAAAAAATCCAACAATACGGAAACAATGTTTAATGCATGGATATCACAGCCAGTAGCCCTGATCAGAAAATGTTCATAGATCTCCTAAACCAAACTGGTTGTGTTTGACACAATTACAAGTTGCTACTCGATGATCCACTCGGGGAAGGAACTTGGAGGCCGAGACGTTGACAAAAACTGACGACAAAGTAAAGTGTTCAGAGGCAAATCCTAAATCCTTGGAGTCCTCCAAGAGATGGGTAGGTCCAAGACAAGGTCCCCTTGCAGTCCCATACGTAACACCAATCATCCCAAGGACTAATAAATTCTCGTTGATACTCCTTGCAGATGTCCAGCATTAGAATTAGAAACACTGACATCTTAAACCAGTTCGCGCCGGGATTATTTTTGCCAACAATTTTTGTAAAAAAAAAAAATCTAAATATAGCAGCCAACTTCTGATATACAGCCAAACGCCACAAATACTGATTTTTCAACAGTATTTATATGATTTTTCTTGCCGAAACCTCACATATTTCAATACTCCGGGTGCGCCCACCAGAGCGTAAATTGTAAAACAACAGGCCGTGCACAGCGGCCAAGTTCAAGTTCAACACAGGGTCCGCCTCCACAGACTTCTCGGACTTTGTGTGTGTACAAAACAAATGAAGGATTAGCGTGTTGTGACGTCACCCGGAGGTGAGTCAAGGCAAGCTTGACGTTTTAACTCGTCCTCCGACGCGAACTGGTTAATTGTTTTAAGAGGGTTACTGAATGTCCCATACATAAACACTAGCATGTGTGAAGTTTTGGACCTTCCTAGCTGCTTGGCACACCACTAAGCAGGCGAAAAAACTGCTTAGCAAAGACAAGCTTCAAGCCAAAATGCCATATGTGACCCACTCTGCAAAAAGGGCACATAAGTCGCTGTATGCTTTTACACGTATAGGGCCGTTCTATGTGAAGAGGGAGAAAAATTCTTCAAACAAGTGATTTTTAAGGGAGGGAATTTTTTGCATCTTTGATATCTATATTATCCTAGTTCATAACGAAAATGTTTTATTTCAGTGAATCAAGTTGGGAAAAGAATGTGTTTGTGTCGAGTGCTTCAATCTATTGTTTTGCTTTTTGTTTTTCTTAAATGGCTTGTTTCTCCTTACTACATGTATTAAAGTCATGTCAAGAAATTCCTGAAAACAAACATGCAAATTTCCAAATATCTCGTGATTGCAAAATGCTACAGGCCTCAGACATATACCATATGAAAGCTTATAAAATGGCCTTTCCAACTATATAGAAAACACTATTTTCAAATTTGCAACATTATGCCCCTTTTTGCAGAGTGGGTCAACATCTTTTTTGCTGGTTCCGAGTGAATTTTTAAAATCTTTTTGAGATTGGTCTTGGGCTCTGAGCCCACCAAAACTGAACACCACCTGAGTGTGAACAAACAGGCACTAAATTACTCTCTCACACTCGACGTCGACACCACAACGTGTAAATACATCGGAAAATACCCAGGCACTATAACAAAAGAGGTTTAAACATAGAACGATAAAAAATCTATATCCGATTCCATGCAAAGCTTTGAGGTGGAGGTACCAGAAACCATGAAACTCATCCAGTGAGTCACAACGAGTGTCTTGGAGTTCCTGAATGAGGTCCGAAAACAAAGAAGTAAGAAAATGGAGTTTGGGAGTTGAGATCCGAAAAGACGGCTCCTTCGGAAACGTCCGGTTGGCTTGTCAACTCATATTCACTCCAAGACCTAGGACAGTGTGAGCTAGGCATTAATGAGATCTTAGAGGCGTTCGCTCAGTTGAGGTGGAACCCCTTCTCGTGAGTCGCGCTGAGCAGTCGCTCCCGTAGAATCTCCTCTGTGGAGTACTCGGGCAGCTTGAGGTAGTGGACGCAGGTGTTGACCGAGGGGTAGGTGCTGTCGTTGGCGTCCACTTTGCGGACGATGGTCAGCCGGGGATGCAGGTTGGCCAGACCGCCGGGGGGAAGCGAGGAGCAGCCCGTTGTGAACTGCAAGAAAGCCTTGCGCTCGTCTGGGGTCAGAGAAGTCATCACGTTGACGAAGCGCTGGAAGCCGGGACTGTTGGATGAGAATGAAACACCCAGTTATTCTTTTCTGCACTGGTTATGGTACAAAGCATCTTGAAGAAATACATTTTAGTAATCTGTTGACATTGAAGTTGACAAAGCGCTGGAAGCCGGGACTGTTGGATGAGAATGAAACACCCAGTTATTCTTTTCTGCACTGGTTATGGTACAAAGCATCTTGAAGAAATACATTTTAGTAATCTGTTGACATTGAAGTTGACAAAGCGCTGGAAGCCAGGACTGTTGGATGAGAATGAAACACCCAGTTATTCTTTTCTGCACTGGTTATGGTACAAAGCATCTTGAAGAAATACATTTTAGTAATCTGTTGACATTGAAGTTGACAAAGCGCTGGAAGCCGGGACTGTTGGATGAGAATGAAACACCCAGTTATTCTTTTCTGCACTGGTTATGGTACAAAGCATCTTGAAGAAATACATTTTAGTAATCTGTTGACATTGAAGTTGACAAAGCGCTGGAAGCCAGGACTGTTGGATGAGAATGAAACACCCAGTTATTCTTTTCTGCACTGGTTATGGTACAAAGCATCTTGAAGAAATACATTTTAGTAATCTGTTGACATTGAAGTTGACAAAGCGCTGGAAGCCAGGACTGTTGGATGAGAATGAAACACCCAGTTATTCTTTTCTGCACTGGTTATGGTACAAAGCATCTTGAAGAAATACATTTTAGTAATCTGTTGACATTGAAGTTGACAAAGCGCTGGAAGCCAGGACTGTTGGATGAGAATGAAACACCCAGTTATTCTTTTCTGCACTGGTTATGGTACAAAGCATCTTGAAGAAATACATTTTAGTAATCTGTTGACATTGAAGTTGACAAAGCGCTGGAAGCCGGGACTGTTGGATGAGAATGAAACACCCAGTTATTCTTTTCTGCACTGGTTATGGTACAAAGCATCTTGAAGAAATACATTTTAGTAATCTGTTGACATTGAAGTTGACAAAGCGCTGGAAGCCAGGACTGTTGGATGAGAATGAAACACCCAGTTATTCTTTTCTGCACTGGTTATGGTACAAAGCATCTTGAAGAAATACATTTTAGTAATCTGTTGACATTGAAGTTGACAAAGCGCTGGAAGCCAGGGACTGTTGGATGAGAATGAAACACCCAGTTATTCTTTTCTGCACTGGTTATGGTACAAAGCATCTTGAAGAAATACATTTTAGTAATCTGTTGACATTGAAGTTGACAAAGCGCTGGAAGCCAGGACTGTTGGATGAGAATGAAACACCCAGTTATTCTTTTCTGCACTGGTTATGGTACAAAGCATCTTGAAGAAATACATTTTAGTAATCTGTTGACATTGAAGTTGACAAAGCGCTGGAAGCCAGGACTGTTGGATGAGAATGAAACACCCAGTTATTCTTTTCTGCACTGGTTATGGTACAAAGCATCTTGAAGAAATACATTTTAGTAATCTGTTGACATTGAAGTTGACAAAGCGCTGGAAGCCAGGACTGTTGGATGAGAATGAAACACCCAGTTATTCTTTTCTGCACTGGTTATGGTACAAAGCATCTTGAAGAAATACATTTTAGTAATCTGTTGACATTGAAGTTGACAAAGCGCTGGAAGCCAGGACTGTTGGATGAGAATGAAACACCCAGTTATTCTTTTCTGCACTGGTTATGGTACAAAGCATCTTGAAGAAATACATTTTAGTAATCTGTTGACATTGAAGTTGACAAAGCGCTGGAAGCCAGGACTGTTGGATGAGAATGAAACACCCAGTTATTCTTTTCTGCACTGGTTATGGTACAAAGCATCTTGAAGAAATACATTTTAGTAATCTGTTGACATTGAAGTTGACAAAGCGCTGGAAGCCAGGACTGTTGGATGAGAATGAAACACCCAGTTATTCTTTTCTGCACTGGTTATGGTACAAAGCATCTTGAAGAAATACATTTTAGTAATCTGTTGACATTGAAGTTGACAAAGCGCTGGAAGCCAGGGACTGTTGGATGAGAATGAAACACCCAGTTATTCTTTTCTGCACTGGTTATGGTACAAAGCATCTTGAAGAAATACATTTTAGTAATCTGTTGACATTGAAGTTGACAAAGCGCTGGAAGCCAGGACTGTTGGATGAGAATGAAACACCCAGTTATTCTTTTCTGCACTGGTTATGGTACAAAGCATCTTGAAGAAATACATTTTAGTAATCTGTTGACATTGAAGTTGACAAAGCGCTGGAAGCCAGGACTGTTGGATGAGAATGAAACACCCAGTTATTCTTTTCTGCACTGGTTATGGTACAAAGCATCTTGAAGAAATACATTTTAGTAATCTGTTGACATTGAAGTTGACAAAGCGCTGGAAGCCAGGACTGTTGGATGAGAATGAAACACCCAGTTATTCTTTTCTGCACTGGTTATGGTACAAAGCATCTTGAAGAAATACATTTTAGTAATCTGTTGACATTGAAGTTGACAAAGCGCTGGAAGCCAGGACTGTTGGATGAGAATGAAACACCCAGTTATTCTTTTCTGCACTGGTTATGGTACAAAGCATCTTGAAGAAATACATTTTAGTAATCTGTTGACATTGAAGTTGACAAAGCGCTGGAAGCCGGGACTGTTGGATGAGAATGAAACACCCAGTTATTCTTTTCTGCACTGGTTATGGTACAAAGCATCTTGAAGAAATACATTTTAGTAATCTGTTGACATTGAAGTTGACAAAGCGCTGGAAGCCAGGACTGTTGGATGAGAATGAAACACCCAGTTATTCTTTTCTGCACTGGTTATGGTACAAAGCATCTTGAAGAAATACATTTTAGTAATCTGTTGACATTGAAGTTGACAAAGCGCTGGAAGCCGGGACTGTTGGATGAGAATGAAACACCCAGTTATTCTTTTCTGCACTGGTTATGGTACAAAGCATCTTGAAGAAATACATTTTAGTAATCTGTTGACATTGAAGTTGACAAAGCGCTGGAAGCCAGGACTGTTGGATGAGAATGAAACACCCAGTTATTCTTTTCTGCACTGGTTATGGTACAAAGCATCTTGAAGAAATACATTTTAGTAATCTGTTGACATTGAAGTTGACAAAGCGCTGGAAGCCGGGACTGTTGGATGAGAATGAAACACCCAGTTATTCTTTTCTGCACTGGTTATGGTACAAAGCATCTTGAAGAAATACATTTTAGTAATCTGTTGACATTGAAGTTGACAAAGCGCTGGAAGCCAGGACTGTTGGATGAGAATGAAACACCCAGTTATTCTTTTCTGCACTGGTTATGGTACAAAGCATCTTGAAGAAATACATTTTAGTAATCTGTTGACATTGAAGTTGACAAAGCGCTGGAAGCCGGGACTGTTGGATGAGAATGAAACACCCAGTTATTCTTTTCTGCACTGGTTATGGTACAAAGCATCTTGAAGAAATACATTTTAGTAATCTGTTGACATTGAAGTTGACAAAGCGCTGGAAGCCAGGACTGTTGGATGAGAATGAAACACCCAGTTATTCTTTTCTGCACTGGTTATGGTACAAAGCATCTTGAAGAAATACATTTTAGTAATCTGTTGACATTGAAGTTGACAAAGCGCTGGAAGCCGGGACTGTTGGATGAGAATGAAACACCCAGTTATTCTTTTCTGCACTGGTTATGGTACAAAGCATCTTGAAGAAATACATTTTAGTAATCTGTTGACATTGAAGTTGACAAAGCGCTGGAAGCCGGGACTGTTGGATGAGAATGAAACACCCAGTTATTCTTTTCTGCACTGGTTATGGTACAAAGCATCTTGAAGAAATACATTTTAGTAATCTGTTGACATTGAAGTTGACAAAGCGCTGGAAGCCAGGACTGTTGGATGAGAATGAAACACCCAGTTATTCTTTTCTGCACTGGTTATGGTACAAAGCATCTTGAAGAAATACATTTTAGTAATCTGTTGACATTGAAGTTGACAAAGCGCTGGAAGCCGGGACTGTTGGATGAGAATGAAACACCCAGTTATTCTTTTCTGCACTGGTTATGGTACAAAGCATCTTGAAGAAATACATTTTAGTAATCTGTTGACATTGAAGTTGACAAAGCGCTGGAAGCCAGGACTGTTGGATGAGAATGAAACACCCAGTTATTCTTTTCTGCACTGGTTATGGTACAAAGCATCTTGAAGAAATACATTTTAGTAATCTGTTGACATTGAAGTTGACAAAGCGCTGGAAGCCGGGACTGTTGGATGAGAATGAAACACCCAGTTATTCTTTTCTGCACTGGTTATGGTACAAAGCATCTTGAAGAAATACATTTTAGTAATCTGTTGACATTGAAGTTGACAAAGCGCTGGAAGCCAGGACTGTTGGATGAGAATGAAACACCCAGTTATTCTTTTCTGCACTGGTTATGGTACAAAGCATCTTGAAGAAATACATTTTAGTAATCTGTTGACATTGAAGTTGACAAAGCGCTGGAAGCCAGGACTGTTGGATGAGAATGAAACACCCAGTTATTCTTTTCTGCACTGGTTATGGTACAAAGCATCTTGAAGAAATACATTTTAGTAATCTGTTGACATTGAAGTTGACAAAGCGCTGGAAGCCAGGACTGTTGGATGAGAATGAAACACCCAGTTATTCTTTTCTGCACTGGTTATGGTACAAAGCATCTTGAAGAAATACATTTTAGTAATCTGTTGACATTGAAGTTGACAAAGCGCTGGAAGCCAGGACTGTTGGATGAGAATGAAACACCCAGTTATTCTTTTCTGCACTGGTTATGGTACAAAGCATCTTGAAGAAATACATTTTAGTAATCTGTTGACATTGAAGTTGACAAAGCGCTGGAAGCCAGGACTGTTGGATGAGAATGAAACACCCAGTTATTCTTTTCTGCACTGGTTATGGTACAAAGCATCTTGAAGAAATACATTTTAGTAATCTGTTGACATTGAAGTTGACAAAGCGCTGGAAGCCGGGACTGTTGGATGAGAATGAAACACCCAGTTATTCTTTTCTGCACTGGTTATGGTACAAAGCATCTTGAAGAAATACATTTTAGTAATCTGTTGACATTGAAGTTGACAAAGCGCTGGAAGCCGGGACTGTTGGATGAGAATGAAACACCCAGTTATTCTTTTCTGCACTGGTTATGGTACAAAGCATCTTGAAGAAATACATTTTAGTAATCTGTTGACATTGAAGTTGACAAAGCGCTGGAAGCCAGGACTGTTGGATGAGAATGAAACACCCAGTTATTCTTTTCTGCACTGGTTATGGTACAAAGCATCTTGAAGAAATACATTTTAGTAATCTGTTGACATTGAAGTTGACAAAGCGCTGGAAGCCGGGACTGTTGGATGAGAATGAAACACCCAGTTATTCTTTTCTGCACTGGTTATGGTACAAAGCATCTTGAAGAAATACATTTTAGTAATCTGTTGACATTGAAGTTGACAAAGCGCTGGAAGCCAGGACTGTTGGATGAGAATGAAACACCCAGTTATTCTTTTCTGCACTGGTTATGGTACAAAGCATCTTGAAGAAATACATTTTAGTAATCTGTTGACATTGAAGTTGACAAAGCGCTGGAAGCCGGGACTGTTGGATGAGAATGAAACACCCAGTTATTCTTTTCTGCACTGGTTATGGTACAAAGCATCTTGAAGAAATACATTTTAGTAATCTGTTGACATTGAAGTTGACAAAGCGCTGGAAGCCAGGACTGTTGGATGAGAATGAAACACCCAGTTATTCTTTTCTGCACTGGTTATGGTACAAAGCATCTTGAAGAAATACATTTTAGTAATCTGTTGACATTGAAGTTGACAAAGCGCTGGAAGCCAGGACTGTTGGATGAGAATGAAACACCCAGTTATTCTTTTCTGCACTGGTTATGGTACAAAGCATCTTGAAGAAATACATTTTAGTAATCTGTTGACATTGAAGTTGACAAAGCGCTGGAAGCCGGGACTGTTGGATGAGAATGAAACACCCAGTTATTCTTTTCTGCACTGGTTATGGTACAAAGCATCTTGAAGAAATACATTTTAGTAATCTGTTGACATTGAAGTTGACAAAGCGCTGGAAGCCGGGACTGTTGGATGAGAATGAAACACCCAGTTATTCTTTTCTGCACTGGTTATGGTACAAAGCATCTTGAAGAAATACATTTTAGTAATCTGTTGACATTGAAGTTGACAAAGCGCTGGAAGCCGGGACTGTTGGATGAGAATGAAACACCCAGTTATTCTTTTCTGCACTGGTTATGGTACAAAGCATCTTGAAGAAATACATTTTAGTAATCTGTTGACATTGAAGTTGACAAAGCGCTGGAAGCCAGGACTGTTGGGCGTGAAGAAACTGTTTCATGTGCAATGCTTTCACTGAGCTTTAATTGACATGAAAATGTGCACACATCTATCCTTGTACATGTTCATGTAGACTATTGTCTATTGCAGGCTTTCAAGCAGACCCAAGTGAAAAAGTAGGAGCATGGTACGATCAAGGAAAAAAAAAAGGAAAAAAGTAGGACTTTGGAGGACAAAATCAGGATAAAAGTAGGATTTTTGTGGGCTTTCAGGAGTAGTTTTCCTTGATACTCACCCATGTCCACAGCATCACAAGCCTCATTTGGCATGTTCTGTACTCGCAACACTTGTGCTCCGTCCTCGACTAAGCTCTTGGAAGTAAAGTTGCAGTACTCCTGCACCCAAGCCCTTCAATGTGTGGTTTTCATATGACAGTGTGTAACACTTTATATTAAAAATATTCAATGAGATTTCAATTTTCGGAAAAGTAGAAAAAGTAGGGGGAAAAAACAGGAATTTCAAGAAAAAAGTAGGAAAGCAGGAGGAGGGTAAAAAAAATTAGGAAAGATTAGGAAAGAGTAGGAAAGAGTAGGAAAGAGTAGGAAAGAGTAGGAAAGAGTAGGAAAGAGTAGGAAAGAGTAGGAAAGAGTAGGACTACTTGAAAGCCTGATATTGAGAACTTCCCATCATTGTCCTGGTGTTTCAATTTCTTACACTTTCTAATTGTTTACACTGGTTTGTAAAAAAACCGATAAGTAAAGAGGGGACTACAGTTTGGACATTACTGCACAGCTCCAAGGTACGTCAGAAGCCAACCATTAACCAGAGTTGTAGTCGAGTCCCTGCAAGTCCTTTCACAAGTACTTTCGCAAGTCCAGTCAGAAGTCCTTTCATAAAGGCAGCCACAAGTATTAAACTGGATGAACAATGACAAAGGAATGCCTTTGTCAAAGCTCATTTGAATAGCTTGTGATTGGGATTAGGACTGGAGGGCTTGTGATGGACTTGCAGGGACTTGCAGGGACTTGCGATGAACTCTACTGCAGCCCTGCCATTAACCCATGGTTCTTGCCCGAACTTGCTCAAGGCTGGTCATCCTACTGCCGCGACAACAACGCTGACCATGACTGACCTTTCTCTGGTGTAGCCCAGCTTGGGATCGGTGTAGTTCAAGACATCATCCCTGGTCCACATGGGAGCCTGGTCGCCGCACATCATGGTCTGCAGCTCTGACGGACTGAAACTATGCAACTTCTCCATGGGGAACACCTCGTCAAAACCCTCTGTGGGTAAAGGGAGAAAGAATTATGGAATACATGCATATCCAATGGCATCATCGCTAAGGTTTAACCGATGATCGGATCGGACATCGGATCGGGCCGATGTTCGGCAATATCGGCAAAACATCGGATCGGCAAAATTTGTAAGGTTTAACCGATGACGAACCGATGTTCGGCAATGTCAATTAGCAAACTTTACACTCAATTTTATCATACACAAATGTCATGTTTTATTAGAGCGCGAGTAAAAACGATGTTTTATTTTTGTGTGAAAAATGAACAGTTTTATGCAGTGATCATACCGATGTAAATATCTCCAAACTCCGCGTCTGCTGCATAAAATCCGCGCTATCTTTCTTTACCGCAACAACAACAACAACTCAGCGCGCACCCGCGAATGGAGCAGTCAGTGCATGACTGTACATACTGCGCTGAACGTCATGAACGGAGCCGGGGAACAACACTTGTGTGAAGCCACGACGCGTTGTAGACTTTGTTCAGCTGATCACGTGTCTCCTGCGTGCACATCCAGCGTGGGCGATATGTATGCACCGTGATCGTGAATACAAAAATACCCTGGAAAAAAGACCAGCATAGACGCCATATGGGGAATTCCCTTCACGTGTGCCAAGTTTGCTGGAAGCTTAAAAACTGAAATCACTCCGTGTTATGGGAATTCCCTTCACGTGTGCCAAGTTTGCCGGGAAGCTTAAAAACTGAAATCACTCCGTGTTCGGCCTCGTATTTTTACGACCGCAGATTATTCTACCTGCATGTAAATGCCTGGATTAGTTTTTGTCCTAATTTGTTCTCCATTTCAACTTCTATCCAACAACCAGCAGTTAAGATAAAATTATAATTGGGTTTCAAATTAACATATACAAATTATTTCACACGTGAAGGCCGATTTATACTTCACGCGAATGCGGAAGCGATGCGAATTTCTTGACTTCATAACAGTCAATAGTTGTTTCGTTGTGACGTCCGCCGTTGCCCCCAACCAATTTGGCTTTCAAATTCGCGTGAAGTACGAACCGGGCTTGAACTTGACGGTATAAAATCACATGAATTGATTATACTGATGAGTGTAACAGAATTTTATTTTTTTTTTGTACAGGGCCTATATACAACAAAACGTGGGCATGAAAAAAAAAAAAAAAATCCTTGGTTTGATAACTGAAGGGCATACTGTAATAAAACAAGTAGTACATGTAATACTATTTGCCCTTGTGTCATTTCGATTGTCAGTGTGTTTTGTTGTAGTCCACCGAGTTCCAAAATGTCCGAAGATTAATACTGAAATTCTAGCAGTGGAAGATTGCCCCTAATAACGAGCAACATTTCAGCTTTGTCCGGCTGAAGGCGGCTTCGTTTTGCATCATAAATTCCTTCTGCCTCGCTGAAAAGCCTCTCCGATGGAACTGAAGTTGGTGGTGCTGACAAATACCTTCTTGCTAATTTTGCAAGTTTCGGGTATTTACCGGCATTTACCTTCCACCAGTATAGCGGGTCTCTGTTCTTGAGAGCAATCTGCTCTACGTCTCGGTATACTGCATATTCTTGGATAATGGTCATGCCACTAGCCGAGGTGGTTCCTGTCGTGGTCCGTTCACGCAGAATGGCTGCATACTCATCATCATCATCATCATCATCGGCACCTTGATCGTCTGTTTCTTGTGTGGGATCAGGACCATGGGCTGGTGGCCTTGCATCCCTTTCTGCTGCAGAGATCCACTCTTCGATCTTATCTTTGGTAGATTCTTTCTGAAAGAATGCGTCTTTGAACCGAGGATCTAAGACGGTCGCCAGCACCATATTTTGGTCATTTTCAGATGCAGCAAATCTCTTTTCCATCGATTGCTTAATCTCCCCAAGTGTTGTACCAAGCCCTTGGATAGCTGTCGAGAGCTTGTCAAGCTTCCTCATGAGCATCAACACGCGTGGAATTATCATTGAGATCGATTCATTCTTTTTGGAACATTCCCTGGTTGCTACCTCGAAAGGAGCTAGAACTTCAACTAACTTCTCTGCTAGACTCCATTGATTGGCAGAAAGTGCTGGTATTGATGTACTGTCGCTTGCGAACTGAACGATGGCTCGCTTTTGTTGCAGCAAGCGTTGCAGCATATAAAAGGAGCTGTTCCATCGGGTTGAGACATCTTGGATAAGGCGATTTTCTAGCAAGTTATTGGCGCGTTGAATTTCTTGCAGTTGATTAACTGCTAAGGTCGAATGTTTAAAGTGACCAACAATGCGACGGGAAACAGCCATCATGTCCGAAACGGCTCTTTGGGAGAAGATTGCGTCGCCGATTACCAGCTGCAGCGTATGTGCAAAACATCCGACGGCATGTACTTCAGCCTTGGCAAGCCCACTTTTGGCATTTGCAGCATTATCGCTTACAAACAGATGAACTTGGCTTTTCGATACTTTCCAGTTAATCAGCATGGTGTTGATTTTGTCACGTATCGCATCCCCAGTGTGTGATCCAGCAAAACTACTTGCATTGAGTACTGCTTGGACTCTAGAAAAATCCTCAGTTATCCAATGTCCAGTTAATGACATCAGGGAATGGGAACCCACGGAAGACCAAATATCAGTTGTAAAACTGATATATTCTGCAGCATCGACAAGAATACCAACACGTTGTTTTACTTTGCTGTAGATCCCAGGGATGATTGTGCGGCTCATATGTGCATCGGACGGCAAGGTATAACGTGGTTCCAGCTTGCCAACGAATCGCTGAAAACCAACATCGTTCGTGATGCTGAACGGCTGGAGATCTAAAGCAATCATCTCCGCGAGTAATTTATCACACTGTATTTTGCGCGGATCATCATTTTTCCACTTTTGTGATTTTTCGAACGCCTGTTCGATCGTATTTTGTTGATATACCCGCTTGGCGAAAGACGATGTCGAAGCCGACTGAGATTCAGACTTCCGCTTCCTATCTTCCGTTTCCTTCTTTTGTTTCTCCGTGAATTCTTGATAATCCTTGTAGTGAGTGCGTTGTAGGTGGGATTTTAAGTTTGTTGGCGAAAAGTTCTTGGGTGTTTTTCCGCCGCGTGAAACTTTAGTACTACATGTGTTGCACACAGCTCTGGTTTCATCTGATGGGTCAACTGTGAAATAGTCCCAAATACAGCTGTGGGAAGGCATTTTTCGAACTAGTACTTGGAAAGTTGAAAACTTATAGAAAAAGACGTATTAATGTAGACTGAACATATGCAGAGTTGGAGACACGTACGTACTTCCTGCGATTTTTTTTCTTCAGTACTTATATACCAGCGATATACTATTATGTCAAGGGGTTGATACCTAAACAAGTGTGCAATATTCAGCAAATTATTAAGAAGTCTTGTTTCAATGAAGAACATCAAACACTCGGAAAAAATAAAAACAGGAAAATAATATTCTCATTGCACTGTCTGCTAATATTTATTACACTGAAAATAGGACCAGTTCGTCTAAACAGTCTTCACCCATTATATAAAAATGGAATTAGCCAGTTAAAAATGAGACATTGGCTTGGTAAAGTAAAACAATGTAACAATAGTACTTGATCAAGGCCCATTCTGTGCATCATCATTCAACGCACGTATCGAAGCTGTTGCGTGCCCGGATCGTGGATTAGACTTGTGATTAGTCCGTATTGTTGGCTGACGCTTATATCATTGGTAACATTACATAGCTGTAATGGATTTGCAACACCACAGACAAAGCACACCAATACAAGGACTTGGTTTGTCTACACGGCTTGGGCGCATTTGACACTACTTGTACATTTATACGTTGCCGGCTGGCCAATTTCTGGTCCATTTCCGGCCAAGGCCACTCAATCTACAAAACAAATACTTCATTATTTCAAAAACCCAGAGGTAGGCAGCGGTAAGGCTAAAAAAATACCTTTGGTTCGGGCATGGTTCGTGTCACATGGATAGAAAAAAATAGGGTCGGTCCGTTGGCATAAAATGTTAACGTCATTATATTTTTGTCTCCTAATGGTGAGGATAATCATAATATAACGCAATACCTGTGTTAGAGTGGTCTCGAAACGAAGTACATGTACACATTTTGGGATGCTTTTTGAGACATATGCCTGATGATTTTTATGTCATATATACGAGCATTGCAAAGTGGAAAATAAAATTTACATATTGTAAAAATAATTAGCTTGCAAACAAAAACTCTCGTGTTGTGAATAATCGACCTTTTTATTCAGAACAAAGATAGATACATAATTGATAACCTATTATTCAGAAAAAGCAGCAAACAAAATAAATATGAAACTGCGATCACCATATCACAAACTGCACGCACAGAGTCACTGTGTCGCGATACGATAAAGTACTTCATTCTGTACTACACGCGCGCGGGCATGCCCGGCCATATGCCCGGCCAACTGACAGCTCCATGCACGGTGCGTTACCATAACACGTTGGCCACACGTGGAATTATCCACACAGCCGTTTTATCCCGTTTATTGCAAACTTATCCACTGGTCAACTTCTTGTCACAATTTGTCGAAAGTTTTGATCGAAACAGGTAATTATGACTGTCCGTCCTTGTTGGTCCGATTTTTTGTTGGTTCGGTCAGCGGGATTTTATGAACAAATATAAATCTTGTCGACGTGGGCCTCTGATGTTCCAGAATCTTTTTGTAATTTGTTGCGTCTGAGCATGCGTGTCTACGTCTGGCTGCAGACTCTATTATACACGGGCATTCGATGGCGAAACCTGACCATAAATTAATATGGTGTTGCATGAAGAAACATCCCTCCACAACGGACTCGCTCTGCGGAAAACGCACGCGCAGACGGTTTTCCCTCCTATAATAATGATCGAGTCCATATTTTTCCGCATGCGCGTGTACTCCCAGCCGAACATGGACAAGATGTACACGATCTTTGAGTATACACAATTCACGTGAAGGCTAGGCAAGGCTGCCGCTGCATGCTTGGAATGCCGGACGCTTACTGTAGTGTAGTGTTATGATCGGAAATCGGTATGTAACGTTACAATTAATTTGTCTGCGTAATAACATTTTGTGAAGTCGCATTTCATGGCTTTCGAAAATAGGGTCGGTCAAGTGACATATTACTATGTTAAAAGAGGAGTCGTGGTTTGCCTTGGGTATTGTCAACAAGTTACATTTTTGAATTTTGAGGGCATTGTTTATGTCGATTAAAAACATCGGATCGGATCGGACATCGGCCGATGTTCGAAATAAAACATCGGCCATCGGATCGGCAGGCAAAACCATCATCGGTTGAACCTTAATCATCGCCTCTTACGCTAGGGAACATATCAAATGGTCTGGGTGTGGTATTGATTGAGGTACCGCTGTTTTTCTTAGCGGCTGATGAATAGGAAGCTGGGCTGCTTGAATAACTGAGGTTTGAATAGTCAGGAGGTCAAAATTGGCCGGTTGATGTCTATAGGCACATTCCTGCACTTACTCAATCCATTCATTTTTTTTTTACTATATTGTTCTTGAATGGGAGTGTAATGAATAGATGCTTTTTCAAACAAAGCTTTCATTCACATGAAAGGGGTTGCTCCAAGTGCGATGAAGTATTTCTCAAGTTATGGAATCTTTAAGATGGGGAATAGGTGGAAAACACATGACCGCTTTAGATCATTTTTTTCTTTATTTAATGCCCTTCTGTTAAATGCGGGAACAGCTTGTTTTTTTACATGGGCCGTCACATTATTCAGTTGGTATTATCTGTGATTTCTGCAGCCTGAAAAAAAAAACACAAATGCACTCTAAGAACTGTAAAATAAAATGTGAACTACGAAGCTTAGGGTATGACCCTTTATAACTGTTCTGTGACGCTGTGTTGATATGTCCGTGACCCAGTGTGACCCAGTGTGACCCTGCTGTGACCCCAGGCAATGGCCTGTTTGCATGCACGTTTTCTCCTGTGTATGACATCACCATGTATGTGCTTTGACAGTGAAAACATATGGCATGTGACAATGAATTGACCAAATGTAATTGATCTCTCTCATGTATGAGATGTAGCAATATTTTTACAGCACACATCTACGAACAAATAGAGGCTATCCACAATTTCATAATAATCTGACCTTTGAAAGCCTCGATCTGCTGTCTTATACCGGTATGCAGACAGAAGTCGGTCACTAGCTCCGTGTACTCCTCTGCATTGTCTAGTGTCAGGAATTCCTCCCCACCGCCTGGCTTGAGGTCATACGTTGAGTAACCGTATATGCTGGACGATGGACTGAACTGAAACGTCAGTCTAAGGACAAGAGGGGAAATAGGACATGGTCAAGTACATTCAGGGAAGGGGGAGGGAGGAGAATTTCCCATTTTCTGACCTTATCTATATATCACAAAATTTGATTTGATATGCATTGAAACTTGCATTAAAAAACTTTCTTCAAAGTGAACAAAGAAAACTGGCAGGAGCGAGATTCGAACCTGCGACCTCCGGAATACCGTACCGGCGCTCTACCAACTGAGCTATCTTGCCCTGTGTTGGCGGTCTCCCAAATTGTCAGTGTGTTTGTTCGGGGGCGCTAGTCAGAAGTCATAAACAAATACTGGGCTTATTGTCACAAGTGACACGGACCGGTCAGTTGTACCGAGCAGAGGTAGGCCGGTGAATGTAATTACTGGATTTAAAATATCTATTAAAGAGGACCATTTCTTTGTTCCTCCGTGCTTCAATGCGAACAGGACCCTAGTATGCAGTGTGTAAAGATGATCTGCCATGAATATTTTAGCTTGAACTCACCCCAAGTCCTCCAGACGCACGGGCGGTCCGAGCTTGGATTCCTCCTCCAGAATCAGAGTCTGGATCTCGTTGTTCCTCTCCTCCTCCTTCTTGGATTTATCCTTTAGGATCTGGCGCTTGCGGTCCACCAACACCCTGAGCTGGTGCAGGAAATGTGCCCGATGGGGGGCGACCACCTCCAAATCCTCCAGGGTAAGCAGTCCGGCAAACCAGGCCGGAGTGCGGGACTTAGGGGGGTCGCCCATAATCAACTCCGCTTTGGACTCGTACTCCTCGATTGATAACTCTGAGATCAAATCGTGGACGTCGTCCAGAGAGGCCTCGGACTGGGTGTCGGTGGACAGCTCCAAGTCCCGGATTGAAGACTCGGGAGTGTGGGAGGACCGGATGCCGCTGCCCGTCTCCCCCATGCACATGAGCTTCAGGAAGGGGCGGGAGAAGGGGAAGTCGACGATGCGGGTATCTTGAAGACATTTGGCCAGGAAGGTGCCTAGGAAGCGGAAGAGCTGGATCACGCGGTCGATATCCTCGCTGTCTTGGACCAATGGAGCCGGAAAGAGACCGCAGGTGCGTTGGATGTAGAATCCTCTTGGCTTGACACCCTCGCCGATATCAACCTGTATAGATGACAAATCAGTTATCAAAACATGTACAAGCAATTCGTCACCGTTTTCACAAAGAGATGGGCATGTCAATTTTTAACACATTTCAAGATAATTGCACTTGAAGATCTTCTCATTTTAAATCTGCAAAAAGTAAATCATTAAGATATTTTTATGCAAGGGAAAAAGCAATCATGTGGTTCTTGGAGAGCTACATTTTTCTATAACCTCAGTAACTATCATAAACACAGGGGTTAATTAGCAAAATTAATTAGTTAATGATGCCTGTCCCCTTGTGAAAACGAAAATCACAGTTGACTCATTTTTTTGGCCTTCTGCCCCTTGTGTTTTCCCATAGAGAAGGGGTGCACAGGTTAACGAAGCAGGTTTAATCAAAGATGCCCGTCCCTTCGTGAAACATAAAATCTCAATTGACCTACTTTTACAAATCTCTGTGCCATATGTTTTGTGCATGTTTAAGGGGCCGGCATGTTTGTGTCTCTTTTGAGAAAATGCAAAATGTAATTTTGTGACATGTTGTACAGTCAGTCTAATTAAGAATTTAATTAACTTTTGCTCATGAAAGCAAGTCAGAATGGTCAAGTAGGACGTTAATCACCCAAAAAGTGAGATGCATATCCCTTCGTGAAAACAGTGACAAATAAAAACAAGTGTTGCCTAGGTGATATTGGAAGTGCAGTGCAACCAATGCAAGCAATTTGGAAATGAATATAAATACCTAAACATACAAATACTGTGTGTGCAAGAGTACAAATCAATTTATCACTCGGATTATTAATGTCCTCTGTGCAATTTTATTTAAATTATTTCTCAATTAATTCTTCTTAAAGAAACTTGCTTTTTATTAACCTAGTTGTGCTGTTATTGTTAAAGTCTTTTTGCAGTATTTTTGCAAAATGACTTACTTTTGTTTAAGATAATTGCAAACTGTGCAGTATACCAAACTTAATTAAAAGTTACAATACACTGACAACGGTATTTCTTCTCTTCTCTTCCCTTTGTATTCTTCATGGATTCTAAAACAAAACAAAAAACAATTGTGACCCCTGAAGAGAGTCATGGATGAGGCTGAACCTTGCTAATGAATTGACTGACCTCTCTGGACATATCGTCGGGGAACTCATCATCACACAGCCACATGCCTAGGCTCTTACGCTGCAGCTCGGCAGCCACGAGGGCGTAGAACTCTAGAGTGGGTCCCAGACCGGTCCCCTCCTCACTCATGAACTCAACCTAGTCAACAACAAAATCAAATTTTACTATGAACTTCATGCAACTTTTCAAACCTTTGGCACTTGAACAAAATATCTCCTCAACCTCTGACCCTATTCCTGATGGTGAAGTACTACTGACAACTAAAGATTAGTGAGGAAAGTCCTAGTCCTGGATCCACGATTTATCTGCCATCATTAAAGCCAACATATTGTCAATCAATATCAATCTATTTTCAAAGTGAGCAAAGAAAACTGGCATGAGCAGGATTTGAACCTGCGACCTCCAAGATTTTCTGGAAGTGCCGTGGCCCAGTGGTTTGGAGCATTGAATTCGTGGTCTGTGTGTAATTCTGCAAGTTGTAGGTTCGAGCCCAGTCTTGGGCTATAGGACTTCTACGCTTAATATGGGTAGAGGCATTATTAATGCCTTGCAATGGACTAGTTACCCATCCTGACCCTATTCATACTGTGAAGAGATCAGATCATCTTGTCTGTTTCAGTGTGAGGGGCTGGTTCTTCCACACTTTCCTCTGTAGCTCATATGCGAGTGGCCTTTGGCCTTGTGATGGGTGATTTGCATTAAAAAAACAAAAAAACAACAACAACAACAACAACCGTACAGGCACTCCACCAACTCGGCTATCTTGCCCTATATGTTGGTGTCTACCAAATTGTCACCATCTCTGTCTGGGGTGGGGGGAGGGGCTAGTCTGACTAGCCCACACCCCCCCCCCCCCCCCCCCCCCCCAGCAAGTAAATCTCACGGGAAAAACCTGGGTGTACAGGTCAAAGTATTTTTTTCACAAGACAAGTGGGAAAAACACACAATTACAATCAAGCCATACACAAGAACAAAATATCCTAACAATGTCATTCACAGACCAAACCCTAATCCAAAAACTTGACATCAGTGACATTTCAAATCTAGTTCTAACACCTGCGTGAGTACCACAGATTCACAATTTAAAAAAAAAATGCCATGGGAAAAAAGAAACCTCAACAACGACCCACCTCAAGGATAGACTTCCTCCTGCTGTGCAGCCTCATGACATTGATAGCCCACTCCAGTAGCTGCTTCTCGTTGCGTGGTACCTTGACTCGCTCATGCTTTAACCTGCCCACCCGAAACTCATGCTGGTCATCACGCCGGGTGCTCGGGGTACGTACCCGTTCCGTGCTGGCGTCACGTTTCTCCTGAAGCCAGGCGATGGCTCTGTCAAGTCAAACAAAGACTTTTCAATTTGTCTGTTTTTTGGGGGAGGGGCTTTTTTTGGGGGGGAGGGGCTTTTTTTTGGGGGGGAGGGGCTTTTTTTTGGGGGGGGGGTGTTTCAGTATGCTGTGCAAATAGACTATCGTGGTAGAATCGTGTGAGCGCAGCTTGTGAAATACTGTCAGTTTTCTCCTTAAGTAAAGGTGCAGTTGGAGACAGTCGGTAGAGCTTTATGCATAAGGGTCATTCCATAAATTAGGGGTCCAATTTTGCAATTCAGGACACATTCTTTAATGCCTTCCAAACAAGTCAAAATAATGTGAAATCAATTTTAATGATTCTTGATGGGAAATTACACAGGTCAGGTGCAACAGGGACACCAAAGCGTGTCACTTTTGGACCCCTAATTTATAGAATGACCCATAACAGAATATTTTTGTGTTTAATGCTAATTGCACTTTTGTTATTGTCAATTTTTCTTAAATAAGCAGACTGACCCTTTCGGTCATAGGAATTTTTGTTCCTTCACGGTCTTGCCTTCTCTAACATCCATTCCTTTTATTGCAATTTGTTTTATTGTTTACTGTATTGTTATAATTATACTGTATCAATTTTGTTCTTATTGTGGAGAGAAATAAAATAATAATGATATCACAATCTGACATGAATCAATTTGACACTGAACGTGCAAAATCAAAACTTACAGCTCAAAATTCTACAGGGTTCTATAGGGGCATGGGTTAACTCATAAACGGCGATAGATCAATCACTGGTGAGCCTCTATGGAAAACCCCGAGTTCAACTTTGGTTGAGACCAAGTACCAGCAGATTTAGGTTAAAGTTTGCGAAGTAAAGAGGCGACCAGAGAGTTGACAAGAGTTTGTCATTGTTGGACATTACCACACAGGCAATCAATGAAATTTCTAAGGCTCCAAAATCCAGAGTTTGTTCTAAGGCGCTGGGGCACACAATGAAGAATAATTATAGATGGTAGGCCTCCTGAAACGGGTGAGCTTTCAGGAGTGTCTTGAATGTATGCAATGACCTGGTGTCTCTGATGTATTGTGGGAGCTTTTTCCAGATTCTGAGGCCATAGAATGCTCTATCAGCAAATGAAACACAACGGGTTCTTGGTTCAGCAAAGTGCAATGAACAGGAGGTACAACGAACATCCCAAATGGACCATTGGTTATTAACCCATGTTCAAACTTGTACCTTGCTTGAGACAGACCACTCTTACCTGGACACACCAAACGCTGTGCAGGAGAAGAACAGGTGTCTGGTCTCAAACGGGAACAGCATGGGGCATCTCTTGGTGAGTTTCCCACACCAACTAGGTAAGGACAGACTAGCTAGCACTAGAGGGTCCTGCGACAAAATCAAAACAAACAAAAATGACAAGCAATCCAAATTAGGGCTGTGCATCCGAGCCGGGTGTCAGAGTGCCCGACCGCTAATGTCAGGAACCGGTTCCAGATTGTGGAATCGAGTACCTGTAACTGAATTAATATATCACTTAGTAATTTCCAAAACAATAAAAAGGAAAGTTTTGAACGCCATTTTCAAAATGAAAACCAGGGTACATGGAAAAACAAAACAGATTAACATTTATAACGCTGGTGAAAATGCAATTTAATCATAAAGCTATAGATACGGAGCTCACTGTACACACTTGCATCTTGCTGCATTGATGCACCGATGTGGTAGTATTAACGTGCAGACCTTTACGAACAATATGAACAGCATTTCGAAGATTTAATTTTTGGAATTGGCTTTCTTTAACTGGTACCCATGCTATTTTTCAATCAGGTACCCGATTCCCATACTAAAAGGTAAATGCACACACCCTTATTCCAAATACAGTCACATGTTATTTCTTCAAATGCTTTTTCGCACTTTCTGAAAGACTGTCATAGCCTAATATTCTACATCATGTATGGGTTGTGCAGAATTCCATTACTTTTCCACAAGTTCTTTTCTTGAAATGTAAATTTTCCATGACTTTTCCATGGCTGAGGGCACCATGTGTGACAAACTGAGGAGCCCAATAATTCCCAACAAGCCAGTCCGGTGTCTCAAAGGGTCAAAGGTTATTCGGGATAAAATTGCTGACGTAATGCCGCGCCATGTTACGCGAACGCCCATTCTGGTTGAGTTTAACACGTGCGCGTTGTGCGACCACCTTTTGCGTTCACACGCGGGTGTTAGGTCACGCGGGTCATTCGGGATAAAATGTCATTGTGCACATGCGCAGCTGAAATACCGAACTGGCTTATTCAAACCTCCGGCTTGAACCATCAAAGTTTACCTGGACTTGCTGCACCAGTTTATTGGTTATCTTTTTACTGCAAAATTCCTCGAGCGGGACGTTGTAGTAATGGAAGTCACCGCCTGCAAACAAAGCAAGAAAAATTGTCTGCATCATGAAAATTGTTCATGCACAATCTAAATGATTTTTTGATCAGGATTGGATTGGGGCTTTAACGTCTTACAAATATCCACTACCTATCGGGCCAGTAGCGAAAGAAATTCAGTGGACTGAAATAACTTCAAATGACCAAGGGCGTCACTTAGGGGGTGTGACACGCAGGCTTTCAAGCAAACCCAGGTGAAAAAGTAGTATCAACATTCTTTTTAAAGGACAAAAGTAGGACTTTGGAAGACTTAATAAAAGTAGGACTTTTACAGGCTTTCAGGAGCAGGTTCCGTTGATACTCCTGTCCACAGCATCACAAGCCTCATTTGGCATGTTCTGTACTCGCAACACATATGCTCCATCCTCAACTAAGCTCTTGGAAGTAAAGTTGCAGTACTCCTGCACTCAAGCCCTTCATTGGGTGATTTTCATATGACAGTGTGTATCACTGTTATGAAAAATATTCAACAAGATTTCATTTTTCCGAGTTGTGGGACTAAAAAGTAGTAAAAAATAGGATTTTTAAGAAAAAAGTAGATAAAATAGGAGCAAGGGGAAACTAGACATATGGTACAGTGTTTGTGGACAAACACAGGGCTGTTTTGTTTTTTTGTGTAAAATTTTGTGATTAAAATGAAATTTCAAAAATTTCAAAAATCATAAAAAAAATTGCCGATGACGTCATCATGACATCATTTCAGATTTTGCATGCTAGTGACAGTATCTACCTACCCACCAATTTTCATGACGATTGGACCTATCCGTATATGTTTTAAAAAAGCACATTTTTGATGATGTCATCATGACGTCACACATTTTTTTCCTTTTTAGGGCATATCTTTGAGACCTACCAAAGCTATAACAAAAAGAATTTTGAAAATATCTTGTTTTGTTTGCCAGATATATTTAAAAGAATGTTACGATTTTCAAAATTTCAAAAATTCATAACAAATCACGTGATGATGTCATCATGACGTCATTTTGGATTTTGCATCCTAGTGCCAGTATCTACCTACCCACCAATTTTCATGACGATCGGACCTATCCTTATATGTGTTTTAAAAAAGCACATTTTTGATGACGTCATCATGACATCACACATTTTTTTTTCTTTTAGTGCATATCTTTGAGACATACCAAAGCTATAACAAAAAGAATTTTGAAAATATCTTGTTTTGTTCGCCAGAAATATTGAAAAGAATTTTACGATTTTGAAATTTCAAAAATTCATAAAAAATCACGTGATGACGTCATCATGACGAAAATGTTCGGCATACATTCTGAGCAGTTAGTCTAAGTGTCTGCCAAGTTTAAAGCCAATCGGCACCATAAAAGTAGCCAAAGTGCCGGTAAGAAAGAAAACGTGTACAAATGCTATGGGCAAAAAAGTCTGAAAAGGAAAAAAAAAAAAAAAAAAAAAAAAAAAAAAAAAAAAAAAAAAAATAAAATCTTAACGAAAACAAGGGCTGTTTTGGAAAAGTTTCCAAAACAGCCAAAAAATTGGAAAAAAGTAGGAAAAATAGGAATACTTGAAATCCTGAACACCCCCTCTAGTTGTTTTTCCGGGGTGAGATTGCCCAAAAATTAAAAATCCACGAAATCCACACAAAAATGCAAAAGAAATCCGCAAGGACCCCAGATCAACATACAGTTTGTATTTGCCTAAAGGCACCCCCTTAAAATATATTGGTCTATATCTACTTTTACAGGTAAAAACACCTTTAGGACAACACCTCAGGAATTCCAGATTGCCAAAGAGATTCTTTTAAAATTCTGAAATCAAGACAACAAATTCCTGAAATCAGAAAAAAATCCTGACAAATCTCACCCCTGTATCGGCAAAATTGTGTTGCCATTGGCAAAACGACAGCAAGTAGAGCGTCCCGAATATACCGAATATTCGATCGTCAAGCTAATATTAGAATACCATATTGCCAGTTCGAATATTCGAAAAGATATATGCACGTACAGATACGACTTTAATGCTATTTTAATAGGAAAGTTACGGCGCTTAGCAGTGCCAAATGCTGCATTTTTGTCAATTGTAACTTTTTGTGGACCGAGGTTTATTGTTCCCGTCTGTAAAACCCTTGATACAACAGGGGCATGCAAACAAATGCCATTTGAACGGTCCATAATATCAATCGCCATACGTAAAACACCGGCGTGCTTTTACGTGCAATGTTTTTTACCGGTGTGGCATGCACTGAAAAACTTGATCGGCGAGTATCAAATATTCGAATATTCGGTCAAACCCAGTTTTGAATATTCGAATACTAAATTATTCGAATACTAAATTATTCGAATACTAAATTATTCGAATACTAAATTATTCAAATACTAAATTATTCAAATACTAAATTATTCGAAAATGAGCAGCCCTAACAGCAAGCTAATCTAATGATTGAAACATCTACCTCGTAGATTTATACTGCTGACATCACTAGCTACAGCATAGAGTATCCTGAGGAGCTGTAGTACATCGCTGACGGTGGATGCTGAGGGATCAAATGGATTGCTTGATGGGCCACCGCAGTCAGTATCACACAGGAGGTGACTGGAACCATGTCTACTACGCTGGTGGGCTGGTTTAGCTAATCCTAGATGAACAAACTCCTGCAGCATTCAAAGGATATGAGGGTAAATACATGATGTCAATCACATCAGAATGGGAGGAAAAACACACGGCCGTTTATCGTCCGTTACATTTCCGTTACATTTTTGTTATTAAATGTAGTGTACATGATTGTTCATTGCTGCAATTTTCAGAAATGGACGGATTTGGGGGTTAGTATTTTATAGGAAATATCGTTTCACTGACCTGTTCAAAGTTTTGCTTTCTTGGATGGCGAAAAAAACAAGAAAAAAAACGCGTTCGTTTTCAACCTTCGGGCGGCAGTTAACTGGATTTTTTATAGCGCCCTCTTGTAAAATAAGCCCAATTTTTGTAAACGGCATCGTTTTCAATTGGTCACATAACTACACGAGCCGACTGGTTACAACCCGTCGCTTTGGTACACTACGCGACACACACTTGTACTATAATTGCAACCTTCGCCCGTTTTCAGATTGTTAACTCATTTTAGACGCGGACTAACTACATTCGGTCAATAGAGGGCAGTATTTTTTTTAATCCAGTTTTGTTTTTCTCCAACGATTGTTACGCGGAACAATCGTTGGAAAACGATATAAATTATAACTTTTCTTGAAAACTACACCACACCAGGTGCCATCATTTCACAGGATGATTGAGACTGCTATTAACTTACAGTCTAGTAAGGTATTCCGTAATAATTCAGTAAAAAGAATTTGGAGGATTACCAATCGTGTACACTCACTTATTAAACTGACCACATCAACAAGATCCAACAGAAAGTACCCAATTTTGGATATTACTGGATTTAGCATAGGGTTAGGGTTGATTTTTATATTGTTGTCAACCAATACAAGGCTAAAAGCCCCTCTATTAAAGGGTTACGATCAGAGGTGGTAGGATTGCCTACCCAACCACCCATATGGTTTTCCATGGCCAAGATAATCATAATAATAATAATAATAATAACATTTATACCGCGCACTTTCCATTGTAAAAATGATCAAGTGCGCCTTACAATAAAATTCATATCAAAACACAGCTAACATCAAAATTATGAATTAAATACAAGATCTAAATAGAGGATAATTCTCCCGATTCCAGAGGAATTATCCGTTTTCAGACCTATAGAACCAGATAGGGTTAACAGAGTTTTAAAGATGATGTTAATTGCCAAGAGAAGTCTGCGTCATTTTTAAAATTTGTATGTAGATTGCGTATTGTAAAATAAAACAAGTGACTTTTGAGAGCAATTTTTATCAAGTCCCCTCTAGCGCAGCATAGCCCACTGGTGCCATTTGTCTGAAAGTCATCGCTGCGGGCAGCAAAACAAATCGACGTCATAGGACAAACTCCCCTTTTGTGCCTAGTGCTAGACACAAAAAGGGGAGTTCGTCCTATGACGTCAAATTGTTTGCTGCCAGCACAACGACTTTTAGACAAATGGCACCAGTGGGCTAGAGGGGACTTGATAAAAATAACTCTCAAAACTCACTTTTTTGGTATTTCATGGCAGAAATAATTTGCTGTTTGATTTTACAATACGCAATCTACATAAAAATGAAAAATGATTCAGACTTCTCTCACCACAACTTCCTCTTTTAGGCCATCAGCCTGGGGGGTTGGTCGGTATCAAATGAGGGGAATAATGCTAATGGTGATTTTTTGCAAGGTAAGCACCCCTGTAGTTGGGAAAATATGTGATAGCATTGCAGCGGTGGCAGCTTTTGGGGTTATCACCCTTTAAAAAAAAAAAAATGGCCGCCAAAATGCTTGTTACCACATATTATTTATCCGGTAACAAGCATATTGGCGGCCATTTTGAAAAAAAAAAAAAGGTTAACATCCAAGTGATAAACACCCAAAGTGATAACACCCAAAAAGCTGCCATCGCTCACGCTGCAATGCTATCACACATTTTCCAACTCTTGGTGTGTATACCTTGCCAAAAATCGCTATGAGCATTACTCCTCTCGATCATTTGATACCGGTGGCCTAATTTTTTGATAGCCTATTTAAAGGTGAAGAATGCGACAACTTCAGACACTTCCATCCCCATCTCCCTCTTGTTCCCCTCTACCTCCCCCTCCCCTTCCCCTTACTTTTGTTCTCTTTCCAACCCCGCCCCCTTTCCTTTTGTCCAGAGTTGTTCATCACAAGTCTAATCAAAAATCAGTCACACGTCAGCTCACAAGCTACAAGGGAATGCCTTTGTCACAGTTTATTTGAATATCTTGTGACTTGGCTTGAGACCAGACTTGCGATTGGACTCGTGATCGACTTGTGTTGACTTGATTACAACTCTGCCTTTGTCCTCTCAAATGTAATAGTATTTCTCCATCTGTCCGTTTCTGTTTTTATGTCACTTGGCCTTTGAGAGATTCTGCTAGGATCGAAAGGTTAGATCCAAGGTCTTTTGCCTTTGAGAAAACTTGCTTAAGTTTGAAACATTAGGCCAGCTAATTTTGTTGACTTGAATGTTTCAGGCCAATCCAGACTGTTTAGAGTTTGCAGCAGTTTAATTCACCTTCATTTATCGTTTAAAGGTAATTGGTAATACTCCAATTTTTACTGAATTATTACGAAATACCTTACCAGGCTGTAAAAAAGTTAATAGGAGTCTCATTCATCCTGTGAAATTATGGCACCAGGTGTGCTGTCGTCGTCAAGAAAAGTGGAAATTTATATCGTTTTTCAATGATTTCCAGCTGGAAATCATTGGAAAACTGCCCTGTAGCCTTTATTCAAGGCGCGCGTGGCTGCCCGGACAAGTGGCGCGCCCCGGACAAGTGGCGCGCCCCGGACAAGTGGCGCGCCCCAGACATGCTGGCATTCGGGGCGCGTCATGTGTCTAGGTAGCCACGCGTGCCTTGACTAAAGGCTATCTTCCGCCCGACAGTTGAAAACGAGTGCCGTTTTTCTCTCGTTTTTTTTTCGCCATCCAACAACGCAAAACTTTGAACAGGTCAGTGGAACGATATTTCCTATAAAATACTAACCCCCAAATCCGCCCATTTCTGAAAATTGCAACAATGACCAATCAAGTACACTGCCTTTAACTTCTTTTTAATAAATATCATATTCTACCTTGTAGGCAGCAATGAGCTGGGTACAGTTCCTTGTTCTGCGTATATTCTTGGCAGGACCTGTCATCTTCCAGCGTCTCAGGAAGTGTACGTCCCCATTGAGTTGTAGATAAGAGATCATCTCCGTCTTGGGTAGCTGGTCCGAGCCTAGATGTCTCTCCACAAACGGGATGGACCATCGGCCCTGCCAGACAGCATCAGAATAATAATATGTGGTGCTATGAAGTGTTTTACACAAATATCTCAGAGTGCTTCACAGTATACCAAATTGGAATTAGACATATAACTGTACTGTGAATGTGCAGCAGGCAGATCACTGCCAACGTAAGGATAAATATGGCTCAATTTTTCATGTACAAGTCTGTAGAGAAACATGTTATCAAAGTTATTTAAACTAATTCTGTCCGGCTGTTACTGATGATGTAGTAACGCACACAATAGGCAAACAATGGATAGACATTTGTGGTCGTAATCCGTATTCAATGGGTTAAGTTTTCCATGCAATTTGGACAACAAAATATAACCAAAAATTTACAGATCAGTATAAAATAGGACCAGAACTGTGATCTGTAGAAAAAAAGATGAAACTGTCCAAGTGGGAATTTTCAGGCAATTTTTCATGCAATTTGGATAAAAATAAAAAAGAATGCTGAGACCAGTTTTAGTAGAGCCAGAACTGTGATCTGCAGTATAATGTTTGGAAGAAATGTGAGCTGTTTACCTTAACAGTCCCAAGTCCTAAAATATTAATGTGATTTTGCATGCACCCCAGGGAGTTAAGTTACAGGAAATTTTCTCTGGATGGTTCATTATTATTTTTCATTTGCCTCGTTTCAGAATGCTTTTAAAAATACAAGCAAACTATAAGATCAGAAATGTAATCAAGTCACGTCACAAGTCACGTCACAAGTCACGTCACAAGTCACGTCACAAGTCACATCACAAGTCACATCACAAGTCACGTCACAAGTCACGTCACAAGTCACGTCACAAGTCACGTCACAAGTCACGTCACAAGTCACGTCACAAGTCACGTCACAAGTCACGTCACAAGTCACGTCACAAGTCACGCCACAAGTCACGCCACAAGTCACGCCACAAGTCACGCCACAAGTCACATCACAACTCTGGTCTCGACTCAAGTCACAAGCTATCCAAATGACCTGCCACCAAGGCATTCATTCGTCACTGTTCATTCTCTGTAGCTTGCAGCTGACTTATCACCAACTAGTGATTTGACTTGTGATTAACTTGATTCAAACTCTGTACAATACCCCGAGTAATAACCCAACATGGCTAATTTGTCGACCCAGAAGGTTGGAAAATGGCCCCTCCAGGGTAACTTCTTGGTGGCTCACTGTATTTGTGAATCGCCCGAGTTCTTAACCCTGAACCCATGTGGGAACGATTCTTAATCTCTGCTCGGTTTAGTGTACGTACAAGTACTGCCTTATGGGGTACCACACACAATGGGTAACAATGGGAACAACAGGACTCGACTCTGTAAAGAAAGAAGTAAGTCTTTAGAAATCTAGGGACCCTGTAAAGAAAACGCTATGGAGTTTGAGATTTCAATGGGAACAAAGGAGAATAATAGAAGGAAAGTGAAGTGGGCAACAGTGGTACCCTGTAAGGGTGCATATGTCAAGATATGTGTGTGTACTGAGATTAAACTCGGTGAAGAGGACACTTACCTCCGTGTTTTCAGTGAGTGACATGGAAGCATCTTCTGGTCTCAGCTCTCTGTACACAACACTGTTTGGGGTATATAAAAAATATATATAATTAATGTCGTCGGACTAGAAATGTTTGTTACTGAATTTTTCAATAAAGGCAAACATTTTACCAAATTGTTTATGACATTATAGCAACAACAATCTTCAAGAATTTGTATTACTTAAGTCAAAAATTACCCACAGACAACACAGTAATGTGTGAAGTTTGAAAAGGCCATTTCAAAACAAATATTCAATCTTGTAGTCTATCAATTTATGAGGAATCATGTGTGCCCATTGAGGTTTGTATCTAGATATCAAACACAACTTCCCTCTTTTAAGCAAAACAAATTATGCCAAAAAAGACAAATTTAACTGGCCAACATTGAGATCTCACTCATTGGGAACCAGTTAGATCCGGATTTCATTTCCGGTTGGAACTGGTTTTTGACCTCTGGCCCCGGACTTGTACCCTGACTGCTGCTAATGAATGAGCCATAATCACTCACATGTAGGTTGGTTCCCATATACGCCTGAGCTTATCCTGTTTGGTGCCTGCTGGTGTGTGCTGGTATAGCATCTGGATGTACTTGAACACTGTCGAATTGGGGTCCTCACAAAATACCTCCGTCTCTGGGATCTAGACCCCCAAACAAACCAAAGTGTCAAAATGAGAAGTGGTTAGATTTTGAAAAAAAAATTTATTTTTAATTTGGGCATTTTTTCCCGTTTTGTAAATAATTCCAATTTTAATTGATTTCTATCTCCAACATGAAAAACAATTGCATGCCCTGAACCAACCAAAAATATGTTTTGCATTAATTTAAATTTTTTGTTAAATTTTTTTTATTACTCCCTCATTCTATTCATTTTGTTTGACATTTAAATTTGGTCTATTCTTAAATTTCATTTCTATTTCTTACATTATGTAATTAAAAATGTACATATTGATATGACAGCAATATTAAAATTTCTGGTCGATTGTTTATTCCCCTAACTTCTTTCTTTCTGTCTTTATTTTTATCCTGGGTAGCCCGATCAGTGCCTTAGTACTGGTCTCTCGGAGAGATAAGGAATGAATTCCAGTTATATAATCAGGAATGAACAGCTGGAAAACAAACGATCAGGTAGGGACCCAAAACCTGATCCACGTAGTGCACCTGGACAGGAATCGAACCAGGGTCACCAGAGATTAAAGTTGAAGAGATAAACTACTATACCAATGTGACTGTCGGTATCATGATCGGGTTGAAACAAGACCATTTAAACGACTTGTGAAAAACCAATTAGTGATCAGAGATGTGGGATTCTGACATACCCCCGGCAGTCCAGGGCCCCTCAGGAATAGTGCTAGATGAGGACAAGGGGTGGCATCACCATCATCCCTGAAAGAGGTGTCTGGAGAACCTGTACAGGAAAACCAAATAATGATCATGACTTCAGTAAAGGAGTATTTCATATTGTCCGGGGCGGCATCAATTGCTTTTTGGCGCCGCATTCCGTACCTCAAACTTAGCTGATCAATACATGCAATGGGAAGCCAGGCGGCTTGAATAACTGAATAATCACGAGGTCAAAACTGGAGCTTGGAGCTCATTAAAGCCCAGTCGGCTCGTCAAAGATTTCTAATTTGCAGCGGTCACACCATGGACAAATAATCTATTAGTTGAGGTCTTGCTTCATTGAATGTTTATTAAGAGCTCTGGTTTGGGACACAAACTCCCTATAGTGCTGTCAGGTCACATTATCATCATCGTTTAGTTGCTCCATCCTGGGTCGTACCTGGGGGTGGGATCTCCAGGTCTGTAGTCTGCTGGACGTTGGTCCTGCCTGGCCGTGGGTCAAAGGCCGGCACCAGAGCCGAGAACTGTCTCTTCAGGACGTGTTCATCATCCCAGGTTCTTCTTCTACTGCCTCTTGGATCATAGTCCTCTTCCTCCTGGGAAATAGGAAGGTTTGTGTCATCAATGAGAAAGTCATTTCTGTGATTTTTCAATGCAGTATGGCACTACAAGATAAAAGTGACCTTCAGTGTCTTAACCTTCTGGACATTGCTACCACAATTGCAAGTGCAATTTTAGTCTGAATTTTTTGGTTTGAATTCTTTTTTAAATATTTTGGTGTATAATATACTTATTTTGATGATGAATGTTATATTTAAGTATGCTTCTATAATTGTAGGCATGGTCCAGCTGGTTATCATTCAATAACATCTGCTGTACTAAACTGACAAGTGAAGAGGGCACCAGTCACAACAGCTTAACTAGCTATCGTTCGCACTTAGACCAAGGTACGTCACGAACTGACCACCGGTTAACCAATGTTCCTCGATTGAACTTGTTGCATGATGCCAATTCAAGCAAATTTTGTGTCCAGGATGCAGCTCTGGCCACCTCAACCTGATGAAGAGAGCTCTATTGACCGGCCTATTCTATTGACCGGCCTATTCTATTGACCGGCCTATGCTGTTTAAGCCAGTGACCTACCGTGCAGTCTTCATATTCATCCCCTTCGCTATCATCCTCATTCTCATCGTCCAGCTCCTCAGGCTCCGGGCAGAACTCATCGTCCTCCAGCTCAGCCAGTAAGGAACTGGCCCGGCAGTTCTCCAGGAACTCATTGTCGCTCTCGCTGGAGTTGGAGGTCATGCTGCTGGCCAGGACGGAGCTGAGTGTGGAGGCCACTGTGGCCGCCGTGGCGCTGGTGGTAGTGGCCAGTGAGGTGGTGGCCGGCAGGTTGGGGGCACTCTGAGCGCTGCTTAGGAAGTTACCTTTGAGAGTAGTTCAGAATAAAAGCATCCTCAGAATGGTTCATTTGCATGGTGACCGAGGGTGAAGTTTGTTTCTATATTGGAACCTCAGTAGGGGTATAAGGGGTGCCCTTTCCTCAAAAAGGTTTAAATATTAAAACATCTCCCAATATTTTGCCACTTTCTTCTTTTTTGAGCAATCTTTTTCCAGATTGTCTTATTGTTTCTGAATATGCCAGTTTGGTATCTCAAGGGTCAAAGGTTATTCGGGATAAAATTGCTGACGTAATGTCACGCCATGTCACGCCATGTTACAATCCAGATTTCTTTGATTTTATTTCTGCCTAGCCATTCTCAAAGATATAATTATTTTGTTTCCACGATTGGGAACACCATGCGTGCACGTGCCAACACGTAAACACTGGAACACCATGCATGCACGTGCCAACAAGTAAACGGCAACACTAGCAGACACCATGCTTCAAACAACTTGAGGTTTCTCTGACTATGGAAATCTTTACGGTGAAAAGGGAAGGCCCGAACCAATGGGAAAAAAAGGCCAACATGTTTAAGGCAAGCAGACAGAGGTACTGTGTTGTTTTATTTAAGGATCCAATGCATGGCCTCGTGTGTTTTCTCTGACAAAAACATGTAGTTATTAAGATCAAAAATACCACTTAAATCGGAGTCACGGCATCCACTCTGCTAGTCAAAAAATATCTCTCTTTTGTCCACCCTTTGGTCGGTTTTTGGGTCATTCTATAAATTAGGGGACCAATTTTTGTGTCACTGTTACAGCCGACATGTATAGGATTTTGCAATTCAGGACACATTCTTTAATGCCTTCTATCTCCAAGAGTGATTATGTATTTAAAGCCAAACAAGTAAAAAAAATAGTGTGAAGTTAATCTTAATGATACTTGATGGGAAATTACACAGATCAGATTTAACAGGGACACCAAAACGAGTCACTTTTGGACCCCTAATTTATAGAATGACCCCTTTTCCTTGAATGATCTATGCTGGGAACTACTCCAAAGAAACTCAATGGAATGTCCATGATTTCAAAAAGAGGAATTTTTTTTTATCAAGATCAAGCTTCATGAACATGTTTAAATACGATGCAAGCACAAGTTTGTTATCAATTTCTTCAAAGTTCCTTTATTTATGTTTAATCCTATCGTTAGTGTTGATTTATGTTTAAAAGGACACTTCCGATGAAGAGATTTTCGCTTTTACACAAAAAATTACCCCAATAATATTGATTTTGTGGGTGGTTCTTAGAATTTGTTTACACTGATTGAAATTGCCAAGTGATTTAAATCAGCTCTGATACTCTCTAGCATAATCTGAATTTAGATGATTTTTAAGATGGTTTCGCGAGTGAAATATAAAAACAAATTTAAAAACCCTACTCACTGCTGGACAGTCCAGACGACAACGGGAACCTAACAAAGCTGGAGGTGAAGTTGGCATTGCCCCGACCGGACAGCACGGCGTGCCCACTACCCCCGCTGCCGCTACGGCGCATCAGGGCAGGGAAAGACTCCATCAGCCCGGCCACCACATCCCGAGTGCTGGACAGGTTGGGTACGCTCACGCTCATGCTGCTGGTACTGCTAGTGCTGTTAGGTGAGGTGGTAGAGGTTGGGGTACCTAGGGTGGAAGGCAGACACGGAGTGGGAGAACAGGAGGGGGGGATGATTTTGTTTTAGTGCATTCGAATGAATGGGTCAGTTTGGGCACGAGTGCTTTTTGTTTTTCAAAAGCAGAAGTCCATTACTCAAAGAAGAAAGGCATATTTTGAATTAAATGACATTTAGACATTCTCGTTTTCAAGAATGGAAGCATACTCAGAATTTCTTTCCATTGGGTAAATTGGTGGCACACAAAGGGTGCTGGAAGGGAGGACTGTTCTTATTAAACCGGTGGTACGGTACATTGCAATTGAAAGTTAACACTGTGAATGGCAATGGGAAATTTTGTGAAAAGAATTCCCATTCACATTTCACATTTCACACACAACCTTTCCCCCTTGTGAATTCAAATGGGAAATTATTTTTCCCACTTTGAGAAAAGGAGAGAAAATGTTTTCCCACTTGTGTGAAAAGGTGTGAAAATGTTTTCCCGCTTGTGTGAAAAGGTGTGAAAATGTTTTCCAACTTTGGAATTTTTTTTCACATTTTGTGAAATATATTCCCTGGGAAGAAAAAAGTGTGAAGAGAAATTCCCATTTTGAGGTTAACTTTCAATTGCAATGTACTGTATTATAAGCAGTACTGCCATTGTTTGTGACTACAGACAGGCAGTTTACGTCATGGAATATTTCACTAGTGAGGAACGAGTTCCCCGCTTGGGATTTCCATTCGCAAGCCCGATACCAGGCACTGAATGAGGTACCTCAACTGTCAGAGGACAAATCATCAGTCAACTGTCCGCAAGTCAAGGCACAATTTTTCTGAGGTTTTTAAAAAGTTTTTGTTTTTTAGCGGTTCCCGATGTAGTATACTGAATCCTCACAAATTGGATCATTTCAAATTAATTCCTCCTTACAAGGGTAATAGACTTCTGCTTTTCACACTGTTATGAAGAGTGAACTGATGACCATGCAGAACATCACATGCATCTTCACTCAAACACTGGCAACAATTTCATCAAGCATCTTAACAAACTCCTTGGTGCAAGAAATTTTTGTTCGGATTGGTGTTAAGCACATTCGGGGGTAACAAGAAAACACGGACCAATAGCTCCAGGTATAGAACTTTTTACCCGTTCTGCCTGGCTGTTATTAATGGAATACTGGTATGTCAATAAGGGCTCGTGCAGCCAAGCATAACACACAGAATAGGCATACAATGGATTGAGTATGCACAGGAATGCACATATAGACAACTGGCGAGGTGGTCTTTTTCAAACTGCGGCCATGGCCGTCGTCTGTATTCAAGAGGTTATATGATTTGGTATTAAAGTCCTGCACAAGCCATGTTAACAAGTGTCTTTGAAATGTGACATTTTCTTTTAAAATGTAACATTAATGTATACATCCCAGGACACATGGATGTCATGTAATCAAGGCATTGGGCACACCGTTTTTTTTTTTTTACAAAAGTCACCCAATACAAGGGCTACAACAGAGGTGGTGGGGTTGGCCACATTAGGTTGCCAGCCCCACCACCCTTATGGTTTTCCTGTGCCCAGATCTAAATAAAGGATAAATCTTCCAAATTATCCCAATTTTCAGACCTATAGACCCAGGCAGGGTAATTTCCACCACTTCCCCCCGTGGTTTGTGTATTTTTAGGTTTCACAGGAACTATGGTATAACACTGTATAAACCATGATTTTTTTTTAACAAAACTGGTCCACATTGGAGAAATGAATGCTAGCTTAGTGTACCTTTGTGTTCAATGTATTATATTGACAATAATCTATTGTATTTTTCAAAACTGTAACACCTTTTCATGTGACCAATATCCCAATTGGGCTTATGTAAAAATGTGACCTGGCAGCACAAACTGAGTGGAAAAAAAAAATCACAATATGACATTCCGACAGTTACAAGCAGAACAATTTTTTCACTGAATCCATTTTGGGATTTTAACATTTTTTACATTTGAAAACCCCAATTCCATCACATCCCAAAGTATTAAGACTCAATTCAATCTTGAAACCTTTTTGGGGGGGGGCTTATGAAAGAGCTAACAGTAACACACAATACATCAAATGAAAGCATATTGCTTGTATTTTCAGGAAATATCATAATCTCAATTTTTAACTTTCTCCACTTTCCACCTTTTTCATGGTGCAAAGTCACAAATATCAAGTGTTGGGGAACATAATTTACAGAAAACCAATCCCACAGTCGGACCAACCTGAGACGGGCGGAGGAGGCTGCTTATTGGCTGCGTTGCATTCCATCGTGGCCGTGGCAGTCTGCTCCATCTCGGCGACCAGCTCCGGGCTCTCGGCGATGTCTTCGGCCCCGCTCAGCAACCCGCTGCGCATCGAGGTCATGAGGGCGTTCTCTACCATGGAAGACGCCATGGTGATACTGGAGGTCAGGTCGGAGGTCGAGGCGTGGTCACGATCTGGTTCAAAAGGACACATTTTCAGGTGATATTCAACTGAGATGCCAGAAATCGGAACTCCGGATTACATTTCTTTTAGAAATTTTCAAAGTGAACAAAGAAAACTGGCAGGATTTGAACCTGCGACCTCTGGAATACCGTACCGGCGCTCCAACAACTGAGCTATCTTGCCCTACACTGGCAGTCTCCCAAATTGTCAGTATCTTTCTTGGGGGGGGGGGGGAGGGCGTTGGTCAGAAGTCATACATCCATAATTCCGTATAGCCAGGGATCATGCCCAATTTCACGATGGGAAGCGACATTGTCGGGATCACTCAATGAGGATAATTTCTTTTATAGATTTGTATCACTACCTCCACCAATGCAGATAAATTCACGCAAAAGGAAGTAAATGGACATGTTTAAAGATTAATAAAAATGTGACATCCAAAACACTGTGCCAGTTGCCCTTTCAACTGAGCTATCATGCCCTTTCTCGGTGGTCTCCAAATTTGTCAGTATTTTTTTCGGGGGGAGGAGGGGGGTTAAAAATTCCACTGTGTTATTGAAGGGCTGCTGTTACGTACCACTGATCAATAACTCAATATGCCATATTTTTAAGCGAATAAGAACGCTATAATGAAAACATCGTGGAGATTACAAAGAGTAGTGATATCACGCTCATTCGAATAACTTTCTATTTAGAAACGTTTTTTAAGTAATATATGGCATTTCATACACATTAGCTAATTAGTGTCTGATGAATATCATGTGACATTGTCAAGCTTAGACTGAAGAAATACTTCCAAACAAGTGCAAGCGCTAGCATTACGTCTTCTAAAAAAGCCAAGCGTAAATGCAAACAATGGACACCACACTGAATAGAGTGGTCCTATTCATCGCACTTGCAGCCCCCCTTCCGTATGAATGAAAGCTTTGTTTGAAAAAGCTCTATCTATTCATTACAGTCCCATTCAAGAACGATATAGTTCAAACATGAATGGACTGAGTACGTGAAGGAATGCGCTACAGATGTCAACCGGTCTTTTTCAAACCGTGGCTATGGCTGTCGTCCGTATTCAAGGTTAAAACCGTGAATTCATCATTGCAGCACCTTCCTTTGTTCAATTTGGCCTATTTAGTAAAAAAAAAAGGGCAATTTAAACACAATCTTCTCTTCAAAACTGTTTGGGTCAACACACACCTTTTGCCGTAGCTTTATTGCCCCCCGGTGCAGATTCATTCAGGCTGGGTGTAGAGTTGCTCTTTCGGCTGACAAGGACCGTCCCCGATACCCCTCCCCCGCCTCCAGTAGCCCCTACTGCCGGCCCCTTGTCCGTTGGGGTTTTATCCCCCGAGCGAGGGTGGCTGTGTAAGCTGGCGTGCTTGCTGCTTGCCGCTGACAGAGCTGCAACAACGCAAGTGTTAAAGGTAATATATGTAACATTTGCAAACGTCAAAAATAAAAGTACCAAATTATTATGAGATGCCCTACTTGACTGTAAGCAAATAATAGTCTCAAGCATCCTGTGTATCAATTTCGAGCAATGGTTGGCCGACCTTCATTGGTAATAGTCTAGTTCCCCAACCCGATAATTCCCGACGTCTACAAATTGTTTCTGAAGTATACCCAGCACGATATGGGGCAGAGGGGTACCCACCTTTTGTCCCTATACCCTATACACTCTCCAGACTATTGTTACCTAACACATCCCCCCCCCCCCCCCCCCCTAGACATCTGAAAAGAATTCCTGAGATTCCGGGAACACAATGACCAACACAAAAGAGGGGGGGGGGGGATTCCATCTGCCCCATATCGTGCATCATATGTTCTGAAGTAGGATCAGGGAACCAGACAACAAGAACAGCATTTTTCCCAGCATATACACGTATGAACACAAAACTTTAAACAGGTCAGTGTCACAGTATTTGCTATAATATTCATTTCTGAAAATTACAGCAAACGCAAATGCTGTATACTACATTTAAATATTGGTTTGATATTTACACATACATAAATTTACTGGTATGTGTAAATTTTGTTAAATGGACCGAGGCCAAATGCATGCCTCCTGGTCCAAATCAAACAAAATGTCTACGATAGAATGGAGTTTAGTGCAACAAAAAAGGCCTTATACGTTAAAATTAGTACATTAAAATGCCGCTGTAATATACATCATGGAATAAACAAGACGGGGGCCCAGAAAAAATGTTCAGCATCGAGGTCTTTTGGCAGCGTGAGCATTTTGTGATGAATACAACAATTTGTAAAGAGGACGTTCGTTCTTGTCAAATGTTAAATACAGTGGGTATATGTTGCACCAAAGTGGTGCAGAGCAATAAATAGGGGTGAAGTCAGGAATTAACCTAAATAAATATCAATTGTGACCCGCTCTGCACAAAGGGCACACAAGTCGCTGTATGCTTTTACGCATAATGGGCCGTTTCATGTGAAGAGGGTGAAAAATTCTTCAAATAAGTGATTTTTAAGGGAGGGATTTTTTGGCATCTTTGACACCTATATTATCCTAGTTCTTAACCAAAATCTTTGATTTCAGTGAATCAAGTTGGAAAAGGAATGTGTTTGTGTCGAGTGCTTTAATGTATTGCTTTGCTTTTTGTTTTTTAAATGGCTTGTTTCTCCTTAAGTCATTTCAAGAAATTCCTAAAAACAAATATGCAAATTTCCAAATATCTCGTGAATGCAAAATGCTACAGGCCTCAGACATATACCATATGAAAGCTTATAAAATGGCCTTTCCGTCTATATATAAAACACTATTTTCAAATTTTGCAACCTAATTGCCCTTTTTGCAAAGTGGGTCACATTTATCAAACAATCAACATAATGAATACAATTTTTTTTAATTGTTTGAAAATCACCATTTTAGGTAACTGTAATTCCTTGAAAGATTAATTTGAAGGTAAGCACACAAACTGGGAAGAACTGCAATGCATAAACTCAGACAGATACACACAAAAAAAACTTTAAAAAGAAAGTTCTGAAATGCAGCCATCTTTGTGTGGTTCCCGACGGCATGCTGAAAACAAGTTGGATACTACTACACAGGCACCAGACTACTTCTGGAATCTGGTTCCTCACCTTCTCTGTGCTCGGCCAGTACCACTCCCTCCAGTAGCTGGGTCTCTTGCTCCCTCCACTTCCAGTCCATGCCCCGCCCCCGGCCGATCCCACTGACCATCTGACGTAGGACCTGCGAACGCATCAGGCGACGCTGCTTGCGCAGACTCGCCTCCGTGTCCTTAGCCGTCTTACCTGTCATGCCAGCACGGGGACCAGAACAAAAGAAAATCAACATGAAAACACAAGGGACGACTGAGGTTTTACATATATCATGGAGGGCCAGCGGACCACACACTCATCATGAATATTGCGGTGACGAAACTGCCTGTGTGCACTGACCTGTATAGAACGAGCTCATTATATCATTAATTGGAATAATACCGGTACTGCAAAAAAATGCTTTCAGACAATATGAAATGATCCCTTACTCAACAAAGAAGCCACATAAAGAGTATACAAACAACTGATATACAAAAAATGGTATTATGTCGCACTATGCAAAAATATCTTCCCATAAGTCGTTTTTTGTTTTTGGTTTGTTGGCTTCTATTATATTTATATTTCTATATTTTATTTTCAGAAACATTAATATTGATGAATAATGATTAACAAATAAATGTTGATTACTTCTAACTCATTTCTTTGCACTTTTTGTGTTTAAAGGCCTGTATCTCTAAACACACTCGCATTAAATTGGAAAATATGAGTATACAAATGTCAAGACATCTCGAGAACACAAAATGCCACAGGGGTCAAACCTACACCAAATTAAAGCTTAGGATGTGACAAATCCAACTATATTAAACTTTCATATTCACAATTGTTCAACAGACTGAAGTGTTTCATCAACATATTCCTGTCTTGTCCTATGCTATCGGCTAAACACTCCATGAATTTCCAAACGGCTCTCACTCTAAAATTGTTTTAATTATTTTCTCTATTCACTGACATTACTCTAAGAAGTCAGAGTGAAATAATCCAAACTTGAAACTTCAAACTCACTACTGCCCAACGATTCCTCCACAGCCCCAGTCACTGTTCCGTACAGCTCAAAGCCCGATAGTGACAGGTAGTGTGTCTGGCCGCTAGCATTCTTGCCTGTCTGCTGTAACCGGATGTAACGCCATCCTTGTTTCTCGTCTTTGGACGGCTCTACAGGCCACGTCGCGGTAGAACTGAACCAAACACAAAAAACATGAGTTTAACCTCTTGAATACGGGCGATAGCCATAGCCACGACTTGAAAAAGACCACCTGGCTGGTTGACGTTTACACGCGTATTTCTGCACGTACTCAACCTATTCATGTTCCGACTATATTGTTCGGGAATGGGAGTGTAATGAATAGATGGAGCTTTTCCCCCCAAAAAGCCTTCATTCACACAAAAAAGGGGGGGGGGGGGGCTGCAAGTGCAATGAATAGGTCCACTCTATTCAGTGTGGTGCCTATTGTTTGTATTTACTTAGCTGCAGAGCCCGTTCTTGGCATACCAATGACAGCCGGACACAAGGGGTTAATCCCATCCCTTCCAAATCTGCCAAAATCTACTGCCATGTTTTGCTGGGTTTTGTTGGACTCAGGACTGTACACTTTTGCAACAGTACTTAACATGGGGATTGATGCCAAAAATTGAAGAATGTGCTATTGGGTTACTGCAGAGTTTCAGTTTTGGTAGATTCAGGACGGTCCTAGAAAAAACACTGAGGTCAAGCAGGCGCTCATTGAGTACATGAAGCTTAGGGTTTGAAGTGACTTGAAAAAATCCTTGCAAAAGGCGATAGCATATATCTTAAAATATCTAACTTGGAAAAGGCACCTTGTAGTATCAGAATGAAAGTTACAACTTCTGGAAACAATCAATGTGAAACTATCGAATGAATTAACAAAAACATATTTCTGACTTGTTTGATTAAGACACCGCTTACTGGCACGCAGCCACTTAGTTTTATGTAGTCATTTTTTGTTGTCTAAATGTGACCCGCTGTACAAATAAGGGTATTATGTCGCACTTATGTGAAAACACACACAAGGCTGTTCTTTGTGAAGTAGGCGAAATGTTTTGTTCGTTTTTGGTTTGTTGGCTTCTGTTATATCTATATTTTCATAATTTTTTTTCACAAACATTAAATATTGATGAATAAAGATGAAAAAAATAAATGTTGATAGCAATTACTTCTATCTTATTTATTTGCACTTTGTGTGTTTAAAGAGCTATATCTCTAAACACCCTTCCGTTAAATTGGAAAATACGAGTATGCAAATGTCAAAATATCTCGAGAACACAAAATTCCACAGGGGTCAAACCTACACCAAATTAAACCTTAGGATGTGACAAATTCAACTATATATAACTCATTTTTCAAATTTTGCGACATAATACCCATTTTTGTAAAGCCGGTCACAAATTGACTAGATTCTAGTGAGATTCTGCACGTTCCATGTTAAATATCTTCCTGGAATATCTTCCTGGCGCACTTTCTTACTGTTCTTATTTATCCACCTGTCAGTAAAAAATGTCAATACAATGCTATACAAGTAACAATACCAACTCCAAGATCCTCACCCATCCCGACCCTATACACACTGTGAAGAGATCAGATTATCTTGTCTTGTTTCAGTGTGAGGGGCTGGTTCTTCCACACTTTCCTCTGTAGCCCACACCTCGAATGGCCCTTCGCCTTGTGATATGCGACTTGCATAAAAAATAAAAAAAACTCCAAGATCTCACCCTGGTTCATTGAGTGAGCTGTCGTCAGTGTGTGTCATCAGCGTCAGCCAGTTCTGGTTATCCTTGGAGACTTGGAAGAGCCAGTTTCTCAGCGCCGACCGGCCGTAGCCCCTGGCATGGCGTAGCGTATAGGCGGTGGGGATCACCCACAACCCTAGGTCAATGGAAAACCAGGCTTTCCTGTGGGATGGTAGAAATGAAGACAAATCAACTTATGGAGTTGGCTGTATGATCAGAAAGGGGCATGGAATGAGCTTTCGTTCGCGACATTAGATATACGCATGTCTGAAAGTTACACTATTTCAACAAGCTCAGAAACTTTTATTACAAAAAAACATTGAAACAGAATAAGGCAAAAAAATAAAAAATTGTGTTGCCCTTAAATGGGAAAAATCTGGAGGCAGAGTCGGTCGGTCAATTCTTTATTATGATTTTTTTTAAACCATCCATGAAAACAGCACTATACGTCGGAAGGCAAAAACTGAAAAGGTAAGCTTATTTAAAAGTGAGATGGCGAAATGCACGATTGTGCCGCGTAGCTGTATTTAAAGACAATGCGTTCAATAAGAGGTGTGTATTTTGTGCAGGAAAAGGTATGATTTTAAAAATTCCTTAAAAAATCTTTTTTTTTTACTTTTAGGTTCGGTCGCGGAGGGCAACACAACAATATTTTGTTTGCCTAATATGCATAATTGAAACAAGGTATCCAAGAAAGAACTGCCCTTTTTAGGTTCATTACCAGAAATCTACAGTTAACTGTGTAACCTTTAAAAACAATTGGCATCAAAGCAGTAAAATGACATTGAAGAATAACATCGGAATTTAGGGGGAAAAATGGACTCTCAACCTTTCACAGATTCCTTTATAGAGCTGCTTAATGGTAAGCAGAAAAGCTGTGCTAACTATAGCAGAAACAAATCTGCTAGCTTAAGTGCTATTTCAGGGCTAACGCCTAGGTTGTGCTAACGCCTATGCGTATGGAAATTTCTATTCTTGCGTCACTATTCTAAGTAAATTCGTCCTCTAAATGAAATGGACGGACATTCCGTTCTCAGAAAATCGTGTGCTTAACAACCCTATGAAATTGGGCCCTGATCACATTTATTAAAAATCGTGTCCCGAACATGTTGGCAACTGGAACAGGCCATTCCTGAGTAAAGCGTAAGGCCAAAAAAACAAAGTTGTGTTGCCCTCAGCGACCGACCCTAAAAGTCACAAAAGTCGGGTCACTTTAAAAAAAAAAAAATGTAATCTTTAAAGACATTTTTTGAATCTCACCTTTTCCCGCACAAAATGAACAAGTTATATTAAAATCATTGTCTTTAAATACAGCTATGACGGCACAATCATGCATTTTGCCATCTCACTTTTAATTAAGCTTATTTTTTTGCCTCCTGACTTCCCAGTTACACGACATGTAGTATTGTTTTCATGGATGGTAAAAAAATATAAATAAACAAAATTCCACCGACCGCCCCTCCCTCCCGATTTTTCACATTTAAGGGCAACAAGCTTTTTTGTTTTGCCTAAACACACAGACCAACATTTCCACCCAGGAACACCTGGCTGTTCCTATTGAAAACAGCAGAAAACTCCGGATCTCAACAGGCGGTAATCCTGGTGGAACACTCCAAGTATTCCAAACTCTACACACGCTCTCTTGTACTCACTTATCATCGTTGGTGTGACAATTCAAGGCGGAGGTATCTCTGCTCAGTATGTCTTCAAGCCTGCCGTAGGGCAAGGTACGCCCCTCGGAGCAGTTGACCACCACCAGGCCGTACTGGGCTGGGTTGACCCACTCATATCCCGTTCTGAATGCAGGAATAAAACAACGACGTCGTCAGTAAATGAAAATCCAATCACCACAACAGGGAAAGGTTTGGAATGGGTACAAGCCCACAGGGACTGAAGAGATGATTCAGTGGGACAGAGATACAGTTGACCCACTTTTAGGTCAATTGGTAGATTTAAAAATCATCTTAAAAATATCTCCAGAACAATAATATCTAAAATTGGTATTATTTTTGGAAACATGTTGTTTGTCTAAACATATCGTTCCAAATGCTTTGCCTGTTAATTCTGCAGAAATTAATAGCATTGATAGCAACTAAATAATACTAATTCTTTCAATTCTATGAATGCCGCAAACGGGCAACACTACACTAAATAACCCCAAAAGGGCGACACGTGAGTCGCCTATTTAGAGCACTTTCCCCACGCACCCTACTAAAAAACACTCCAAAGGGGTGACTTTCACAATGGGGCGACAGTTATGGGTCGCCCTAACCCACTCTTTTGTAGGCAATTGAGGAGAATTATTTATTTTCTGTAATAATTCATCATTAATTACATTTTATATCTATTATAACACTTGAATTGTTTAATCAAGGGCCCTGGCCATGTACAAGCTTCGGCTCTCTGCCAGCCTCCTCCATTCATCATCTAAAAATGCTGTATATACTCTGTTGTTTAAATGATTGTAAGAAATTTTATAAAAATGATGCGTGGAAATAAATTAATTCAAATCACTCCTGCACACAATTCCAAATTCATCCCACACCTGTGAACCAGATCCGAATGAATGAATGTATTGTCAAACAAAATAGTTGCATAACTATTGCATAAGGGTCATTCCATGAAGTTGGGACACAAAGTGTTACATTTTGCTACTTTTCCAGTTACGTGCCATCTATCAACTAAATTATTTGAATATTTATTCCTAATATTTGTCTAGGATGTTGGACAGTATTTGGGCAAGTTTTGTACCATTCGAACATTAGTATCCCGAGAAATTTGACACTTCGTGAAAAATTTAGGACTTGGATGTAACGGAACCACGGTGTCTCTTTTACACCTTTTTTGTCGTGTTGCAAGATTTATTGTACAAACCTTCTCTGCATACTAATAACTGACCACAAAATGGAACCATGCAAATTTTTATAAGGTTATTGTAGATAAATTACAAGGGATATGTTGAAAAATATGTATCGAATATCACACTAGGGTACACCATGTTAAATCATTTATAGCTACTGATTCACTTGTATTTCAGGTAAGAGTATTTAACTTGAGGTCCATTCTGTGTGTTGTACATGTACTTAAACATGCATAGCAAAACTGTGTAGTGATATGTAGCAGCACTGAAATTGCCTCACAACAGGTTCTGGATGTAACAGGGACACCGTGTTCCAACTTGGTGGAATGACCCATAAACTGATAAAAAAAAAAAAAAAATTGTTTTTTTTTCAATTAAAATGAGCATTTACCCGGTAGTTCACATTTGTGTTTTTCTACCACATGTTAAAAGGAACGTTAAATTAAGTTCAAGTGGATATCCATTGCTTTTTTTTTTCCTTCAACAGAATAGAACAGCCGGCCTATTACTTTGCGTTGGTGCCGATCCAATAGATGATCCCGTTCTCATCAAAGTCGTGGGTGTGCCTGAAGGTGACGGGAGAGCCCTCCTTCATTCTCTTGACGAAGGCGAAGCTGGAGCGCTCGTAGTCGTACCACTGCTTAGCAACCTGAGACAAGAGGAAATGACGAAAGAATGGGCCGTGGAAACTAAGTATTAGGTAGCTCTTGAAGAGGCGACAGTTGATGTACGGAGAGAATAAATGAGATGGAAGGTGTTCCAGTGGCCTTTCATCATTAGTTTCCCGTCCAAATTTTCAGGTACTCTACTCTGTCTCATCACATCCTCTGTTAACCCTAACCCTGCTGAATGCAACAGAATGCACCAATGGTAAAAAGTTGTTGCATTAATAGCAGTCAAGGCATGTCTCCTGGTCTGATGCATTCTTTTGTATTTAGTATTATACATGTATAAGCCTCCAGCAACAAGGCTGGTACAGATGAGTTCACTGCACAGTGCAACATTGCATTTGCCAGGGTTCTTATTTCAGCTGTGTTGCATTCTGTTGCATTTGGCAGGGTGCTCAGAGAATACCTCTTGGGGGTTAGGGTTAAGGTTCCAAATGCTAGTACTGTGAGATTTTTTTCCCCTCACACTGCCCCTCTGGGACGCCTTACCTGTATAAACCTGTAACCTGCTTCCCTTCCACCTATAATCTTTCACAATTCAAACAAAATGTGAATAGATGCCTTCTATCTCTGTGATTTCTGTTTTTTCTTGTCTTTTGTAGCACACACCTTGAGTGGCCTTTTGGCATTGTGTTGGGCAATACCCATAAAAAAATGAAAACATGTCAGGTATCGAAAAAAATGACATTTCAAGTTGACAAGAAAGGGCAGGGGTTACAGCCCTCAAATACTTGCCATCAATTAAATTTTAGGTTTTTAAAATCAAAATAGGACAATGCATTCTAATACAAATTTTATTGGTTTTATTTAGTGCATATTGATGGTGGTTACACAATAAATACACAAAAATGAATATGTGGACTAACTACACATGACAAATCCGGCAAGAAAGTATAGGAATATACATCTTTACCATTGGCCCCCATATTGATGGAATGACCCATTTACCATTTTCAGTAGATATCTCTCTAGGCTAGCCACGGTGGTGAGTGGTTCCATTTTCAGCGTTCGCCCGGTGCGATCTATCAACGATGTCTCTCCGGACGCCCTCTCTAGACGAAACCGCAACCTCCTTGTCAAGACCTGGACAAAAGAAAAAAAATCAAGAAATACTTTTCTAGGGAAACACCACAGTGATTAAGTCAGGATTGACAACTGAACTCAATTGTCAAGTTGTAAGTCTATTTATTCCCTTTTTTTGGGGGGGGGGGGGGGAGTGTTTCAATCTTGTCTCTATCAATGGTTTTGATTATATTCGCAATTATGTTATGTACAGATGATTTTTCATACTTTAAACAATTAAAGCAATAATGTAACTATGTTTGTGACATTCAAATCAATTACTGTTTCTACCAATCACATTTTGCTGTCAAGGTAACAAGTTCATGAACATTCACACAGGCTACAGAACACATTTGAGCATGGTGGAGACCAAATCATGGATTGTTTTCAATTTTAGAATTAAATTAAAACCAACAGAGAGATTTTTTGCTGGCGTACTAAGCCAAACGGCAACATTTCCTGGATTAACCTCTTGAATACGGACGACAGCCATAGCCAGTTTGAAGAAAAAAAAACACCTGACTGGTTGATGTCTATAGGCGCATTCCTGCATGTACTCAATCCATTCATGTTTCAACTAAGTTGTTCTTGAATGGGAGTGTAATGCTAATAGATGGAGCTTTTTCAAACAAAGCTTTCATTCACACGAAAATAGGGGGGGGGGGGGGGGCTCTAAGAGTGATGAATAGGACCACTCTATTCAGTGTGGTGCCTATTGTTTGCATTTACGCTTGGCTGCACAGCCCTGTTCTTCGCATACCAGCACCCCATCAATAACAGCCGAACGCAAGAGGTTAACTGAAGCTGGCTTTTATATTTCTATAAAATACCTACCTGTAATCCATAGCTTGAACCTGGCGTATCATACAGGAACATCGGAAGTCTCTCTATAGACTCAAGTACAGCGACTAGCTTACGGACTAACATCACAGCAGGCGTTACCACACTGGGCAGGAGAAAAGAACCAACAATTGATGTATACAATGCCCAAGGGGTTAATTTCACCGAGCGCTAAGCACACAAATTTACCTAGCATGAAAAGTCTCCCTTGGTGTAACAAGGACTCACAAATGTTCATGTGAAGTATATCTTATTCAAAGTAAACAAATAAAACTGGTAGGAGATTTCAACCTGCGACCTCTGGAATACCGTACCGGCGCTCTACCAACTGAGCTATCTTGTCCTATGTTAATGGTCTCCCAAATTGTAGGTGTCTTTGTAGGGAGGGGGGGTTAGTCAGAAGTCATGAAGTTTTTTTTTACTTGTGATTGGTATTCAACCGTTTTTTTCCTTAGCTTAGAAATCACACAGTGCCACACAACAAAGCAAGAAGTACTTTGCCAGCAGGTGCTATAGCATAACCTGCCACAAAGTGCAATATCACATTGCATATCATTGGCAAAGTCAGTAACGCGTATGAGCATGAGATGATGAGGCAAGGAATCTTCAATAATCAATAAACTATAATCAATCAAATATAAATCTTATGCTCTTCATTAAAAATGGGATTCATTTTTACCCTTGGTCATCCTCCGTATCTCGGAAAGCCGCTTTGAACAGGCTGATCCTTTCTCTCAGGTGTCGGTCGTGACATGCGACGTGGTCAAAACCCTGGCAAGAAAAGTGTGACATGGCTATTTTTAGTTCCTCTGTGAAGCTTATAGGCCAAGATGCTACGACTTACATCATTTAGACAGTACAGCAAGGCTTGTACCAAGCCACTGCTGTGAAGCTCACAGGCTGAGATGTTGTGACTTACGTCATTTAGACAGTACAGCAAGGCTTGTACCAAGCCACTGCTGTGAAGCTCATAGGCCGAGATGTTGTGACTTACGTCATTTAGACAGTACAGCAAGGCTTGTACCAAGCCACTGCTGTGAAGCTCACAGGCTGAGATGTTGTGACTTACGTCATTTAGACAGTACAGCAAGGCTTGTACCAAGCCACTGCTGTGAAGCTCATAGGCCGAGATGTTGTGACTTACGTCATTTAGACAGTACAGCAAGGCTTGTACCAAGCCACTGCTGTGAAGCTCATAGGCCGAGATGTTGTGACTTACGTCATTTAGACAGTACAGCAAGGCTTGTACCAAGCCACTGCTGTGAAGCTCATAGGCTGAGATGTTGTTCTCATCCTTCAGGAGAAGGGTCAATGACTCCAAAGCTGTCTTCAGTAGTTCAGACCAGCTATACTCCCCCTCACTTGGCTGTATTTACAGAAGAACAGAACCACACAGATTACAGATTAGACTATAGTCACTGTTTGCACTTGGACGTTTGACTTGCGGAAATACCAAGACTGTTACAGTAACCAAGTTAGTAAAAACATGCATCCACCCATCGTCAACCAGTCTGAGAATCACTCATAAATAAAACTGTTCATGCTATCTGGTTTCCAGCAGTCCGTCACTCTCAAGAAAAGTGGATTTTTGTATCAATTTCCAGTGATTGTTGTCCGACCAGCATTAGAAAAATTGACTTTAAAAAAAATATTTTCCACAATTTACCAACTTTAGTATGTCCTCGTTTTGGCAATTCGGTCTTTTCACAACTCGGGCGCTGCCAGCGACAAGCCGGGGAGAGGCCAAATTACGCAGTGCATTATGGGAAAAAGTCAACATCGCAAGTGGGTATCGCCAATGCATCGACCGTACTTCTTACACCCCTTCTCCGCTAAATCTATCAACTAATCTCTCTTCTTTCCTGTACAAGGTATTCTCGGATTAGTCATACATTTCTTTAACTCATCCACTCGCATTCGAGTGAGATCCATGCTGCTGTACATGTACTGTCCACCATCTAATACAATGCGATAGACGCGATGTCGACTCCGAAAGTGGGAAATTGGCCTTTCCTGGCTTGCCGCACTAAGTTGTGAATCGACCGAATTGGCTACACATCTGTGAATGGGTGCAAGCCAGGTAGTCTAGCTTCCCGACCTGATAATCTATAAATTGTTCCATTTTCTCTGAAGTAGGGTCTAGGAACCAGGCTACAAGAACAGCATTTTTCTCTGTTTCCCCAACATCTATGCACGCAAAACTTTAAACAGATCAGTGTTTATACAGTATTCACTATCAAATACTAACCCCAAATCCATTCATTTCTGAAAATTACAGCAAAAGCAAATGTTGTATACTGCCTTTAAAGTTTATTTATTTGTCGTTATTATCTCGTACTTTGACAATAACTCTGGAGAATATGTGACACAAAAGATTCCGAGGCTTATTACAGAGTAACGGATGGCACAGATTGACTGCTTACAAACTAAGCCAACTTTTCTAGGGCTAACCTTGGACAGGTCACTGTGCATCTCGTAGGCTTGTTCGATCTGTTGGACGATGCAGTGAAGCTTGGCCACGATGTCACGGGGGTGGGACTCCGCTGCCTTGAAGTGACAATCGTACAACTCACGAGCCAGATTCTTCACCTGAAAATTCCAGCAAATCAGCCCAAGAAAATATTCATTTTTAAACTTCTGCAAAAAGTCATCCGAAAACTTAGTGCCCTGATTTTTCAACAAAATGAAGGAAGAGACCTGTACTGTAACTTAAATAATGTGAAAAAGTAACGGGTAAGAATTACGGTATGAAACGTTTGACCTCCAAGGCACAATTTCATGGAGCTTCTCAGCAGAATATATTACTTAGAAATCATGTGGCTGAGAACCAGTTACAAGCAATACAAATAACATGGTATATTAACTGGTAACTTATTTATGCTATTAAAGCAAATCTTTTCGATGTTTAGCAACATTTTAAAGAGGCAATTTTGTGGTGAGAGAAATCCGAGTCATTTAAAATTTTTATGTAGATTGCGTATTGTAAAATCAAACATGAAATGCCAAGAGAGGTTTTGAGAGGTATTTTTATCAAGTCCCCTCTAGCCCACTGGTGCCATTTGTCTAAAAGTCGTCGCTGTGGGCAGCAAACAGTTTGACGTCATAGGACGAACTCCCCTTTTGTGTCCAGCACTAGGCACAAAAGGGGAGTTCTTTCTATGACGTCGATTTGTTTGCTGCCCGCAGCGACAACTTTTAGACAAATGGCACCAGCGGGCTGTGCTGCACTAGAAAGGACTTGATAAAAATAGCTCTAAAAAGTGATTTTTTGGTATTTCATGGCAGAAATAATTGGCTGTTTTATTTTACAATACGCAATCTACATAAAAATAAAAAATTACGCAGACTTCTCTCAGCAATCAACATCGTCTTTAAGATTTGAAGATTTGCAGGGTGAAGATAACAAATCAAATGGCGGAGTACCAGCTGCAAGCAATACACATAATGTATTTTGACTGGTAACTTATTTATGATTAGCAAAATTTTAAGATTTGAAGGTTTGCACGGTGACCACAGTAATCAGATTTGTGGTAGCACCACGTGGCAACTCCTTGTTTTCTCTCTTTTTATTTAAAACCCCTGGTGTCCGGCTGTTATTGATGGGGGCTGGTATGCCAATAACGGACTTTGCAGCCAAGCGTAAATGCAAACAATAGGCACCACACTGAATAGAGTAGTCCTATTCATCGAAATTCCGTGTGAATGAAAGCTGTGTTTGAAAAATCTCCATCTGTTCATTACACTGTCATTCAAGAAAAATATACTTGAAACATGACTGGATTGAGTATGCGCAGGAATGCTCAAGCCAGATGTTATTTTTCAAACTACGGCTATGGCTGTCCGTATTCGAGGTTAAAGCGAGTTGGCACTTGTCGCTACCGCAAATCTTCTTTTATAGCAACATTTTGTGCTTAGCGGCTCCGTGACATTGACCCTTCCGGTACTGACCTTCTGTTTGACCTGCTCCACCTTGGAGCGCAGCCTCTTGCCTCTCTTGCCCGTCCAGCTCGTGGAGAACTCCGGCCCCAGGGAGGTCTCGGCGGTGAAGGTGTGCTTGGTGCCCCGGTTGGATTCGAACACGAACCCGGCCAGATCCTCGCGCAGGATGGTGGCCTGGTTAAACACACAAAATAAAACCATTGGAGAATGACCGGTCCCAGGCATGAGTCGCATTCAGGATAACAAAATTTCAGCCCAAGCGGTCAACTTTGATTTTTGGACCTTTTTGATGACTGCGGACCCCTTGAGTCAGTGAAAATGTCATCAGAATTTTTAAAAATGGAAAGATGGATGCTACTCCCCAAATACTGATGAATTTTGTCCGATTTGTTTTTGCGAAATTGGTCCCAGGCATGAGTTGCATTTGGAAAAAAAAAACTTGGGAAAAGCCAAGACCCAAGTAAGTGACCATAGATTTATCCCATTTGGGTGTCAACATCAGTCTTTAGGGTGACAAAATCAGTCTTAAGTGTGTACAATTTAACTCTACTTACTTGTTGCCCATCTGAATTGTGTACGATAACCTCTCCATCTTTCTTGCACTGTAAGGCCCAGTTACCAACCACCAGCTTGGTGGGGCCTACACTACTCAGGATGGGCTGGCTGCAGGCACCGGCTCGTACCTGGCTTCTGGCACGCTGTAACTTCTCCAGAAACTCTCCACGGCTCTCTACAAATAGGAGTGTCGGGTATCTTTTAGCAGAGTTGTAATCAAGTCACTCCCCAAGTCACTCCCCAAGTCACTCCCCAAGTCACTCCCCAAGTCACTCCCCAAGTCACTCCCCAAGTCACTCCCCAAGTCACTCCCCAAGTCACTCCCCAAGTCACTCCCCAAGTCACTCCCCAAGTCACTCCCCAAGTCACTCCCCAAGTCACTCCCCAAGTCACTCCCCAAGTCACTCCCCAAGTCACTCCCCAAGTCACTCCCCAAGTCACTCCCCAAGTCACTCCCCAAGTCACTCCCCAAGTCACTCCCCAAGTCACTCCCCAAGTCACTCCCCAAGTCACTCCCCAAGTCACTCCCAAGTCACTCCCAAGTCACTCCCAAGTCACTCCCAAGTCACATCACAAGTCACATCACAAGTCACATCACAAGTCACATCACAAGTCACATCACAAGTCACATCACAAGTCTAGTCTGAAGCCAAGTCACATCACAAGTCTAGTCTGAAGCCAAGTCACAAGCTATTTAAATGAAGTGTGACAAAGGCATTCCCTAGTCATTCCTGTTCATCCCCTGTAGCTTGGGATCTTTAATACTTGTGATTGACTAGTGATTTGACTTGTAATTAACTTGATTACAATTCTGTCTTTTAGAGTTCTTACCGACAGCAAGATCATGGCACATAGTTAAGCCTGTTTTCCATACAGTAGTAATGAATGCTGATAGCACGCAAAAGATCGAACATCAAGTAATAGTCATTTGATGACTTATCTCAGAATGGAGTTATTCATTTATTTTAATTCTTTCTGGTAATGACGGCAAAGAAATGTTCAATTTTAGAAGTGGGAGAGAAAACCCCGAATTGATATTCTGGGGGAAACCCACGGAATCAGGCAGGGACTGAAAACCCAATCCACGTCAGCCATGGTCGGATTCGAACCCGGGTCACAGCGGTGGAAGTCGAGGAAAGTACCACTAGGTCAACCTGACTCCCCTAGGGCACACCGATATGAACTGCCTTAAAAGAAGTCCCGATCATATGATCCCAGGCCAAACCACAGATACATCCAGTATTAGCCTACCTGAGCTATCGCAGCCACCCTCTGGGCTACCACTAGAGTACATAGTGGCCAGCTTGCCATCCAGGATAAACCTGAACCAGCCGTTGCTGCCATTAGACAGCTCCAACGCCGCCGCGTCGCTCCATATATACAGACAGTCCCTGCCCCGGGCCATGCACCAGTCCTTCCAGTGGTAGGGACGACCGGCCACAATCTCCTTGGCATCCTCCAACTCTTGATCTCCTGCCTCCTGAAGAAGACACACAGATGCTTTTACAGAGTTTTTTTTATCAAACTCGTTTCAGTATTCAGAAGGTAAATTATCAGTATTTTGCTAAGAAAATCCGTATTTTCATGAAATTTAAACTTTACCTGAAAATCAGATATTTTTTCTGAGCTTGTGCTATGCGTGCGCGCCGCATGCTTGGTGAGTTTAACGAATCCGCACGCTGGGTGGACTGTCTCCTTACATGCCTTATCTGTTCAGTTGGGATCGCAATAATAAGCCAGTACATGTGCAGTATAATACAGGCATGCAACTTGGAATTAACAAAAAAACGATGAAATTACAATCTTTACAAGACTTTGTACAGTGTTTTTCAATTTGCGATGGCATAAGTGTGAAGTAAACAACGAGGAAAACAGCTGATCCGAGGAAAAGTTGCATGCCTGATATATGCATGACAAAACATTTCATAAAATCCATATTTATAAACAAAAACTTATAATTCGATATTTTTCATGATTTTCTGTATGAAATACTGAATATGCCTACTGGTTGGCTGGCTCTGCTTTCAGCATCAATGTGATGGGTTTTGGGCTCAATTGGGAAATCAGCATTTGAAATTGTGGCATATCTCCAATTTTCTTGTACCGAACACCATCCTTGGTTCTCAAATTTTGTTTACAATACTGAGGGCGCCCTTTACCGAGGCTGCACCTAGGGGATTTATCTCCGTATTTTAAAATTTCAACCCGTCCAATTTTGCTGTTTTTACCTATCATCATCTTGTGATGTTTTATTGTTTGCTTAGTTTTGACGAAACTTTCTTGCCTGGTGATCATCAGGACGTAATATTCTGCATTTTTGATGCATTTTATTGTTTGGTTTGACTGTCGTCGGCATTTCGAGACTGATGCTGTAACTAGTCATACGGCTATCTATTTCCGACACAATGAGGTCCGGGAAGATCTCTTCGACATGTTTAAAACTCCTTCTGCTGTCTGGCTTTCTTTGTTGGATATATGTTGGAAACCAAGCATCAGGGACACCCTACTGTAAACTCTGTCGTTATGTGATGCCCACGCTGCCAATTATCCGTGGTGAGTTAAGATCCAAATCGACACTTCCATGCTGTACTTGGCAGTCTAATTTGCCTCGTGTTAAGTGGTCTAGTCACGGCTCAACATGTTTATATGTGCCTTACCACCACCCAGCAATGGACATTACCATCGCTATGGATATCTCCCTGAACCCAGGACCATCAATTTCATCCTCATCCTTTACATATTTGAAGCCGAAGAGCTTGCCTAGGCCTAACGTCACATCAGCAGCTGGGAGTGAAGGGGCGTACTATGGTCGGTCTTGTGCCCAGGTTCAAAGTCGTCGCATTAGTTATTCTGCTTCACAGCTTCTTTGTCTTCGGACTAAAAAAGCATTGCCAGATATGACTCGAAGACAGATCCATATTCTTGGCATCGCAAAACGGCCGAGGGGAAGCAGAGGTGGTCGTCAGTCAAGTTTTGATCATCATGCTGACATCATTCCTATCCCCATCCGTATAACTCCAAGGACATGTACAGTTCCTACCATCACTTCCTACACAGCTACGCCTCGAGAGAGAATGCTAGTCGACGTTGCTTGTCACCCATACTCGCGGGAAATTCCTGTTATTATCGGAAATCGACAACATTCACATTCTTTTAAACATTCCGCAGCTTATCCGCAACTACTGGTTGATGTTCCTATTGTTGGAGCTGTCAATGCACATGTCAATAAACATCAAGATTTTAAAATGTGTTCCATAAACGTCAGGTCTCTTAAAAACAAAACAGCTGACTGGGTCGACTTTGTCTGTTCAAGCAGTGTTGATTTTTTCGCACTAACTGAGACATGGTTAAAAGTTACGGATGATGCACATCGGATTCAAGCAACACCCATTGGCTTTAAGCTGTTTGATGTTCCTCGTATAGGACGGACGGGCGGCGGTACAGCACTTCTTGCCCGTGAGACTCTTGAAGTCACTAGACAGTTTGCCGGAGAATATCGGTCATTCGAATCCTCCGAATGGTTAATTAAGACTACATCACAGACTTTAAGGCTGGTCATTATTTATCGTCCACCTTATTCAGCCTCCCATCCGGTTGGGGTTTCAATCTTTTTTGACGAATTCTCCAATTATTTGGAATCTTTTGTCATGTGCAGTGAACCATTAATTATTACAGGTGATTTTAATTTTCATGTTGATAGCAGTAAATGTAATGATGCCATACATTTTCTTGAGTTATTGGAATCCATGAATTTGAAACAGCATGTTGATTTTCCCACTCATATCTGTGGTCATACATTAGATTTGGTTATTACTAGACAGTCAGAATCCTTTGTGAATGGTCTGGTCCCTGATCGTTTGTTTTCAGATCACTTTGCAATTACATGCTCTTTGAACTTTACAAAGCCGTCTTTGTCTGTCACTAATGTATCTTTTCGAAAGACTAAAGCCATTGATGTTGACAAATTTAGGAATGACATCTTGAGTAACATGTTTTCATCTTTGGGTAACAATGTACATGTTAATGACCTTGCCATTTCTTACAATGCCACTCTTCGCTTTTTACTTGACATTCATGCTCCTGTAAAAACAAAAACCATTGTGGTGCGGCCTCTGGTGCCTTGGTTCAATAATGACATTAAGTCAGCCAAGCAACGTAGAAGAAAGTTTGAAAGGAAATGGCGGATGACTAAATCGGAATCTGATTTTATTCGGTTTAAGCGTTTAAGGAATAGGGTCACTCTACTTATGAATCAATCTCGATGTGATTTTTATAATAATTTTATTAAAGAGAACAGCAGCGATCCTAAGCGGTTTTTTAAAGCTAGTACATCCCTTTTTAACATTCGCACTTCAGCGCTTCCTCCGCATTTTGACGATTTTCAGCTTGCCAATGACATGGGCTCATTCTTTATAAATAAAGTTAAGTCCATTCGTTTTAGACTGACCAGCCCTGATCAGCTCAGTTTTTTGTCTCAACACATATCTGTTAACACATTCGATTTCCCACATCTTACTGATTTTGATTTTGTCACTGAGGATTATGTGAGGAAACTTATTACTGGTTCGTCCAAGAAATCGTGTTTGTTGGATCCAATTCCAACTTATTTGTTGGTTGATAACTTGGATGTTTTATTAACTTTTGTTACCCGAATTATGAATGCTTCCTTAGAATCAGGTTGTTTTCCAAAACTTTGGAAGTCGGCAGTTGTGCTTCCTCACCTGAAAAAAACAGGTCTAGAAGCCAAGGTCGAAAATTATCGTCCAGTTAGTAATTTACAGTTTATTTCGAAGATGCTTGAGAAAATTGTTTGTGACCAGTTGCAATCACACCTTACTTTGCATAATCTTCTTCCTACATTTCAGTCAGCATATCGGAAGTTCCATAGTACTGAAACAGCATTATTGCGAGTGAAAAATGATTTGTTACTGGCCATGAACAACAAACGGGTTACCTTGTTGGTTTTGCTCGACCTAAGCTCTGCTTTTGACACCTTAGATCATAATATCCTTTTGGATATTTTAAGAACAAAGTTCGGAGTTGATGGTAATGTACTCCAATGGTTCAGGTCATATTTGTCTGGGAGATCTCAACGTGTTTTGATAAATGGCATTATGTCTGATGAGTACGACCTTGAGTGGGGTGTTCCACAAGGTTCCTGTTTGGGTCCACTGTTATTTACTTTGTATACTAGTGAGTTGTTTGACATTGTAAATGCCCATGACCTCCAGGTTCATTGTTACGCGGACGACACACAGTTGTATATTTCATTTTCACCTGATGTAGTTGGGAGTCAAGAGTCAGCTTTGTCTGTCATGGAATCATGTATCAAGGACTTACGTACTTGGATGTCCGTAAGTGGGTTATTTTTAAATGATAGCAAATCTGAATTTCTGATTATTGGTACACGTCAGCAATTGGCAAAGGTTAAGATAGATGGGATACAGGTTGGGGGATCAGTAGTCAACTCTGTGACTGTTGCCCGAAACTTGGGAGCGTGGTTTGATGTTAACTTATCTATGAAAGATCATATTGTTAGAACGTGTTGTTCAGCATTTTATTATCTTCATAATATTAGATCCATTAGGAAGTTTTTAACACGTGCTAGTACTGAAACACTTGTCCATGCATTCATTACTTCCAAGCTGGATTACTGTAATAGTTTGCTCTATGGGATACCATCTGTGCATTTAGACCGTCTTCAGCGGGTTCAAAATACTTGTGCCAGGCTTGTGTGCAACATGTACAAGTACTGTCATATCACACCTGTTTTTATCGATCTTCACTGGCTTCCAATTAAGTCTAGAATTGTTTTTAAAATCTTGCTCCTCGTTTTTAAAATTTTACACGGTAAGTGTCCTGAATATTTATCCCAGCTTATCACCGTTCGACCTCTGCCCCGTTATGGTCTTCGTAGCTTTGATCAAAACAACTGCATTCTTCAGCACCCAATTACTCGTAGCAAAACTAACTTAGGTGATCAGGCTTTTCATTATGCTGCCCCTTCGCTGTGGAATAAGTTACCAGCTTATGTGAGGAATGCCACCAGTTTAAGCCGTTTTAAGACGCTGCTAAAAACTCATCTTTTTTCAAATGCTTTTGATTTGTAATGGGTTTTATTGTATTTCTATTTACTGTAAGTAAAATATTTTTGGAACAATGAATTTTACTCGTATATTTCAATGATGTATTTCTGAGCCTGCCTTGTATTTTTAATGTATTTGGTGATTTTAATGTATTAATTACTAGTTCTATGCCTAGTTTATTGTTGTACAGCGCATTTGAATATGTTAAATACAATTTGCGCTTAATAAATACCATTATTATTATTATTATTATTACAAAACCTACTAGTACTGAACATTGTTGTTAAAAAAATAAAACGGCAACGGATTAAAAACAAAATGTACTGGGTATTTGGGCTGTTTGTATTTCCCAAACGGCCGCAGCTTTATGTTGAAGAGTGACAGGTGGCTATTATTTTCCCAAGGAATAGAAGGGAAAAGCCAACTGCTGCTTTAGAATTCGGTAAGCTTAGAAAGTTTGAACATGATTCAATGGTCGGCACATGTTCAATTAGAATCAAAAGAGGGCGCATTTCAAATACGACGCAAGAGGGCGCTATTTCAAAGAACGGACACCATGTTGGCAGACTGGCAGCTGAAAATCACTATACTGAACGATCGCTAAACCGAACAAAATCTGTGGATCCCGCTTTGTTCGTTATAGCGGTATTCCACTATATTTGGTCCTCTTATGGCGAAAAAGAAAGGGTTGTCACAGTGCTTGTGACTAAGAATTCTTTAAAACCCCAAAAGTCTCAAATCCTGCAATTTTAATATGATTTTGCATTCACCCTAGGGAGTTGTGGTTAACTCCTATCTGGCTGTTATTGATGGGAGCTGGTGTGCTATGAACAGGCTGCGCAGCCAAGCGTCAACACAAACAGGCACCACACTGAATAGAGTGGTCCTGTTCATCGCACTTGGAGCACTCACTTTCGTATGAATGAAAGCTTTGTTTGATAAAGCTCAATCTATTCATTACACACCCATTCAAGAGAGGTTAACTCAGAAAAAAAACACTTCATTGAATGACAACGGATCTTTTCAGTTTACTACAAATTCCAACCAAATTTGCATGGAGGCAACCAACTTGTCAAACATCTCTGGACGAAATATTCATCTTGTAAGACCTTTTCTAACCTGTTTCTTGTCATGTGAGATCGGTCCTTCCTCCTCGATGACCTCGGGAGGACCAGCCAATGAGGAGACTTTACTGAAGATGCCGAGCCGAGCGAAGTGATCTAGGAACAGGTCTTGTCCCTTCCGCATAATGTCTTGGATGATCTGTAGAGCTGTCAGGTGGCCGTCGTCATCATCCTGGAGGGTTTATCAAGATGAGACCCAACTCTAAATGTTCCCGTTAACATTTGTTGAATGTTTTCATCCATCAAATACAAACGACAACTCAGAAAGCAAAATACGCAGGGTGCTGCATGGAGGAAACCTGTCGAAAGCAAGTGCTTTCACGGGACTAGTTGTCTTTACGCATATTTTAACATCAACATGCAAACAGCTTATTAACCCTAACCACATAGGCACTTTTACTAGGTGTCTTCAACCTGTCAAAATCCAACACTGTGCAGTACATGTATACCTACATGTATGGCACATTCTTTGGAATTGGATAAATTGGGGCATCATAGCTCCATGTAAAGTAATGGTGCCAAGCCGCTACGTCCTGAACCCATCAAACTACAACACAACCTTCTGTTGGAGTTGGTAAGGCTTGGGGTAGTTAGAGTTAAGGGATATTTTCATATTGTCTGAAAGTGGAATCAATTGCAGTAACGCCATTTTTTTATTTTTTTTTTATTTTTTATATTTGCAGTACCAGCATTAATGGCAACAATGCAAGATCTCCACTAATGGAGATCTCTACTAAAGCCTATTCAGCATTTAATGACTGCTGCAAACTGGAAATCTTTGACGAGCCGACTGGGCTTTAATGAGCTCCAAGCTCCAGTTTTGACCTCATGATTATTCAGTTACTCAAGACGGCTGGCGCCGCAAAGAAAAGCAGCGGTACCGCAATCGATACCGCACCTGGACAATACGAAATGTCCCTATATAGTGAGAGACAGAGAAAACAAAGTTACAGACAGACTATAGTACCGATATATGAAATCACAGAAATTACGTAAGCTTACCGTTATACAAATCAGGTCAATGCTTGAAGTGGGCTTATACTTTTTCCATATAAGTATAAACCAACATTGCAATGTATTGAAACAAAATCAGGGGGGTCTCTGTTTATATATAAATATATATAAATATAAATATTAAAAAAAGACCAAAAATACCCTTATAAACAGCCCGCCTAGACAATGAAACAAAGAAAGGTGCGCTTACACATTGGCACAGGGACAATGGTACCCCACATTTCTTTATAAATTAACGTACCCCATAGCCGTAACGCTATGTATTTTGAGATTTCTAAGGGGGCAAAGGAGAACAAAAGAAGGGAAGTAGGGTCGAACAATAGAGGTACCCCACAAGCAATAGCGTGTCAAGTGTGAGTGTGTGTGTGATGACAAGATAAGCACATGCCTTGATCCCCGAGACGTACAGCTTGGGTGGCTCCAAGTTGAGTGCACTTAGCGAACTAGTCAGTTCACTCTCGTAAGACGACATCCCGGTCCATTTCATGGATATTGCTTATTGATCTTTCTTTTTCAAACTAACCATGGATTGGACCCCGCCCCCCGCCCCCCCCCCCCCCCCCCCCAAAAAAAGAATGTTTTAATTTTGTCATTTTACGAAGCAGAAAAACTTGTATAAACCGACAAGTAGAAATCCTACCTCATGATCGAGTACGGCCGCCAAGACTTCAACCAGAACCTGCGTGAAGCAGACAGCCTCCCCAATGCACACTTCACTGAGTAGCGGACAAGGTGTGTAGTGGATCATCTTACGTATAAGGGCAAGACTCGCTTTCCTGGCGATCAAGGATAGAAATACCATAATGAATGAGAGTTGAGGTAAAATGGGAGTATTAGTTTTCTGAAATATTCTGCTTGGGCTCATTGGCACATCAGTAAAAATCTTTGGTCAACTTTATTTTATGAATGAAACATGTGCTGGCCAGCACTGCCATTGCCGATGCGAACAATGTGTTGTTTTATCACTGTAATCAAGTTTAACGTTACTAGAGTCTTCTTCAACCCTCCCAGATACGAGCAAACTCCAACAGGTGTATTTAGCTGCTACCCTGCTGAAGACAACAATATCCAACACACCGTGTACTTTGTGTTGACTGCTAAATCCAACAAATTACAAAAGCTTTTTAACATTGTTGAATTTTGTTGGATTTAGAAGGGTTGGGGATAAATCATGAGGACCACTTTGCTCAGTGTGGTGCCTATTGTTTGTGCATACCAGCACCCTGTACCTTATAGAAGGCATCATGGTGTTGTTGTAGACCTGAGCAAAGATGGGTAGGAGCTTGCGCAGATAGACAGGGGCCATCTCCGGATCGCCTTTGGGCTCAGCGAAGTCCGTCTCCCCCTCTGGTTTGGTCGTCTCCTCTGGGCTAGAGACTGCCGCGTCTGAGGTCGGTGTGACGGGAACCATCCACTCACCTGAAGAAACGGAATGAAGGCAGAAACTGGGTATTGTCTAAGGGAACATGCAATACCATTTTTATGTGTAAGATGGGGTTATTTCCATGTTACTCAATATTTCAAGGATATTCCAGTCATTCTACAGAGCAATTGCAAATATGGTTTTTATATTAATGCAAATGTTCATATACATAAGTCCTAAAAAGCATGATATCATTGGAGGCTCAACAAAGGTGTCTCATAGTATTGTTAACAAATGTAAACATTTCTATATGTTCTTGGATAATGCTCCATGCTTTAGTTCATTTTTACACCAAATAAAGATATATTTCTTCCTCATTGAGTGATCCCCACAATGTCGATACCCAGGTTGTATCGTAAAATTGGGCGTGATCCCTGGCTATAAGGCATTCTGGGTTAATGACTTCTGACTAGCGCCCCCTGAACAAAGATACTGACAATTTGGGAGACCGCCAGCATAGGGCAAGATACCTCAGTTGGTAGAGCGCCGGTACGGTATTCTAGAGGTCGCAGGTTCAAATCCCGCTCTTGACAGTTTTCTTTGTTCACTTTGAAAATGTATTGAAAAGCACTGTTTTGGGGTTATTTTGGAGGAATGATGTTAGTACTTGTCATTGTTTTCAAGTTTTATCTTGTATAATATCAAGATTTTCAATATGTGCATTTTATTTTTCATTTTTGCAAACTAACCTGGTGACTGGAGTATCTGCATGACCTCACGGTGACCTTCGTCATTCCTCTCTCGAGCCTTATCCAGGGGTGTCTTACCATCTTCATCTCGAAGATCTGGATTGGCGCCGTGCCTCAGAAGCGTCTGACAGAAAGGGAAAAAAATGGGACAGAAAGCCATGACAAAATGCCACTCTTTAAACATAGTGTACACGATTGGTAATCCTCCAATTTTTTTTTAATGAATTATTACGAAATACCTTACTAGACTGTAAGTTAATAGTAGTCTCAATCATCCTGTGAAATGGTGGCACCAGGTGTGCAGTCGTTTTCAAGAAAAGTGGATATTTATATCGTTTTCCAACGATTGTTCGGCCGAACAATCGTTAGAAAACTGCCCTCTATTGACCGAATGTAGTTAATCCGTGTTGTGTCTAAAATGGGTTAACAATCCGAAAATGGGCGCACACGTAGTGTACCGAAACGACGAGTTGTAACCAGTGCATGCACTAAACTGCAGTGGATCTTAGACGTTCTGCTCGGCAATCGGCCTCTGTACATGTTATGTGACCAATTGAAAACGATTTACAAAACTTAGGCTTATTTTACAAGAGGGCGCTATAACAAATGCCGCCCGACGGTTGAAAACGAACACCGTTTTTCTCTCGTTTTTTTTGCCATCCAAGAACACAAAAATTTGAACAAGTCAGTGGAACGATATTTCCTATAAAATACTAACCCTCAAATGCAACAATGACCAATCATGTACACTACCTTAAATTCAAGCAAATTCGCATTACACTGTGTCATCACCCAGTTAGGTTGGAACAGCTCCCTTGTACATCATTCCCATTATCACAACCACTTTGCTTATGTCACCAGCTGATATTGGGCCCAAGTATACAAAAAAAGAATTCCTGTTTAACATTCTGCTTTTTTTTAGTCTCTTGAATGCGGACGACGGCCATAGCCGCGGTTTGAAAAAAAAAAACACCTGGCTGGTTGTCGTATATAAGTGCATTCCTGCACATACTCAAACCATTCATGTTTCAACTATACTGTTCTTGAATGGGAGTGTAATGAATAGATGGAGCTTTTTCAAACAAAGCTTTCATTCACACGAAACATGGGTTTCAAGCGCGATGAATAGGACCACTCCATTCAGTGTGGTGCCTATTGTTTTCGTTTACACTTGGCTGCACAGCCTGTTCTTGGCATACCAGCACCCCATCAATTATAGCCAGACACAAGGGGTTAATGAGGGATGAAACCTGCCCTTTATTAAATGGCCATCAGGCTAATTTTTCAATATGGCTGCTGATCTTTATGCCAGAGGGTTACATTGTTCTCACCATAAATGTCTGTCAGTCATAAAATATTGCAATCAGGTGAAATGTTTCCCCTCATGATGATTTATCTGTACAGGCGTTCCCTAAAATGTAAGATGGTGGGAAAGTAAAGCCCTTTACCAAACCTCGGTTACGTCTTTGGCTTCAGGTTTTCACAAGATTGACATAGAGGCCCTTTACAACATATACATCAAAACATCAAGGCAGCTGCGTTTCCATTTCGTTCAAGTAGCTAAAGCCGTGTCCGCATTTTTTTTTGGAAGGTTTTACCGAGACGATGGTAAAATGAGACGATGGTAAAATAAAAAATGGTCAAATGTGACCACTGTCCACACTTAGACTTTCGACACGGGAAAATTTTCCCGAGACTGTGGTAGAAGTAACCGAGCTGTCCATATAACGACTCGTGAGGGCGCTTTGCATGACCCAAATCAAGCGTGCCTTTTCATTTTTCTGGCCGATGTGTACACGCAGGCCGACGTCTTTAGCACCAATCAAACTTCCGACTGTATCAATAATAAAATCTGCCATGATTGCGACCAAAAGAGGAACAACGCGCTAGAATTTGGAAAATTGCCACATATACACCGCACCGCAGTGAAACAATGCAAAGCGCATGCGTGGTTTCCCTGTGAAGCATGCATGACCTTGCGCTCGGGCCGCATGTACGCTTTCCTGAGCCGCTTTTACCGACTCGCACTGTCCGCACTGGACTTACCTCGGGAAAAGTTACCTTGTCAGTTTTCCTGGGCAGCAGTTGCCCGGTAGAAGTTCCTGGACTCAGGAAAAGTAACTGAGAGGAAAACGTCATAGGCTGTCCGCACTGGACTTAAAATGGGAAAACTACCCATCGTCTCGGTAAGTTTTACCAAAATAAGTCCAGTGCGGACAGGGCTTTAGGCTTCAGATTTTCAATGGAGTTGGAGATGGAGCCAGAACCAAGCTTTGAGGAATTACTTGGCTCGAATCTCATGTTTTCCAAGGTGCATTCGCATATAAACATCATTCAAACGTACCTTTGCTACTTGTGGTCTGCCAAAGCATGCCGCATAGTGCAGCGATGACGACCTCTGACCTCTGTTCACATCTGCTCCTCGCTCACACAAAAACTCCACCTTGGAAGGAAATGTTCAGAGAAACCCCTTAAAATTGCAATGAAATTTTGGCTTTTACAATACAGAAATCAAGGGGAACCAATAGTTATCGAAGAGGGCATTGAAAGATTTGAGACACAGGTTTTCTTAATTTTTCAAATACAGTCCCACAGGACAAAATGAAAGCACTCTTAAAAAAAAGTCTGAACTCTTATTTTCAAAAATGAATTTCAAGTTTTTCAAATTTCCATTTTCAGTTTTCTGACAACTAAAAATGAAAGCACCAAGCATGGAGTTTTGGCTGGTAACCTGATTTTACAAAGCAAGGGCCACTGTTTTTCCGTTTTAGAAAAGTGCAAATTCCGTTTTCAAAAATCGTAAATTCCATTTCAGGGTGGAAAATTCCGTTTCACATTTTTTCAATACAAAAAAAATGCATTTAAACATCATGTACACAGGCAGTTCAGATGGAACACGGGAAAATTGCACAAAAAAATGCTATTTTATCAACGGCCGATCTATTTACAGACGTATTCCTACCGATACATTTTAAGAAATTATGTTTTTTTTATCAATAATGCAGAAGTTATTCTCTTTAGATTCAAATCCGGTTTTCCGTTTCGAGGAGCAGATTCTGTAATTCTGTCCGTTTTCCGCTATCACGGAAAACCATTGGCCCTACATACTCACCATTTCCTGCGTCCCAAACGCTGAGGCCCAGTTCAGGAGAGTTTGACCCACATCATCCATGTAGTTCACCTCAACTAAAAAGAAAATCAAATAGTAGTTTCCTTGATACATATTGGCATAACAATCAACCTTACATGTAAGCGACTGAATATTCAAATAACAGATACGTACAGCCATGGAAAAATATTGGACCTCCAACATTTTTATCACTTATAACCCTAACCCCTTTAATGGTTTTCATATGGCCATGCTAAATCCAACAATTTCCAACAAAACTGAAGCCCTACGTGAAACGAATATATGCTTCATACATTTGGGAAATTCCGCAATAACCGAATTACATTTCAGAAGAATTTGGGCTGTATTTGTACATGCTGTGGATTAGTCTTATGGCCTACCTGATTACAAACACTTTTACATGGTCTGGTTATACCCCTGCTATCATATCAAAAGAAACAAAATTGAACCTTCCAAGGTCAAAAATGTGTTGGTAACGGAATTACGTCAGAAAATTATGGATTTTTTTTACCTTTATAAAATTCTATGAAATCTATATTCCCAAACGGTTTTTGGTTCCTTGTTACATGTAAGCATGCATTGAGCCACTTTGGATGTCTAATTTAATGGTGATTTGATCAACTTAATAATTAGTCATATTACTCATTTCCCATACGGAATTGCCCATTTGTTTATGTTATATTACCATTATCACATTACTACTATTTTTCACTACCATTATACTACTATCATCATTTTCATAATACTACCATTATCGTCATAATATTACCAGTATTATCAACACAATAATTTCCAAAAGTTGTACTGCCAAAACCACTCACCACCAGAATCTATGGCATCTATGAGTGCATCGGTATCCTTGCTACGTATACAGTCAATCAGGTGACGATGCGAGCGTTCACCGGCGCTGTCTAGGCGACGTAATCCGCTCATGGTGCGGGCTGTCGTACCGATGTTGGATTTGGGTAGCGCAGTGCGTCCCTCAAATAACAGCACCAGGAGAAGGTCCACCAATCGCATGGTGTCCAACACGCATCTGGAAAAATAACATCTTTGTGTTTATACACTGTATACTCTGCATGTACATGTACTTCAGAGCTGCCAACCATTTCAAACTCATTTCAGTTTTCAGAAAGCAACAAATCAGTATTTTGCTCAGAAAATCTGAGCGTGCCTGGTGAGTTTCCACATGCTGGATGGACCATCGCATTATGTTTTTTTATTTTCAAAGCTGAAGTTGTATCCGTTTGGTTGGGATTGCAAATAATGAGCCATTACACGTGCAGTATAATGGCATAATATGCATGACAAAACATTATTGGGGGCTACATTGCCATTTTAAAAAACAGTTTTACTGAAGAATGTTACCCTGTATAATATGTTTTAAATAAATCAATCAATCAATTAATTGTGGTTGGAATTCAGAAAATCCGTATTTATAAACACAATTTCATACTTCATATATTTTTCGTGAATTTCCGTACGAAATACGGAAAATCCAAACTGGTCGTCGGCAGCTCTGGTACTTGTACATGTATCTATAATCATCCACTCTATGCGCAAACTATTGAGGGCACTCTTTGACCAAGAAAAGCGAGGGCAGTGTGGGTACTTACAGGGTATATATTCGAAACCCTGTTCTCAAGTGACCCGAGTACAGTGTGCTCGGGTCGCCGATTTTTAATACGGAAGTGCATGTCTGAGTGCTTGGTGGCTGCCATTCAAGATGGTGACGCCCATGAATACACGTACGATGATCACTCCAATGCGGTCAACATGTTGTAATTTTGTTTAAATTTCACGCTACATGTATCTGGCTACGTGAATGAAAAAGGTCTGTACATTTAAGGGCCAGCAACGCTAGGTCTGTCATTTACATGCAATGGCTCAGTGGTGAATTGTACAAACTGTCACCACAAGAGGGCCGTAGAGTGCACACAGGGAGTACAGCTCCACCAGAAATAGACATTTTAAAAACAAAAACCTAATGGAGAAACGGAATCCCAGGTCTTGGATGCGTGTACATGTACAGGTAGTTTACCACACACTTCAACAAACAAACTTTGGCTATACAAAGTGCTGTATCAAATTACTTCATTTCCACTTTTCACTGAAAATTCCTGCTTCCTGAAGGTCTCAAAACAACAGCAGGAAATAACAGAGAAAAATCACAATGTACCTCCTGCACACATTGCCATGAACACTGTACATGCGGTATGAAGTTACATTTGGTTTTTAAAGAATTTGATTTTGTATGCATGGAAGAGACACTTTTTCAGTTACACTACCTTGCCCCTAACGCTTCCGTAATTTTTCATTTATTCCAAAATGCCATGGTATGGAAATGAAATTGTTCAAGAATGTCGAAGATTTTACACAAAAAAATGCTGCACAAATTTATTAAAAGAACACCTGAATTAACACCTTCAGCACTTTTCAAAACGAGGTTCTCGAAACTTGGTTCCAAGTTGCAAACTAATTTTATGCTCCAAACCGATTTTGTTTTTGTCTGAAACAAAACAAAAATATTTCATCATATCACACCTCTCGTCCCCTTGTAGTGCCTTCTCAATGGCATCGGGTAGCTCCGAGCGTAGTAAATCCTGTACCAGGAGGGGGAAAAAAGGGGTGGAAAAAGGCCACAAATTACTAAAATATTCAAATGAATATTCAAATGGAGGGACTTACATATACAGCCATGGAAAAATATTGGATACTAACATTTTAATCACTTGACCCTAAACCCCCCTTCAATGTTTTTATATGGCCCTGCTAAATCCAACAATTTCCAATAAAACTGAAATGAGAAGCCTGCTAAATACAACAAAATCCAACAGCGAATAATGTTGGATTCTGCAGTGTACCACCTACACACCAGCCTTGGCATTTTGCAGCTACCATGCCAAATCCAACAAAATCCAACTGAAATTTTACTAGCAGTCTGCTTCCACCCTCCTAAATTCAACAAAATCTAACGGATACATTTAGCTTCCACCCTGCTGAATCAAACAAAATTCAACAGGTATATTTAGCTTCCCCCCTGCTGAATACAACAATATCCGACACATCATGTAGTTTGTGTTGACTTCTAAATCTAACTTCTAACTGCTTAGATGCTGACAATTTGGGAGACCGCCAACATAGGGCAAGATAGCTCAGTTGGTAGAGCGCCGGTACGGTAACCCGGAGGTCGCAGCTTCGAATCCCGCTCCTGCCAGTTTCTTTGTTCACTTTGAAAATGCTTTTTACTATTGTTGAATCTTGTTGGATTTAACAGGGTTAGGGTTAAAAGGGCTCAAATGACTAAAAGACAGAAATAAATCAAAATCCTTGCTTCTTTTGTATTCTTCATGGTTTGAACACAATTTAGAGCAGTTTGCCTGTTTTGATTTCTGTGACCCTACAAGAACGTCTAACTAGAATTTGGAGGACTTACATGGGTGACACTCGGGGAGCCTCTACACAGCGTGGAGAGCAGACTGATGACGGTCGAGATGTTGGGGTTGCCCTTGGAGTCCGGAGTGGTCCCCGTGGCACCCGCTGCCTTGGTACCTGTTGCCATGGCGGCCGTCATGCCGCAATTAGCCAGCCGTTCCAGAAGCTCCTGGGTCAGGCCGTGCTTGGCCAGTGGGAGGGGATCCACCCCGCGCCGGGTGAAGCGATCGGCTAACGATGCAAAACACCGCAGGGAACCGTCCGCAACCTAGAAGGAAACAGTTCCAGTGTTTTTAGATGTCAATCATTTATTGACGAGAGCTGCAATGTTTGTAAATAACAGAAATATCTCTTTTCAATCACAGATTTACAAGAGTTAATTTTTTCGTGTTGCTCATTCTGAATTGGTAGATACAATAGTTACAATCTGTGTGTCTCAATATAATGTGCTGATAATAAAAACTCAAAGATTATTACTTGTGATACAAACATGTACATCCCACCAATGTCAAAATAATGCATGTGCTACTGTATCTGTATCTGTATCAGTCACGTACAAACACCATCGCTGGTTGTCGCATACATGGGTCGGGTCATGTGCAAAACAACAATTTAAATATTGAAGTGTGCTTTGCCTGTTAATTCTCTGATCTTTATATTGTCCAGTTTGGTCTTGAAGCTCTTCATGTCGGTCGCAGTCCGGGTTTCTTTGTCGAGCCGGTTCCATTCAGGGATGGTCTTAGGATACAATTAATGACAATAACAGTCTTTGTTGCTAGTGATGACTTGGTATTTGTAGATCCCTGATTGTCTGGTTTTAGGTTGACTAGATGACTTTGCAGTTTGAAGATAAGAAATATTGCTTGGATTCATACCATAAGTTTCTTTGTAAATTGTAGTCAGTCTGCACTTGGTCCTACGGTCATACAGTCTCCCATTCCAAATTGTTTAAAATTGCAGTGATACTAGATTCACGACTGTAGTCGTTGACTGTGCTGAACTTTTTCGAGTTTGTCTCTGTCAGATTTATGCTGGGGATCCCATATGGCTGAACCATACATGTACTCAAGCTTGGGTCTAATCAGCGATTTGTAGGCTATAGATTTGGTACGACTACTGCGACTACTGTTGAAGTTGCTGATGTTTTTTAATTTTAACAGACCTTATGCATAGCAGCCATCTTCAAGGCTAATGTCTTTGATACCCTTGGAAAGACATGGGGGGGACCTTTTGTGCTTATTATATTTGTTACAGAACTTGAATGACAAAAATATACCTCAAAGGTGGCTACTATGGGAGAAGGAGACGGGGAGGGGGAGGAAGGAAGGGATGCCACAGGGGGCACTTTCCTCCCTTGTCCCCTCTAGCTAAGCCATAGGGGTACAAATCAGGCTTACATGCGAATCCTCGTGCTTCAGCAGCGTAGACAGCGACTCCACACAAGTCTCCAGTGAAGCGTCGCTGGGCTCCATCTTGCCACAGAGACGGGACACCACGGCCATGGCCGAATGCAGCGTGTCCTTGTGCACCTGACTGCCATTGTCACGGATGAAGGACAGCACGCAGTGTAGGCCCCCTGCCTCAAAGATAGAGCCGGACTCCCTGGTGCACATCAACTCCAGGACCTGGGATTTCAAAGGAGAAAAAAAGGGGATTTATAGCATGTGAAAGGATTATTCAAGATAATTCACCAAATCATCACAGTAGATCAGTGTCTTTATCTACCTACCCATCCACCTGCCCATAAGGGCGAGGCAAAAATAATTTTGGGCAAGTAGTTTTTGTTTGTAAAATAATTTACAAACTTTCCTTTTTGTACAAAACCCTAACCCCTAGGGTGCATGCAAAATAAAATTGTTGGATTTAGCAGGGTTAGGGATAACGGGTTCGTAAAATCTTAATATCTCCTCACAGAATAGCAGAATGGTAACAACGGCTTACATAGATTGCGCCAAGGGGTATTGGTAAACAATTCTGCCTTGGAGTGCACAGGAAGTTTTTCAATCTTCACCGAGACTGAACAGGCAGATACATTGTGCATCTAACCCTAATACTAGTACTCAACCCATCAAAACCCAACAACATGTTTGGTTGGAATCTGTTAGGATGGGTACTGGACCCCCAAACTGATAGTCCTTTACACTGAGTTTGGCATACCACCAGAATCAGAGTCCAACAATTTGTGTATACAGTTTACCATATGGTGTTGGAATTTGCAAGGATGGGTATGGTTCCTATAGTACATGTACATGTATATTGTAAATTATACTGGGGGTTAGGGTTAATGAAACCCTGGAGTAGATCCTGGTCTTATCCTTCAACTTGAAGTATGAAAATCAAAGAAAGACAACAGCAATCAATTTAACAAGCCCCACATCTCATGTACATACATGTATGATATAAATATTCATACAAGCACTCCAAAAAGGGGAATGATTTCCATTAAACCTGTACATGTGTACATGTACACAAAATGTAATAATAAAAGTGGTATACGTTTTTTTTTTTTTTTTTTTTTTTTTGGGGTGGGTTTTTTTTTTTTAGGTTTTTTTTTAGGTTTTATATTTTATATTTCTTTTTTTGTGTTTTTTTTTAGGAAGTGGTATAGCCACCACAGCCACGGTTCTGACCTCATTCGTGATTTGTGACTAAAACACAGTTTTATAATGGAATAATTCATTACTGAAGAAGAGCTAATGAGCTTTCTACTTTGCAAAAGTTGGCATTTGCAGTCAAAAGACTCATGCAAAGCACTGAATGAGACACAGTAGCAGGCACAGCAGTATACCGCTACCAATACCGCTTGTTTAATAAGGGAATACATAAACCTACAGTATGTATGGTTTAGGTTTGTTTAGTTTGCTAAAAGATAATCAACACTGCACAGAAAAGTATCAAAGTAAAACAGAAGATAATTGATTTGATCTGGGATGGCCCAATAAGGCTTTACTCCACTGGGGTCCTATAACTTAGTATCAAACACCAGACGTAAAACTGCATCTTGAAAATGTTAATAATCACTGAAACATTTTCCTGTATCACTGTAACCAGTGCAAGTGCACAGTACACGCACATATATGTTTATGATTTACGCAATGCTGATATTTACTGTTGTAGGCCCTCTACATTGTACATGTACATTTGTACATGATGTACAATGTACAACAAATGTATGTAAGCCCATGTACATATGTACGTAAGTACGTGCACTGTATATATCTCAGAGGACAAGAGAAGAAAGGAAACACAAAGAAACCTTTCAGTCCTCGAACGTAGAGTCTTTTGTTGAAATCGGTCCTCGAACGCAAGGATACGTGCTTAGTCTATGGGGGTTGGTTATATTAAAGGAACAATAGGAAACACAAAGCATTGTCCTCGGACGTATTGGGGAAGTACGACTTTGTGAACAGTACAGGGTTGGCTGATTTAAATCACGTTGATTTAAATCAAATAATTTTTTTTTAAATCACTGAATTATATCATGTTTTGTAAAAGTCTTATTTTAGCAAAACAAATCGGGGTTGGCTGATTTAAATCATGTTGATTTCAATCACTGCCAACCCTGGCACAGTATCACCTGTCACTTATTACACAAATGTCAAAGCAGCTTAAAAAACAAAATATTACATGTACCACATGTTTATTGAACTGAAAAAAATAATTTACAGTATTCAGTGCAATACCAACACCAACAGTTCACCCAAGATTTGTGTTGGTGGCCGGGTTACACAGCCATAGGCTAATTAAGGACTCTTTCTGAACTTGGGTTGTCGTTATAACCCTTTGCGTACGGATGACGTCTGTGGACGCAAAAAAGAAAGTGCCACCAGGCCAGATGACGCCATTGGCCGCCGTTTGTGCAGTTTCAATCCATTGTTGGATGATTGTGTATGTCATGCTTGACTGCACAAACACATTGTAGTGATTCGCTTGGCTGCCAGAACCGCCGCGACACCCCGACATCTCCCGTAAAATGCCGTGCCCAAGGGGTTAAAATAATGTTTTGCTAGCTATATATTAAGGATATTCAAATATTGCAAGTATTTTGTGTGCAACAACAAAATTATTGAAGTTTTAAAGACAAGTCAAGGTTTGTAGAAGTAAAGGAAGCCAAAATAAGTAAAATGACAAAATAAAACTACTGAAATTCAGTATTGGGCCTTGGGCCTTGATACATATACATGTACATGTACCTCACTGAAATCACCAGAGGAGTACAGTATTAACCCTCCTATTTAAAAGGTCAAAATCAGTCAAAATTTCCTTCCACCTCCCCTGCTATACTTTTACACAGACATCTCCACGTATCACATTCTTTTCATTTAAGGCTCGGCCAGTCCACAGGAAATTGGCAAGTGACCAAAATATGAGAGACATAGATGGGTTACATGTGTGTATGCAACTGCATTGAAAAAATTAAAATCGTGCCTCCATTCAAATTTAAGTACCATTATGAACTGTACATACATGTACAACATGCAGCAAATGTACATAAAGGTTAAAGGCCATGTAATTTTGAGTCACAACATGGCCTGGAGAAGGTACATGTACGTACATACAATGTACACGTATACATGTAGTGTGCATTGTCAAAGCAAAGTATGTATGTACATGTACAGGTTTGCAAATCAATATACATGTACATGTTGGTATGTTTTGTATCATAGGTGAATACATGTAAAATGTACTGTACATCGATCGTGTGCATATTCTGGGAAGTTATGAACACAAGTACATGAAGACAATTTATTTTTACCACACAACTGTATATGTACACGAAAAGTACAATTTTAAATGGACGGCTGTTTCGCCCAATTTGTATAACTTTAACCCTGCTAAATCCAGCAAAATCCAACAATGGTAAAAAGCTGTTGTAATGTGTTGGATTTGATTTAGCAGTTAACACAAACTACATGTACACGGTGTGTTGGATTTTGTCATACATGTATTTAATTAAGCAGGGTGGATTCGAAGCACACCTCTAGTAAAAATTCAGTTGGTTTTCATTGCAGTTAGCAGGGTCTAAATGTACAGTGCGGTTGTATTTTGTTGCAATTAATGCACGTACATATGTATGTTGTACAAAGCAGCTGTAAAATGCCAAGGCTGGTCATGTACATGTACATGTACATGTACATGTACATGTACATGTACATGTACATGTACATGTACATGTACATGTACATGTACATGTACATGTACATGTACATGTACATGTAGGTGGTACTCGACTACATGTACATGTACACTGCAAAATCCAACAATTTGCTGTTGGATTTTTGTTATATTTCTAGAGGAGGCTTCTCATTTCAGTTTTGTTGCATTTAGCAGGGCCATATGAAAAACATTGAAGGGGGTTATAGGGTTAATTCGCACATAGTGTACAACTGTAATGTGCATGTATTTATCATACTTGAAAGTACAGTGTAACCCTGGAGTGTAACATCACTTTGAAAGGCTCAATTTATGTACATGTATATGTACACAACAGGTAGTCAATGAGTGTACAATGTATGTAATTTCTATACAGTGCAAATCCTTTTGCATACAAATAAACAGAATAGCCTTATAATCATCATGAATCATTAAGTCAAGAGAAACTCTTTTCCTTCAATGGACTCCAGGTACACGTACATGTACATGTACAATGTACATGTAGTGAGCATGGTCCAGAGAAAACAAACACATTTTGTTTCTTTGAAACTCAATGCATCTGCCTAGTCATCAAGTAAATGATTGTGGTATCACTTTTCAAAGTACAATACATTTCCATGAATGAAAATCACACAAGAAGTTGTTTACCACAATGTTGCAGATACATGTAGACAGGGAAACCCAAACAGGGAAGCTGGGATTGTTACTAAACTGCAGATTATTTATACTGCTTCACCACAAATACATTGTAGAGCATCCTGCTGGAACTGAAACAGCGAAACATTCTGGAAGTGGGTTGACGTTCACACAGCAGACTTCTACATGGATGATATGTGTGCAGATTCTGTGATTTATTATGCAAGATGACCACATCTTGACCACCAGATTTTACGGGCTTGGGTTTGGGTTAAACCTCAAATTTTAATATGATTTTGCACGCCCCCTAGGGGATTAGGGTTAGGGTTACAGATGCTGTGTGCATGCTGTTTGGACGTTGAAACCTGAAAAATAACTTTTCAAATTGAATTGCTTATTTGTTCGCATTATATACATGTATGGACTTTCCAATGAGACACTCTACAACAATAAAGTAATCGATTGAAGATATCAAGTATCAATTTTTCAATAGGAGTGGGACGGTCCTATTAATTCTTACAGTGTTGATGTACAATGTATCTATAGGCAACCATCGCTCATTAACCCTAACTACCCCAAGCCTTGCAAACTCCAACAGCAGGTTTTGTCAAGTTTTGATGGGTTCAGTACTGTAAGGCCTTGGCACCATTACATGTACTTTACATGTCCGAGCTATGATGCCCCAATTTGTCTTAGTCCAAAGAATGTGCCTACAATTTGTACATGTACACAGTGTTGGATATTGACAGGTTGAGGAAGCCTCGATCCCAGTAAAAATGCCTAGTGTGGGTTAGGGTTAAATGTAGTGTACACGATTGGTAATCCTCCAATTTTCTTTTTTACTGAATTATTATGAAATACCTTACTACTTTGGCACCAGGTGTGCTGTCGTTGTGACGAAAAGTGGAAATTTATATCGTTTTCCCAACGATTTCCAGCCGAAAATCGTTGGAAAACTGCCCTCTAGCCTTTAGTCAAGGCGCGCGTGGCTACCCGGACGAGTGGCGTGCCCCGGACATGCTGGCGCCAGCCATAGATATCTATGGGCGCCAGCATATCCGGGGAGCATCACGCGTCCAGGTAGCCACGCGCGCCTTGACTAAAGGCTATCATCCGCTCGACAGTTGAAAACAAACGCCATTTTTCTCTCATTTGTTTTGCCATCCAAGAATGCAAAACTTTGAACAGGTCAGTGGAACGATATTTCCTATAAAATACTAACCCCCAAATCCGTCCATTTCTGAAAATTGGAACAATTAATGACAATCATGTACATGTACATGTACATGTACACTCAGCTCAATAAAAAAAAAAAATCATTAATAAATATTCATACCAGTTTCCTGACAAAATGAAGATCAATAAAAATATTAAAGACTGTTCAAAATGATATAAAATATTAAAACGCAACAAAAAAATTATTTTTACTCCAAAATGGCAGCTTTATTTCCACAAAAAATGCTGATTCCTTTTTATTACTCTAATAATGACCAATATCATTTTGTTTGTAATGTTTCAAAACATACAGTAAATCATTTTGTAGTTTTCTTGCAAATTCAAATCCGTGTTTATTCTGAAAATACATGTTAATTGCATGAGATACATGTATTGTGACTCTTCATTCATTCATTCAACACAGGGCAGACTGCAATATACTGAATGAAATACTTATAAGATAGACTCACAAATGTACACTACCCATGAATGAAACTTGTGGGTATAGGGATAGTGGAGGGGAAAAACCAACCGGCATTAAATGTGTGCATACACTCATAATGGAACTATTTTTGTATCTTTATGTAAACAACAATATACATGTATCCATGCACGATTACTGTATGATTGTACCAACAGTTCTGATTTAACGGAAACCGGAATAAAATTGTACAGTGCGCATGTACGTGTGCATGTACACATTGTGTACTGTATGCACCACTTGAATCTAAATGCTACATGTGTAACACAAATCAATTGATAAACATGTAAAACAGCAACCTCCTGGATATATTTAGCATACACTCTGAGTACATGAACTGTAATCCCTGCAAATGTTCAAAGTGCTTTGAGTTTATGCAGAGATAATGTACAGCATGAGATGCATTATTTTTACTGGCGTCAAGCATACATATGTACATTGTACAAATGTACACATGTACATTGTACAAATGTACATGTACATTGTACAAATGTACATGTACATTGTATGTGCGTATGTGTACTGGTCACTTACAAAATATTTTGAGTGCCACGGTGGATTGTATTGGCAGTGTGATAGTACGTACATAAATGTACTTAGAATAATAAACGCAATCCATTAGATTTAATGGCACACAAATTTAAAGGCACACATTAGGGCCGACGATATTGACTTTTTTCGTAGTCGATTTTTTCCCCTCGCGATATCGCCGATATGGCGATAAAATAGTCAACAAATTCAGCATGATTAAAAAGTTCGTTCATAAAGTAATCGGCGGACGTGTTCACCAGTCATTGTTTGAGGCCGTTCTTAGGCCAGCCATCAATATTGAGAAACAGCGTACACATGTAGTCTAAGCTTTGTCAGCGGCTATCTGGATCAAAGCCTTTTCTTTGTTACCGCCACCAGCCAGAGCCATTACCCTATACACTCCAGACTATTGTTACCTAACAGCTTGTCCATTATTATAAACTTGGACTTTAAACCGAAAAAATTGTTTTCTACCCTATTTATATTTTTTCTGTGAGTTGTTGAATCACATGTAATTTTTAAAATTGAATTAGCATTTAAAAAGAATGATCTCGAACCGAAAAAAAAGTTTTTAACCACAAGATTTCATCAGATGAGAAAATAAAGTAGGCCACTGTACGTTATTAATCAGTATGTTCGATGTGACCAGAGAATTTTCCTTGTTCCCCTTTTAAGACAGACGATTTTTAATATTTTTAATGAAACATTCAGGATGACTTTGAAATGCTGGTAGGTGATGAGCACCACATGGCTGGATTTGTGCAATATTTTGATCTCTCCATCACCCAGTGCCCGCTGAATAAATGTACTCTCCAGATGCCACGTGTGGTTGGCATGGACTATTTTTTATGTTTTATTTTCGCAGGCTTTGCAGTCTAGGGGCCCTACACAAAGAAACTCTAGAGCTGAACCCATTGTATACATTTTGTTACATGGTATTACAATGTATAAATAATTGTATACCTGGCAAAAGTTGAGCTGTCAATCACTTCATAAGGTTTCAGTGTTAGGGGTGCAGGATATTTTATTTTAGACATACTTTTCTTTCAGGGTGAATGAATACTGACATTGTAATGAGTATACTGATTTTTTAAGCATACATGTAGCTTGTCGGAACAGGTGAGCATTAATATTCCAAGCAACAATAATCCATCCTTCTGTATAATTCAGCCACAGGAGGGTAAAAATTACGGCAATCGATGGATTAATTTAATCAGCTATGTGTCCCCTTTGTGTTATATTTGTTCTGCTTGCTCTAATTTTTCTGGTGATTTTCACCAGGTTGCGTTCAGCCCGCCCACTCGACTATCAATAGGTACCACCAGTGAATTGTGATACAAACAGTCAATCCGCGTGAACCAGCTGATTTATTTAGAGCTTATCAGCAGGATGCACAAACCACGTGCGAGCATGCGGAGAAGCATTTCTCAATGAATGGTTGAAATGGATATGCCCACTACCGGTAATTTGCATAGATTTAAATATGGCTCAGTCTACACAAAACCACATTTTGAGAAGTTTTCAGGGTAAACTTTATGAAAATTACACTGGGGGTAACACAATGGGTAACACCAGTGGTTTAAGTTTTGAAAACAACTCCTTTGCAATACAATCGGCATAATTTGGTCTAATTGCAGTGAAAACGATCATTTTCTAGCTGCCTACCATGAATAGAAATTACACCATTTTTGTAGACTATCGGATCGCTCGTTCAATGTCATTTGGTGATTTTCTTAAAACGTTCCAATGCAGTACAAATCACCGAGCCACCAAGTGGTCAATTATCTTATTTACACTATAAATAAAAAGTTTGAAAGGATGATGTCACTTCGACTTGAACCTCGCTTACAAGGAAATAAATTTTAGCGAATTTGCTGGTAAAAAGAAAGTATCACAGATTTTGTAAGGGAAAATAGGGGTTCCGAAAAAAATCGCCGATTTTAAAAACGATATCGGCGATATCTCAATTTTTCGATTTAAAAAAACATGTAGCCGATTTCGAAATGTGGGCGGCGGATATCGCATTATCGCGATTTTATCGTCGTATCGCCCAGCACTAGCACACATTGCCCTGAAATCCTCCAAAATTTAATCTCTTTGGCTATACATGTTTACACTAGTTATGTGCCTGTTCGAAATGGACAAATTGCTTGGCTTTCGTTTAAAAAAGCCACGGGTGTATGTTTCCATGCCACACGCGGACCACAGTTTTGGAAGTGAGTTTCTTGGGAAGAGCTTTTTGGTAACACTGATGCGCATGCGTGTAATTTATTTGCATATTAAATCAGGCCCCATTGCATGCGTGGTGGTCTATACCCGTGGTGCAGTGCCCGTTGAAAATGTGCCGCAGTGCGCGGCGGTCTATACTGCCACGTTTGCAGATTTAGGCCTCCGGGTTGCTATTTTTTGCAGTTTTTGTGAGAACCGCTCATCCAAACAACTTCAAAATTGACACTGCACATTCTTGGGTCCTGGGCAATGCACCCGACGATTTTCAACTTCATACAGTGCCTAGTTCTGGAGATAATCGAATTACAAAAAGACACACATATACACACACACAGTCGTACTTTCCTATACTTGCGAGGACAATGTTTTGTGTTTCCTATTCTTCCTTTAATATAACCCAACCCCATAGACTAAGCATGTGTTCGAGGACCGATTTTAACAAAAGACCGACTCCCGAGGACAAGAAAGATGGTTGTGTATGCTATTTGAACAATCTTTCCAATGTTACGGTCTGAAAATCTCCAGACTATCCGCAAATAAAAATTACTAGAAAAAGCCTAGATTTTTTTAGATGCAACAAAGAAATCAAACAAGATCACACTGATGTAAAGAACAAAGAAACAATGTGATTTAATAATGAGAATATTCGAGAATCAATAGGGTTTAACAAGTGTAGAATTAAGAAAAGATCTTATACATACATCTTACGGGCATGACTTATATAGGCGAGGGCTCAGACAACTTGGGCAGCTCTGCAGGACTTGGGCGAGGACTTGGGCGAGGACTTGGGCGAGGACTTGGGCGAGGACTTGGGCGAGGACTTGGGCGAGGACTTGGGCGAGGACTTGGGCGAGGACTTGGGCGAGGACTTGGGCGAGGACTTGGGCGAGGACTTGGACACTTAGCAATGGACAAGGACGACTACAATAATGCGAGCGAATACAGTTCTTTGACGAGCTGGAACACGGGGCGAATTCACCTCCAAAACAGCTGAAGAGAGACGAAAACAGCAGGGAACAACACAAACTGGCTCCCGTCGCTAAAATATGGGGATATGAGACCCCAAATAATGAACCGATGACAGTTCACAGATAAATGTCTCTTTTCCGGAAATAAAATTCAGCTCTAACTGTCTCCAAACGCTCCTACGCAGACGAGTCATATACTGGTCACAGGTCCAAATAGAACGGCTCGATAAAGTTGATAACCGAAATCCCAACGAAATTCTCCATCCGTCTAAAGTCCTGATTTATTTCCCAAGCTAGCCCGTATATAAAGGATTTCATTCATTCCAGAGATTACTAGAAATTCTGGAGAATCGTACAAATTACGTCATCTAAAAATAATCCTCTACACAGCCCCCGAATACAATTACTGTGTTTCTGGAAAAGACTATAGCGTATACGAGATAGACCTGACGTATGCGAGAACCTTCTGGTACATACATTGTATTAGGCTTGGCGTAAACAACTCTGACCCATTCATTCACAGGGTCAGCCGAGGTCGCACGCGTATGCAAATAAGTGACGCGTGGCCTGTGACAAAACATCTGTTTGTGCCGGCTGTACATAATACTGAATGAGGGGCATATATTATACATTCCGTGAGTGGAATTTTATAACACTGACAACATGAACTGTGTGTTCCTAACACCAACCACAGCAATTTTGGGACAAACACATTTTGTAGCCCAATTGGGCGGCCTCCAACGCAATGTGTTCCTTTAATTTAAGGGGGAAAAAATGAACACAAAAATAAAAGCACATACCTTGATGCACTGTTCAGCAAGATCCTTGCTGGTTCTGGAAGATAGCTCCACCACGACCAGTCGGTTGCAGAGAGCCTTGATGGCCCCATCTACGGCTACAATGCGCCTGGTGCATTCAGCCGAAACGTCTAGGTAGTAGGTGATGGCACGTGCAGTGACTTCCAAGACGTTATCTGGGGCATGCTCATCCAGGAAGATGCGGCAGAGTGCCGGTAAGAAGGTTCTTGGGGGGCAGCTGAGAGGGTAAAAGAAATCGAGGTCAATGGAATATTAAAAACATTCTGCAGACAGATCTTCATTCTATTATCACTGCCACCGCGTTTACACCGGATCTGGCAAAAGGGGTTTCTGTCCTAATAAAAGCAGAGGGAAGCTTAACCACAAATAAACTGCCGCATTGACACTCGATCCAGATCCTGCTTTGATGTACCATTTACAGCAGAAGGAAGGTCATTGAGTGTGCGCAGTAGCCAACCTTGCGCTATTCAATCAGTGTAAAAACGTAACATACATGCATGCTTGTCGTTTTTTCATGATTTCAGAGCTGTCAAGATAACGATGTTATGCACGTGAAAAGGGAGAGAATGACATGGTGCGGACGGAGTACCAACCATGCATTGGCACTGTACATGTACATGTACATGGAATTGACAGAGGAGACAAGCGCAGTGTACGCATGTCCTCGAACATTTTTTGCGGACTTTCTGGCTTAATCCACTGCAACACGCATACCGGATGTTGTTGTCAAATTGCGGGGTCTGATCCAAATTGCAGGAACAGGTCCGTATCTGATCTTTCCCAAAAGGAGAATCGAGAAAGGTATCAAATCCGGATCAGACCCCAATCCACCTCGCATTTACAAATGTACAATGTACACTTGCCGTCGATCTCCCTTGGATCCTCCTTGCTGGATCAGATCCCCCTTTGATCCCCTTACGGGATCCAGTGTAAACACAACTTAAACCTCCAGCCAACACTCAGATTGATGGATCTTCTGCACTCAAGATACATGTACATGTACATGTATCAAGAACTGACACACTGGTTTGTTTGTGGTGTATACTACACATTGTATACAATATACTTGTACCAAGAACTTCCCCTTCTTTAATTTGTATTTTTGTTTTTTGCAACTCTATTCTGGTTTTGTAAATGGTTTTCGAAACAAATAGTGTGAAATGATCAAAGATCACAGAAGGGAAAGATCGGACACTGCGCTGAAAAAGTGAAACAGGAAGTAGTTGCTCATGGGGAAGGGCGCCCTGTGGCAGGTAAAACTTGCGACCAACCAAATTGTTGCCTGTAGTTCACAATGGAGAAAAAACTAAGACTTGGTGCTCCGCACTGAATTAATTGCACTATAAAATGACACCTCCAAACAAAATTTGGCAAGGATTGGTCTTAACATTACATACTTACATGTAATGTTTCTCCCTCTTTTTTTCTTTCTTTCTTTCGTTATTTATTCATTTATTTATTAATTCTGAATTGGATATTCAATTGTGGAGAACCACCTTTTGTAAATATCATTAAAAACAAATATAACTGTACATATGGCAGAAAACTAAATTATTTCTCAGAGAAATTGATCTTAAAAATTATTTCAAAAATAAAATGAACAACATTTTGTAATTTACTACAATATTTATTTATTGCAATTTTATTCATCTTCAATGATATAATAAAAAACAGATTTTCGTTTTCAAAATCATATTACTGGGTGTGTCTTACTTTGTTACTGACTGTCTGAAGTAGCAGTTATAATTACTAGTGAAACCATTGACAAAAATTAACATTTTTCGAGTGGAGAAAGTTTTGATTTCATTAATTTTTCATTTATTTTTCAGATGCATTTTGCTTCATTAAATCGTTCACGTACAACATGACTGTTACTTTATAAAAACATTTAAAAAAACTTTTTAAAAAACTATGGATACTTCCCATTACAACAAAGATTTTTTCTTCTTTTTTATACATTAAAAACACAAATTTCCACCCATAAGAATGAATAAAATCTGATGTACAATACCTTCCAACTTTGAAAAAACATGTGAAAAAAATTCAGTCCTTAATTGACTGCATATTGGCCAGTCTCATCGTCTGAATAACTCAATGACATTATATAAATATTTTCCTGATTTATAAATAACACCACATTGTAAATCATGTTACTAAAACTACATGTATTATAATGGAGGTACATTGTACATGTACATGTACCTCCGTGATCTTATTTATCCATTTACCTATTCGTATATTTGTTTCTTCATTTCTTCATTTCTTCATTTCTTCATGAAGTTTTTTTCTAAAATGAAAATCCCGCTCGCATTTTACTTAATTTAATTTAATTTACCTATCAAGCGCTAGGGGCGCCCTTCCTATAGTAAAAAATAATGACGTACGTCAGTACATTGTGTGTACATGTGTAGCGTTTCATCGGGTGCTGTACAAAAAGATACCCAGTGTCCAATCTTTCCCTTCTACGATCTTTCTTTTCTATGATCTTTGGAAATGATACACACAGTTGAAAAATCGTGATTAAACCCGGGAGACCTGGGTTTGCCTTGGGTTGACTTAATCCAGGTGGTTCTAGGGTAAACATGCCTGTGGACACAATCACTGGAAAGGAAAGCAAGAAAACAGGAATTCTCATGCGAAAAAATGTACTTTTAAATACATGTACATTGTACATGTACTGATAAAAGAGAATTGATTTTTTTTCTCCAAATGCATTGTGTGCAAAATCTACAGATGTGCAGATTTTGCTGTGTGGACATGCATACATGTACATGTAGAACATTTTTTTTATATAAAAAAAATATCTTTTTATATAAAAAAATATCTTTTTAAGTATAAATTATTAAGGTGCATACAATGTACATACAATGTATATGTAAAACTCATACTGTAACCCTACAATTCAGTTCATGTACACATGTTTCATTCACGAGGCACCGAGAGCAGCGTGTACACAGTCACAGGAGAGAAATGTGAAATATACATGTAGATGTCTGGCAGGTTGGCCAAAATGTCAGGTTTACCCTTAGGCATGTGCGGAATCTGTGCCGGACATATTTTTTGTACATCGGGTGTGTGAAGAAACATTGATTGGAATACAATATGTTTGTGATTAATAACAGGACAAGGACGTCTGGGGAAAATGTACACGTGTAGAATAACCATCATTAGTACTTGTAAACACACACACACACACACACAGTACATGTATTAATGTACATGTAATAGTCATTGTACTGTACCAATTCTGCCTTCATATTCATATTGGCTAATCAAAGTCAACAATACACACTTGTAAACAAAATTCATAATTTTCTGGAGTGTGTTGCCATACAGTGTGAATGTGATCGAAACATTTTTAAAAATTCCTCTACATGTACTCTGTACATACAATGTCCAGTAAATACATTGAAAGCAAATACATAACTGGTATTTTTTTTTACATTGCGATAGCAACAATTGGCTCTCTCCCTCCCTCCACCCACAAAGCACAAGCTCACTGGATTTAATTTTGATTTTCCCCCAGAAAGCCAGGGATTTACAAAAAAACAAGTCCAATGGGAACAAGGCTTTATAGGGCTTATTTTTGATTCAAAAATATCAAAAATTATGACATTAAGGTTATAATCATTATTACCAACACTACATTGAACTTATAAATATGAATCTGGGGGGGGGGGGGAAGGAAGGCTGAATGTACATGTAATACATGTACTTGTACATTTGTATGTACCATGTAGAAACTGTACAGTACACTGGCATAGTGCATGGACACACGTCTTAGCACTGTGTACCAACAGAAACTACTGTTGAATATCAGAATCCACTTGACAACTACTAAGGTACATAGGTCAAGCTAAAAATAGAACGGAATGGGGACAATTTAAATCTATACATACATGTACATGTACATGTATATGTACATTTGTAGGATGTACATGTAGTATGGCTTTCCTGAATGACCCAAATCTGATCAAATGTATACGTACAATACTACATTGTAACATAAGGCCAACAATAACTTTGTTTAATGATACATACATATTGTACATGTACATACAATATGTGTACTATACATGAACATAGATGACAATGTGTCATTTCCCACAACACAATGGTCCAAAAACAAAAATAATGAACAGTATTTACACAATGACTTGATCAAACGATTTTGGAAAAAAAAAAAAATAATGGTTGATTGTAAATTATATAGATCACAGAAATACAATTTCACTTAATTCAACAGCGGAGACATTATAACTAAAATCACTGTACAGGTGCCCACTGTCTTGTGCACATACATGTATGTAGTACATGTACATTGTATACATACATGTAGATAATTAAATGCTGAAACAGTAGCTCACAAATCTCAATGTGAATCCAATAAACACCATCTTATGATCTTAAGACAAATCTACCCCTTTCTTATGTGCATACGTGTACATGTATAATTGTGCAATAAAATCTGGTCCAGTTGTACATACATGTATGTAATATTAAATCACCAAATGACCTTTCACCTAACAAAGTATGAAATGTACAATGTGCATATGTACACAATGCCTCATGTTTCTTATGTATGCATATATGTACTACAACAATGGATGTGTGGATATTGAGTGTGTGTAGGTGTACAAGCGTTATCTACATGTACGTTGTGTGGACCTCGGAACAAAAGATGTCTACACTAGGCAGGTAGCAAAGACATTGTGTGGACTTGCCCATGTCCACACTTGGTTTTCCCCTCTCTGAAAAAAAGGGGTTTAGAGGGAAAATGGGGTTAGGGTTATCTGTGGGAGAATAAAGGGAATTACTTCAGGGGGCCACTATCAGAAATTGGGGTTGAAATTTTTTACGGATGTAAGAAAAATGAGTATTTTGGACGAGAATTCTTAAGTACACGAATACAAAGGAATGTCCACACAAGGATAGTAATGTAGAGCTGTGTGTGTGTGTGTAGGTGGTATACATTCTGCATGATTTGGGTATTGGGCCACTGCTAATCTGGCAATTCTGTGGGCATAATTTGAAGCTACATTGTACATATACATGCATGTACGTACATGTAATTTATGTTCTTCACTGATGTACATGTACATACAGTATGGAGTTATTGTACCCCGGTACCAACATAAGACTTGAAAACAGGGTTGTTTGATTTAAATCACTCGATTTAAATCAGGATATAAATCAATGGAATTTTTTTTTTTTTAAATCACTAATAAAAATCATGTTTTGATATTTTTGTAATTTCTGTTATTTTTCAATGTAAAAACAATGTCCGTTATTAAAACCGGACTTTCATTAACAATTGTGTGTGGTTATACTTGACTTTCAATGATGGTCATTTAAATTGACTTATTTAAAACAGATGTTTTATCCAAATGTACAATGGTAAAAAAAGACTTGACTGCACTTTCTTGGCTTAATGTATGTACATTTGTGTAATTCGTAGGTTGCTGATTTGTCAGACTAAGGTTTAGCGTGAATACATACCCACAGGCCTATGGAAAATACAATGACCTCTGCCTTCCAACATACCGATTGTCTGATGCTTTATGAGTCACTGTATGGGTCATGTACAAAAATAATAACTAGCAAAATATTTGTGTTCACACATTGTGTACATGTATGTACGTACACACAGTCGTACTTCCCCAATACGTCCGAGGACAATGCTTTGTGTTTCCTATTGTTCCTTTAATATAACCAACCCCCATAGACTAAGCACGTATCCTTACGTTCGAGGACCGATTTCAACAAAAGACTCTACGTTCGAGGACTGAAAGGTTTCTTTGTGTTTCCTTTCTTCTCTTGTCCTCGGAGATATATACAGTGCACGTACATGTACATATACATGTACGTGTACACGTATCTAGTCAGTACACATTACAATTTATTATACACTACACACATGTACCCATAATACATTGTACATGTACATTTTACATGTAGGAAGATCTTCATCTACATAATGTACAATGTACATGTACCTGACTATGTACATGTACAATGTAGGACTGCTTTCTATGTTGATATGAATTTCCCTATCCTTTGGAGTAATTCTATTCAACGAAAATTAAATTGCAAAATTGTTGGTTATTATGCTATTATGAAATGTATTTTTGGACAAAGAAAACTGGCAGGAGCGGAATTCGAACCTGCGACCTCCGGAATGCCATACCAGCACTCTACCAACCGAGCTACAAATGTATCTTGCCCTTCATGTACATGTGTATGTTGGGGGAGGAGATGGCTAGTGTCCACCCTCCCCAGTAATTCCCTTGTTATATACATTTTATGGGTTAATGGCTTTCACATGCACCCGTTTCATCAGCACTATATTTTCAAACATTTCCAAAGAAACACAAGAAACACCAAGTACAAAATACATAATTATTATTGTTGGTCAACCGTTGTGTGCTTTTCCTCCGTCCCCCTCAACAAATGAGAAATCAACGCCGTTGTTCTTTTTACATCTAATGAAAACAAGCATTTCACCTCACTGAATATGGACAACAGCCATAGCCGTGATTTGAAGAAAAAAACCTGGCCCATTGACGTCTATAGGCGCATTCCTGCACATACTCAATCCATTCATTTTTTAACTACATGTATATTGTTCTTGAATGGGAGTGTAATGAATAGATGGAGTTTTTCAAACAAAGCTTTCATTCACACGAAAGGGGGGGGGGGGGGGCTCTGAGTGTGATGAATACATTTGTAGGACCACTCTATTTAGTGTGGTGCCTATTGTTTGAGTTTACGCTTGGCTGAACAGCACCAATTTGGCAAACCAGCACCCCATCAGTAACAGCCGGAGGCAAGGGGTATAGATCATGTTTGCATTTTTGTAACACATTGCATGTTTCTTTGAAGTGCATTGTACATGAAGATGTACATGAATGCTTTTTGGTACATGTACATTGTACACGTACATGTATGTAAACATACACAATGTACAGTACTTTTTATATACGTGTACGTGCACTGTATATATCTCCGAGGACAAGAGGAGAAAGGAAACACAAAGAAACCTTTCAGTCCTCGCACGTCAAGTCTTTTGTTGAAATCGGTCCTTGCACGTACATGTAGAAGTACAATGTACGTGCTTAGTCTATGGGGTTGGGTTATATTAACCCTAACAGCCCAAGGCTTTTTACTAGAATCCTTCCCTAACCACACAAACTCCAACACTGTGTAGTAAACCAATGGCACATTCTTTGTACTTAGACAAAATCAGGGCATCAAGTCCCATGCAAAGTGATGGTGCCAAGGCTCTACAGTACCCAATCACACAAAATTCAACACAAATGGGGTGTTTGATTTTGGCAGGTTAGGGAAGGTTAGGGTTAAAGGAACAATAGGAAACACAAAGCATTGTCCTCGCACGTATTGGGGAAGTACAACTGTGTGTACATGTACAATACAAAATTTCTCAAATGACAATGATTTATTTGCGAATAAACATGACAACATGTAGTGGTATACTAAAAGATGTGGGAGGAGGAAGGGAGAGGCAAAAAGATTGTCAACAGTCACGTCCCCTCCAATCACTTGATCTGTATATGTACGTGTAGTTGTGGGGGCCAACACCAGTCTCCAACAGACACTATGGATTAAACTGTGCAGTGATTAAGCTCACTGCTGAGAATACTTGGATAACTGCCAAATAAATCACATCCTTTTTTCATTCCCCTATAGCATTCTACAATTGTGACCCGTTACCACAAAATGGGTGGAAAGTAGCAAAATTTGAAAATCCAGATTAAGAGCTTCCTTAATTTCTAGCCCCCGATACAACATTTTAGAGTTATCAGAGTCTTAACACCTTGTTTTGAGAAAATGAAGCTCTAAGTTGGTGATCTGTGCACACTTTATAGGTAGTGTACACGATTGGTAATTCTCCAATTTTTTTTTACTGAATTATTACGAAACACCTTACTAGACTGTAACTGTAAGTTAATAGTAGTCACAATCATCCTGTGAAATGATGGCACCAGGTGTGCTGCCGTTGTACACGGCCTTTAACCCAAGTTCAAAAAAAAGAATTGCCCTCAACAAAATATTTTGAGAATCGATTCAGTTTTAAAACTTTGGGATATGATAGAATAGTTTTGTAAATATACAGTTGTTAAAATCCCAGTGAAAAATGTTTGTTTCTGCTTGTAACTCAGAAAGCCATAGTGCGACTTTAAGCTCATTTTGTGGTGGCAGGTCACAATTACTGACATTTGCAGAGGTGCCACTGGCTTACAGTTTGGAATGATTGGACTGCTGGCATTTACATTTGTAAAGATTTCTGTAATTATCAACTTCCTTTTCTTCATTTGGTCTGAAGCAGACATACTTCCTGGTTGCACTGCATGATTGCTGCATATTAATCATACAACAGCGTGACTGTGCATTGTTCTATAGTTATGTTTTTGTTTATAGCCTCTGGGGGAAGAGGCAAACTTGTAAAATCACAGGTACAATGCATACAGTGTCCACTCAGAACGATGTAAACATTACACCCTTAATGGTCACCACGAGTATATTAACATAGGAGTGTACATGTACATTTGTAGGCCAAGCTTTTGTGCTAGTCAGGATTGTCTTGGATGCCAACGTTGGCCGAGCTCAGCAGCCATTTCACGAAACATACTTGTAGCACAGCTGCGCAATATTTTATTTGTCAAATACAATATGGATGATGCTGAATGCGACTTTTAGGACGAATGTTTAGATATATACAGTACATGTAACAATAGAAATCCACAAACGGTCGCGAATGGCTGAGCACGGTGGCACCACTTAAAAACTTTTCAAGTCCTTCACTCTGAAAAGTTGGCAGCAACTTTGATGAGAAGCACCTCACAGGCAAATCTGTAGCGGATGATACTTTAATTTCCCTCAGAAATACATATCTCTGCAGAATTGAGTAGCAAACGACTCTACGATGCTCACACTCAGCTGGTTAAGTCATTTCGGGGGTTTGTGTTGACCAACTTGTGCCACCTACAGAATGACTGTTTAAGTTGTAATTTTTGGTGGAAGTCAGTGACTTATAGCTGCAACTTTTGTGAAACCGATTTTCAACATCACAATTTACGCCATGAAATGTGACGTAACTGTAGTTACGCAATTGTGCAAGTGTTCATGAAATTGGCTGCTGGAGTGGTGAAAGAGTACATGTACGTTCATCAACAACAGAGTAAAATACTTGCCAATGTGCTGCCAATGTGCCATGGGAAATAATGCATGAAAGCATATATTACATAAGGGTACTGTAGTAGTCTGGTTACCAGACCTAATGATTCCGACTATTCATTCTACATACATTATAGGGGTGTGCATCCGAACCGGGTACCCAAGTATCCGACCGTTCATGTCAGGAACCGGTTCCAGATTATAGAATCGAGTACCAGTCGACTTTACATTATCTCATAGTAACTTCCCAGACAATGAAAAAGGAAAGGTTTTAAATGATATTTGTGGGGTATTTTCAAAATTAACCCTTGGAACTACATGGGAAACCAGCAAAGATTTCACGTTTATGACACTTACCGGTAGTAAAGGCTGTTCGATATTCATTTATTTTGATACCGAAATATCGGCAAAAACAATATCGCAATATGCGATATTATCGTGATGATGTCACTTTTTCCTTATCGGGGCCACCAAGATTGAGCCTGCCGGATCCGCTAAATTTTAATACCGGGGCCGGCCACCAAGATCGCGAATAGGGGGGCCAGGTTGGCAAGGCTTCACTCATTGAATAGTTGGAGTACTACGACAGTTCTACATGTACATGGCAGGTAAATAGGTAAACGTGTAACTGACCTAAATTTGTAGCTTATGATAACAATATTTGTTTTTGAGGCATTGTGTATTTTATAATCCCTCTAGATATCATCAATTGGAAAGCCTTGAGTGGTTGCAAATAATGAACCATCGTTATTCAAATTCAATGACAATGAAAGCACAAACTACGTGTACTAAAAACGTCAACTCATGCCTATCCCAGAGAAACAAAAACATCCTGCGCAAGTTGCAAGGGTCTAGTAGACAAATGTTTTAAAAATCTAAATATATCATTCACCTTTCAAAGCAGCGGTCTACGTTGTCGGACATAAGCAGCAGCATGCAGAGTTGTTCCAAAGCAATCAGCTGCATGTCTCGCTCTTCCCCCTGGCCCATCTGTAGCCATTCCAATAAGGTCTCTGGATCTACGTCCGCCATCTTGGACTACTCCCATGTAATTGTTTACCTGTTGGCATGATTCAGAACGAGTACACATTAGCCTGATAAGGATTTTGTCCCTGCAATGTATGTTTATGTAAGAAAATTCATAATTTTTATCCTAAGTACATACGTGTACACATGTACATGTACCTTAGAACAAGAATGTAACAATTCTATTGGATTTCGGATTGTGTAAAAATATAATGTCCATAATAGATTCTCAGGAACAAGAAATTTGGATTACATCATGCAAAATCCTTATTTCCCCAAAATGTACTTATTTGTTTATATAAAATAAATGTGCATTAGCATTGTTCTCCCTTACGGTCCAGTTTGAAGTGAGAGAAGACGATGGAGACTAAAAACCCACTCACATATTGAACTAGGGTCACCGGAGATGAAACCCGAGGAAATGACTTCACCACCTGAATCCAAATACTTTCAACCCTAACCTCCTAGACCCTTTTTGCTGGGAACCATCCTCAATCCTCCAAAATCCTCCAATTGCCCTGCCCCCAAAAATGCATTCATCCTCAATCCTCATTTTTTTCAGAGAAACTTTATACATAAGTTCATAAAATCCCAATGAAGTATACTGATGCACTGGCTTCATAATTCTGGTGTACTTGTTGGGCAAAGTAAAAAAGCATGTTTAGCGTCCCTGCCATTTTCCTTTTTGGGGACCGCCTGGATTTTTAAATAACCTTTACCAGTAAAAAAAATGAGGTGAAAAAAACAAACCAAAATGTCAACCGATCCATCTGGAAAAAAATACAAGCTTATTAAAACTATTAAAACCACTATAAACAAGTTCAATTCTCTTGTCCAACATGTCTCTTTTATTTTTGTCTCTTTGAACAGTTGAAAAACCTACATGTATGGTTGTCAGAAATTTTAAAAAGAATGGCGGCCATCTTGAAAATAAAAAATAAAAGGTCCCTCCTCTGTTTGTTTCTTTTTTAACCTGGAAGCTAAACATGTTTTTTTTTCTACTTGGCCTTTTATGCACCTATGAATTGTCGGCCCTAAGTGTTTTTTTTTGGGGGGGGGGGGGGGGGGGGGAGGACAAGTGAACAAATTGAATAGCCAGTTTTTGACAAACTTACAATGTAACGAACGCTGGGCAGATATGAGTTAGTGTTCTGCATGTTGTGTTAGTGTACTGTGAAAACATATTACTCACTAGAAACTGAAACTCTCTACTTTCCCAACGTGTGAAATGTTAAGTACACGTCTGGGAGTTTAACATTTTTAGTTTCAACAAAATCACAATGAAAAAACCCACAACAATCAGCCATTTGTGAGTTAAATTTGAATAAGGCCAAGTAAAAAAAATTAAGCATTTCTCGTCCCCGCCCGCCTCCTTTTTGGCCGCTGGCCTGGTGCCAGTTTTTTTGTTGGCGCCATTTGGCGTCATCCGTACACAAGGGGTTAATAACTGCACTAATGTTTATCACTGGAATTCAACAAGTTTTTCACAATTAACAGAGAAGATTTTAAAATGGAATATTATCTTTGATGTCAGTTTTTCAGTGTCTGTAAAACTCCATCAGCAAAAGTTCCTTATCCGGCCACCATACATTCGACACCAAACATAACAAATTTCACTTCACCTTGTGTTTTCTTTTTGACGATTAAACTTGAACCCCCTTTCCTGACTAACACCCCCCCCCCCCCAATAAAATATAAATAAAAGAGGCGATTGTGTAGTGTAGGGCCCTGTTCCCTATAAGGAAACAAAAATCCTCTTTTAGGTTAATGGAATTGCCAAACTAGTTAGCGACATTACAAACCAACAGGTATGCCATTGATAAAGGGCAGGGTTTTAGTTTTTGAGGGAAATTTTGGGGTAAAGCGGCGATGAAGACGACAAAACACAACTCGAAAATAAAAGATGGCGATCACTGCGACACACAGTAAACATGCAAAACCGCGTTGATTCGCATGGCAACTGCCGTAAAGCACGTAAGAAAATTGCATTTTCTACCGCAATCAACTGTTTAAAATTACAAAAAATGTCAAAGAATTAAGAGAAGTCTGCTTTAGGTTAAAAAAGTCATTTTGGAATGAGAAAAAATACCTTTGACTCTATTTTGATCAAAACTAAAGGGGGGGCCCTACACTAGGCAGGTTCATGAACATTTTAAGTTATTGCAATTCCTTCAAATGTTACTTTATCCTAAAGAGCTTGAAAAAAGGAATAAAATGAGGGGTTGATGACCTCAATAGGGTAATTTGAAGGAAAGTTATGGATTTTTTAGTGATCCTGCTTTTTTGCAATCTGGAGGCCAGAAATAGGCCGAAAAGTTGTGCCTTTACATCGCGCGACAATCGGTGGTCACGTGACTTGGTACATGTGGCGCGGCTGCATCTCTACCCCTGTTGTGTGATTGATGGTATCGTCCAACCGTGAAGTTTCTGTTGAATATTCATATTGCATTGCTGGCAGGGCACGTGGCGGTGCATGATTGTATGACAAGGTGGTGGATTTTGGAGTTCGTTTTGGCGACCGTAACCATGAAGGAAGGAACACAAAATAATCAAGAATTAGTTCTTTTGGTTATCTTCGGTTAATTGGTTTGGGGATTTGAGTACTACATCATCAGGCATTTACAATTCTTGTCAAGTTGTGTTTTATTTCCCATGGTTAAATGCATGAGTCACGTAAACGCTGCTGTGATCGCTGGTAAACGAAATTACCACTGCATTCCCAATCACCCGTGAAGTACCAGGTAGTACCATGTCATTCATAAAAAGAGGGTGGGCTACTACGCATGCGCATACAAGTCCTGGAAACTTTTGGCGTCGACTCGACGCGTGACGCGGCGCTACCGCTCTACAGGGGGTAGCTGAAAAGTTGGAACATTGCAAAATTCATAGCGACAAAATTTACAGGAATATTTTAAATATTTTCCTGTAATTTTCCCGATCCACGCGTCTGAACATTTTACAAGATAATGTCAGTCAAACCACGCCTCTTGCCAACATGTGAGCAGGCATGCATATGCAGTAGCCCTGTTCACCACTTCGCTGTATATACCATACGTATAAAATAGCACGTGAAGGGGTCGTGGGAAGTGGAAAATGAGACCAATCAAATGACGGTACGGTCTTTCAGTTAGCACGTGCTCAACCACAAGGGAATTCCCCAAGATGAGAAATAGCTTCCTCAAGTTTACCACAAGTGATCACAATATCCCCACGCTGCTCACGCTCATCTGCAGTTAATATTTGCGATATTTAATCCTGTGTTTGTTTTCGAAAATCGCCGGCGGTTCATCGCTACTTGTTGGCGAATTTTTCATTCATTCTTACTTTATTACGTGATCGAAATTAATGGAAACAAAAATAACTCAAAAAAATTCCTTATGAAATGTGCATTCAGACTTTTCCCAGTAGTACAGCTCAACTAAGTAGACAATTTTGCAATGTAATAATTATAAAGTGACGAGTTTGAGCCTTGAAAACAGTTAGTGGCTTTTCCAATTTTGCCCAACCTAGCAAATTCGGCGAGCCAAAATTTGTGCCCACCTTCCCAAGTCCATGTTTTGCACAGTAAATACCCGCTGGTAACTCTGAGGGCCTCCAAAAGGTCTAGCCAGTTTGGCTCATCTCCAAGAATGAGTGTGGGAACCGTCCGAGCGCAAAACAGACAGGAAGGTTGTTATGACGACGAGATTACACTACCAATGAGCTGATTCTTTTAGAGGAGTCCTCCCAAACTTGTGGATTGGATCAATTCGACAGGGCACGTCCATAGTAACAGTATCGCCTGGACAACCCAAAAGGTACGTGTAGGCTCTCATACATATTCATGGTTAACTTACGCACCCCCTGTCTACCAAGTGTGTAAAATTCATGTATATTTCGGTATAGACCTTGCACATACAATGTACCATGCAAACACAAAAAGCATCAACCGAAACTATTATAAATCAACATTTACTAGTATTTCTAACAGGGGATAAATCCACTTTTACAACCAAATACAACATAATGTTGCTTCTAATAGTTATAAACACAACAACATTTCAGTATAGTGCAGCGACCCTCAAATCAATAATTTTCTTTCGTAATTCGCGGTGACTGAAACAGACTTGGCATTTGCCACAAGTTGTCAAAGCTTACCGCTGGTCATATAATATACACAGAGTGGTTTCTATGGTCAACAAGGGTATGTTGTTTCGTTCCGTGGCATTAAAAATTACATCTGTGGGCTCCAAAAGTCCGTATTCTATCGTTAAAATTGGTGCTTACAATCCAGATTTCTGGATTTTAACGTTAAAGAAATGCACGTGGCGAACTCCGATGGGTGTTATCATCCCGATTTTCGGTCATGTGTCGGCCACAACTTCCACGTTCAATTAGATCATCCAGAGTGCGCCGCCAACGACCGCTGCGGTGATCGTGCCTACCTACACTACACAATCGCCATAAAAGAAATCCCCTTTTAAATTTGTCTTTTATGTGTAAAGCCCAAAATAGTGGTGGCCGGATGGAACTCTTTCCTTTTAAAGTTTTATAGTCAATCATGACATGACATGGACAAATCACACAAAACAGTTTTTTGTTTAGTTATTCTTTTAAATTTTAGAAAGTTAATATTTTCACAGATAGAATGAAATTCTCAATGAACTAGTTGAAAATGAGACACTGGCCTACTTTGACATGAATGATGAAACTGAGGCTTCGATAAAATGGCCGAAATTTGGACGGAGAATTCTCACATGTAAAATACAATGCGAATGCAAGTTTCCCAATTCCAACAACAGCAATAACTGAAATGAGACAGACAAAGACCTATATTTCCTTGTCACCTTGTGGAGTTTGGAAGCAGTGATGGCTTTTTGTTGTTCACCCAACCAACCACGCCACGCAGCTAGCTACACGTCGTGCGTTGCATGCACGGCAGACGACTAAGCAACACAACTTGGAGACCACAACACACCTTCGAAATGTCGTCTTTCACCGACCATTCAAGTCCCACTGACACTAAATAACCAGCGGTCCTCGGAGAATCATTACATAGTAACGTCCTTCTTCAATTTGTTTGTCCGGAAAAATAATACTTCGGCCAGAAAGGCGGGTGATTTTGATCACACCGTCGTCGTTTAAATGCTATTTCTGTTGTCTCAGCTCAGGATGTGATGAAAATAAATTGCATGAATGATTTCGTGTTTTTAATTGTTAGACTTGTGCATGTCGCCTTGGCGTTCCTTCTAGTTAGCGCGTCAGCAGCAGCAGCAGCATTTAGAAAGTGCGCCCTCAAGAATTACGAAAGCCCAGCCCCGGTACGGTTTATGACGCTTTGTAGAAATCTTTCACTTATCTGTGAGGAACGGTTTCACACCTGACTTCCCTTTTTGCTCAAGGAAAATAAACCCAAATTAGCTCTCTTTTTGCCTCTATTACTTAAAAAAAAAAAATATCTTGCACCAAGCCCATGCACTGTGTATAACATCCAATCGCGTACGACGACTGTTTGTTGGTCTGAACACATGTAGTATTAGTTTGCGGTAACACTGCACCATGTGTTTATCTCAACCATGGAGGAAGTTCCTTATCCATGTCTCAACTAACAAAAGGTATGGGTTCTGAAAATAACCTTATCGCACAACTCGTATCTCAACCTTCGTTAAGTGAGAAGGGTTCAAGGGAGAACCAATTTCGTGCAACTCGTTTTCTCTACTGTCGATAAGTGAGAAATATAATTTTCCATAGGACGTGCACAACAATTTTGCGAACGTTGGCCAACGTTCGCGTTGTTCGCGTGAGTGGAACGCACTCGAGTCCTGGGCCCATGTGCATAAAAGGCTACTAGTTTAGCTGCCAACTAGTGCTTAGTAAGATTATAAATTCCCTAGTTTATACCTACGGAGTTGGCAACTAATTTGTGTTGCATAAAACCTCACTAGGCACATTGCTTATTAGTTGCATACTAGGACAATTTGGTTTGTAACTGATTTGGGTGCTATGGCCTTGGAGAGGAGGTGATTATGTCAGATACAATAGGCTTGTAGACAAGTTTATTGTGTTTGAGCTTCGAATCACATTCCAAATTAGCATAACTCCTTTCTAAAGGTCTTTGTAACATTGCATTACTGTGCAGTACTTACATTTTGTAGAACTACATAAATTCTCTATACAAGGTTGCTACAGCTAGTACATAAAGTTACAACTACAACCATGAGTCTCAAGCGTGAAAGAAAAATTAATTTTACCCAAGACGAAAACCTATTTTGGGCTAGTTGTCATCTAGTGACTTAGAGGTACCCCAGATCAACTCTAACTTTTGCCAGAATTTTAGAATGTTACTATATCTAGTTGGGTTTTATGCATCACAATTAGTAATCAACTAGGCTTAGTAAGCAACTTAAGTCCATTTTAGTTGCCAACTAGGCCTAGTAGCCTTTTATGCACATGGGCCCAGATGACAACTAATCAGTCTGCCTTTGGACACCGTCCTGACAACATGGCTCGTAGAATCATGGAGCTAGTTGAACTGCGTCGTCAAATAAGAAAAGAACGCGTCTTCCGAGACAGGAGAAATCCATTAGACTTCTTTGATGATGATAAGGTGTATGAGCGGTATAGATTTAGCCGTGAAGGCATAATGCAAATTACTGACATAGTGGCACCAGACATTGAAAAATAGGTTTTCGTCTTGGGTAAAATTAATTTTTCTTTCACGCTTGAGACTCATGGTTGTAGTTGTAACTTTATGTACTAGCTGTAGCAACCTTGTATAGAGAATTTATGTAGTTCTACAAAATGTAAGTACTGGGCAGTAATGCAATGTTACAAAGACCTTTAGAAAGGAGTTATGCTAATTTGGAATGTGATTCGAAGCTCAAACACAATAAACTTGTCTACAAGCCTATTGTATCTGACATAATCACCTCCTCTCCAAGGCCATAGCACCCAAATCAGTTACAAACCAAATTGTCCTAGTATGCAACTAGTAAGCAATGTGCCTAGTGAGGTTTTATGCAACACAAATTAGTTGCCAACTCCGTAGGTATAAACTAGGGAATTTATAATCTTACTAAGCACTAGTTGGCAGCTAAACTAGTAGCCTTTTATGGATATGGGCCCTGGTCTAATTGAATGGCGGTGCTATCGTTTTCAGGCCGTGTCCTTGAAATTACACACATTCCCTGCTTGAGTTTAATTTGTCACTCTCCAAGCCTCTTAGTCAGACTTCCATGAGGAGTTCAGGGCCCATGTGCATAAAAGGCTACTAGTTTAGCTGCCAACTAGTGCTTAGTAAGATTATAAATTCCCTAGTTTATACCTACGGAGTTGGCAACTAATTTGTGTTGCATAAAACCTCACTAGGCACATTGCTTACTAGTTGCATACTAGGACAATTTGGTTTGTAACTGATTTGGGTGCTATGGCCTTGGAGAGGAGGTGATTATGTCAGATACAATAGGCTTGTAGACAAGTTTATTGTGTTTGAGCTTCGAATCACATTCCAAATTAGCATAACTCCTTTCTAAAGGTCTTTGTAACATTGCATTACTGCCCAGTACTTACATTTTGTAGAACTACATAAATTCTCTATACAAGGTTGCTACAGCTAGTACATAAAGTTACAACTACAACCATGAGTCTCAAGCGTGAAAGAAAAATTAATTTTACCCAAGACGAAAACCTATTTTTGGCCGACAAATATGAAGAGTTTAAACATGTCATAGATGCACCAACTACATTATGGAATGTTCCAGTTGCGTAATACTGCAGCGCAATTAGCACTTGCTGATATGGTAGCAGCGCATGGTTTCTGACAGTGTCATGTTCAATGTCTGGTGCCACTATGTCAGTAATTTGCATTATGCCTTCACGGCTAAATCTATACCGCTCATACACCTTATCATCATCAAAGAAGTCTAATGGATTTCTCCTGTCTCGGAAGACGCGTTCTTTTCTTATTTGACGACGCAGTTCAACTAGCTCCATGATTCTACGAGCCATGTTGTCAGGACGGTGTCCAAAGGCAGACTGATTAGTTGTCATCTAGTGACTTAGAGGTACCCCAGATCAACTCTAACTTTTGCCAGAATTTTAGAATGTTACTATATCTAGTTGGGTTTTATGCATCACAATTAGTAATCAACTAGGCTTAGTAAGCAACTTAAGTCCATTTTAGTTGCCAACTAGGCCTAGTAGCCTTTTATGCACATGGGCCCTGAAGGCTGAGGATAACCACTAAGTACAAGTACAAGTCTGTGGTTGCGTTCGATTAGCTCACTCTTAAAACACGGGGTAACACGGCGGAAAAGCCACGAAATGAGGCTAATCTATATCCTTCCTCCATGGGCTAATCGAACTCTGCGGTGTATTCGCCTAGGTATTCAAAGGCGGATTCAGGATTTTTTGCAGGGGGGGGGTTCAGAAATTTTCCCAGAAAGGTGACTCCCAAAAATGTTTTTACAGGAGGGGGGGGGGGGGGGGGGGGCGGGGGGGGGGGGCGGCTGACACACTTTCTCACCGTTGGTGGCGCCATTTAACCTCTTTGTTTTATTCTTACCATAGGCAAAATGCTTTGCAACTTCAGCCATAGGCCCCTACAAGCAAACATGGTATTCTGGGGAAAATTAAGGTCAAAGGTCGTTTGGGACGGGAACTTTAAAAAGTGTAAACTATTAACACAGGCTCACTGTTGTCTGCTCTGCCGACAAAATCGCGACCATCATGGCCGACATAATTATAAAAATTCACAATTTGCCCAGTCTAATCGCCAACTGTTGTCATTGCTTTCCAATTTGTGTCACAATCTGTACATTCAAATTCGAGTTCCCCGCCATGTTTACGTTTTCAGCTAGCCGGTGACGTCATTACACCCGGGCAGCAAAATACCAGAGACCCGCTCGCTAGCTGGGGTATTAACCGGGACAGATACGAGTATGACGTGTGACTAATCGAACGGTCTCGCGTAAGTTTCACTTACACATGTCAGCTAATCGAACGCACCCAAAGTGATGTGACTTTCAAGTCACAGCCAAATATTATTTTGGACATGGCCTCTATATAAAAAAAATATAGGTAGTTTCACGTTCAAATTGCGCATGCGCAGTAAAGCGCCCTCTCCCGGCCAATTCAGAGGGGAACAACATACCCAAGCACGCACTTGTCATGCAAGTGCGTTCGGGTAGCTCACCCGGGTCGACTCGGGTTAGCCCCCATGCCGTTTGATTAGCTCTGACGTCATACTCGGGGCTCACTCGGGTCAGCCGCCACATGCCCTGCTCGCGGAGCAGAGTCACTGGGTGGAATTACGTCACACGCATGCATAGTTAATTTCATGCTCCTTCGCTTCACTCATACGCATGAAAAACAGTTTCATTCTAATGACAGACTTCAAGAAATGACAAAGGAATCAGTATGTTAATTCAGAAATGTTTATTGTAAAGCATGGGCGTGCCTATGTCAGCTGTTGAAGCACAATATCCAACAAAACGTTTTCAGCTTAACTTTAGAGTCATGGACAATGTCTGGAAAACAACCTGAGAAATGGGCATATTGAATATACCTACAAGTATAACATTTCTACGGAAAAACATACAAATTACATGCATTTTCAATTTGTTATTATTATTAATTGTGTTTTTTTTGTTTTGTTTTTTTGTTTTACCAACAATCTCAACTCCATCAAGGAGCCTCATCAGCCCTCTCGGCTCTTCGGATTTTCTGTCCGGAATGCATTATGCAAAATGTTATGACAAGAGCATCTATAAAGAAAAGTACATTTTTTAATACAACAAGTCCCAGCTCCATCTTGGAGCCTCAGCCTCTCTGATCATGTGTCCGACATCAGTTTGTTGGTTTGTGTACAAAAGTATCGTAACAGAAATTGAATTATTATTATTATTATTATTTTTAAATACAACAAATCCCAGCTCCATCCAGGAGCCTCAGCCCTTTCGGCTCTTCGGATTATCTGTCCGGAATTCATTGATAAAATGCTATGACAAGAGCATCTATAAAGAAAGTACATTTTTAATACAAGTTCCAGCTCCATCGAGGAGCCTTAGCCCTCTCGGCTCTTCGGATTATCTGTCCGGAATGCATTATTCAAAGATGTTATGACAAGAGCATCTATAAAGAAAAGTACATTTTTAATACAACAAGTCCCGGCTCCATCTTGGAGCCTCAGCCTCTCGGAGGGAGGGAGGGGGGGGGGGGGGGGGGGGGGGGGGGGGTACTATAATTAGAATAGAACTGATGTTTATTCATTAATGACCAAGACAAGAAATTAAGACACTAGATTGGCTGCCGAATTGATTAATTCAGGAAGTATTTAGCATAGTTGAAATACCCAGGCGACGGTCGATATCTCGCTTAACATATCTGTTGTTAGCTTGTAAGGTTTTCCACCGACCATGTTCCATTATGAGCTCTTCGGATATGCCCTTGTTGGCCAAATGAGAGGCCCCTCCGGAACGCATGCTAAGCAAACCGTAACTTTTAGGATCGTCTATTCCTATTTGCTTAAGAGCATCCAGAAAGAGCTCCCGATATCTGGAATAACTTAAGGGTTTGTTCAGCAAGGGCCTATACGAATTTGTGGACGACAAAAAGGACAGGGCTGTGAAAATATAAACGTCATCTCCGATCCTAATGTTGCAAAGTTCTAAAAATCTTCTAAGTATCGTTACCGGGCAATATTTACTATTGGATTCCGAGAGAAAGGCGAAGCTGCCTTCACGGAAGATGTCCGTTTTGGATCTTGGAATATACGCAATCCAGCCTGATGAGGTAGCTCTGAAATGTGTTTAGCCGTTAATTGTACCATCTCATCGTGCCTAAAGAGAAGCGAACAATTTAATGACACATAACAAGCAGTCCTCAACTGCATCAGACTACAGCTCAGATTGCCAAAATGATCGATAATCGTATGCACTTGTTGAATTGTTAGGCCGTTTTTGTTGAGGATTATGTAGTACTCTCCATAAACTAGTCAGTACTTGCTACACTATTGGCGAATCGACGGGATTCGGCGAAATATCGAGTATTAAGTGCAACCATTTTAAGGCAGATGCGAGAGTTACAATGGAGCTGTCTGAATTAGTGGACTGACCTTTATCAGATAAAAAGGAAGCAATAATCTTTTCAGACACTGGAAATTGTATGGGATTTTTGCGCTCTCTCAACCAGGCGAAAAACATTCTGCATTTATACAGTTAAGCTTGAGTGGTACCTGCTGCTTTGGCCATTAAAACATCATGAAAAATGCGTTCTCGATAGACTTGGAGATTGTCGGGAAACTCGGTCCAGAATCGCTGGCCGGCGATAACCCTGCTTTCTGCGACTTGCAAGGTGCCAGCAACAGAGTCCCAAATCATGCCCAACCACTGAATACGAGTAACGGGGTCCCAATTGCTCTTTTCTGAGTTGTAAACAAGACCAGACCGTAGCAAATCTGACTTGACATGGCGAGAAACTTCTCGTGCAGTCTCCAAATTCTGAACTGCATTGCCTTTCGTATTCGGTATTACACAAAACCCGTCATCTAAATACAGAGCAATAAGGATACCGCAAAATCTCCAGCGAGTCACTAAAGGTTTCACGTTGAAGGATCGACGTTGAAGGGACACTCGCGGAACCAATGTCCGACCGTTTTGCAGTTGAAGCACACATCATTGTGCAAGCCTGCAGAGGAATAAAAAAAGGAAAAGGAAAAGCGAGGCAACTGGAAACTAACGTGAGAGAATGGCTATAACGCAAAAGCGATGTGCTCAGCAGTGAGACGTAGGCCTGAAAGTGAAGGGGACGCGGCGTCGTTTCCCTTTTTAAAAGGGGCTACGGATGAATGCTTATCGGCTCGCTAATCTGAATAAGGAATTCCTGACATATCTGAGGACAGATGTCTATAGAATGATTACGCAATTGACCTGAAGTCAATCAGCCAAATAAAACTACATGTATGATTCTCACAGATTCTGCTCAAGCTCCATCGAGAAATGGAAAATGGCTGACTCAAGTGCTACAGGTGACATCGACACGAGAGGGCGTTTCAGCGTTCTATTAGCCCAGCTCTCGTGGCTGACCCGTCTGCCCCGAGTCAATACTCGGAACGCACCCATAGTTAAATTTGTTTTCTCAGCTAGCTATGGCACAAGATGGCCGCAGAATATCTCTTTTTATTACCCCGCAGGGCGCGGCGGCTGCAGTTTTGTGTAGATGGGGTTCCGGCGGGCAAGGCTATTCCAACAATAGTTAGCAATAATAGTCCTTGCCAAACCCTATCTAACCCTCACGGAGTTGGTGCGGTGAAGGCTGATTTCTATAAATTCTCAATAGATTTTGCGTTACCTGTGACACGAGATCAACACTTCCGAATACGACGCGTGCGCAAGTATAGTAATTATAAGGTCATGATACGCTACGAAAAAAAGGCGTTTCCCTCATAAGTTTTGTGCAGATAGGAAGAGACCAGCCTTCATGCATCGGCACCAATTCCCTTTGATGAGGCGGCGGATACAAGCGAAGAGAAGAACTTCAAGTTGGGGGGAAGACATTTCTCGCTGTTCAAGAGAATGCTCTAGCCCTATGTGTAATCATGGAGGAAGGATATAATTAAAGAAACGATACGGTAGTAACACACCTTTTTGAGGGGAGGAAAAACTGATATACTGGTTTGGATTTTTAGGAGAAAGGGCAGAGCCGTAGATGGAGAGTTGCAACAACTTCTGCTGGACCAAAGATGGCCGCTCATTTTTTTGCGCAGTGGAATGTGCGGCTTTTGTTTTCCAATTGCTTATGCGCACTGATGCATAATCCGGCATGTTTGGTCCAATGTTTTGGACCCGTCATGCCACAACCCTAACTACGGCTCCAAAGCCCATAGCTTTCCTACACCTATATCCTCGCAAACCGAATTCTAGTCTCGTCTCTGCTAATATTGTGTTTGCTCTGTGACGAAAGGGCAACACTCGATTATATTGCTGATGACTGTGTAAACTGTGTTCCCTCTCCCCATTGTTATGTCAATCCATGCATGGTCAATCAGATCCGGATAACAGTCCATCATTCTGGTGCAATGCAAGGCCCGTGTAATCGTGATAATAGGCGGGCTTGAAACCGTGACACCGTTGATATACGTAGAAGCTAGCAACAACCTGTACCGGTATAGCAACCACGTACACTGTGAACATACACACTACGCTTTGCGCTGGCCCATAGTTGCGCTGGCCCATAGTTTGTTCATTCCTGATCAATGATTTTTGTTTACGTCAAAGTAAATTCTATAGGAAGAATGATCAGTGTACATTTCGTATAGACAGTCTATACTTATGACAAGTCTACTGTAAGACTCAACATTGGACATCGAATTTATCGAAAAGGTTAGACGAGGCTCGGACAACTATCGTGACTAACACGACTGAAGCAACTGTATATACTATTTTGGGGATTTGACGGACCATTCATGGCTGACAGAGCGGGCGTGAACGGGGCACAGCCCGACGGTACGGTAGATCCCACCCGCTCGCACCAAACCTCGGAGTTTGTTCTCCTGCTGAAGGACAGAGAAACTCTCAAAGCAGCATTGGAGCAGAAGGAAAAGGAACTCAACAGCAATAAAGCGAGGAACTTTGAGCTCTTTCAGCAAGTCGACAAGTTAGAAAAACAGGTATTGTTTTTCTTAAAGCATTACGCTCTATCCGTCTAGCAAAATCTCGAGATAAAAAGCCAGTATTGGCTCGATGTTAGTATTTTCGAATGAAGCGCGTATACAGACTTTATGTAAATTCTGGAGACAATGGACACACCAAAGACTAAAGTCTAAACAATGAAACTGATTTTAGAAATCGGACTTGGAAATAGTATCTTTTTCAAAATAGGAACGTACAGGAGATGAATTTCACTTTGGTTGACCGTAAAGGAGCACAGTCCTGCTATTTATGACACCATGTTGTTTGGAGTCCCGAGATATAATTTTCTCCAAGATGACAGCTTTTTCAGATGGAAGTTTTTCTCAGGAGGGTATCATAAGCAGCAAGCTTTCAAATTGAAACTAGTCAATTTGATTTTTGATCGAAACCAATTAAAGCCATGTCATACATTTTTGAGCTGATTTCAATTTCAACAATCGATTAAGCTTATTATGGACGTACACAAAATCACTGTTCAGACAGAACAGTTGTCGTTTTTTCGCGACTTGGTTGACGGATTAAGTTCAAGCTCCACAGTAATGTTTATTTGAATTATCTGACTGAAAATTCCAATTTAAACATACATGTCCATGTTCTTTAACAAAAATTGAGTTTTGTTCTTCTCATTACTTTCTTCAGTTTTATTTTTACGCAGAAACCCATTATTTTTGGGCGTCTGCAACCCTCCAAAAAGGCTTTTATTCTGGGTTGCTTTCGCGCATCCACAACGATATGCCAGGATTATTGTCGGGTCACAAATAATTATATTTTTGTAACGCCATTATTCGATAACCAAACTTAAAATAAATTTTTTTTTTAGATGTCTCATTAAATAGCAATTTAAAAATGGCAATTTAAAAACAAATTAGTTTTCGGGAGCAACTCGAAAATACATGTAGCACGGACAGTATATTTCCGCCACTAACGAATCATGGAGGAAAAACTGTATTTTTGAGCGAAAAGCCAGTACAATGGGAAATCTACGTGATCTTTATAAACATGCGAAGATTGATTACATTAATACTCTAGGAATTAGGAGCGTCCCGCTCCTAATTGAACATTTGAAACTGATTAATCTGTTACTTATCGTCGGTCGATTTTTTTGTTTTGGTTTTTGTGTGTGTTTTGAATGTCTTATTGGAAAGCTCTAACTTATCTAATAAAAATGTATTAAACTGGAGCAAACTATAGCTGCTATAGTTGACTGTCAAGTTGATTATGTAATATTTTTTGGTCTGGTAATCATCGGTTACGTCATCCTTTCCCCTATGATGGGTATTAAGATGGGGCTACAATGTATGGGGTTCAGAGATAGCCTGGTAATTGAAAAGATGGTTCCACTTACGACAGGGCAGCGGACTTTCGTGGTTACAATATTTCACCAAACTCAAGTTTGCACCGAACTCGTGATGCTTTCATCAGGGAACAATTCCCAGATCCGGAGCCTCCAGCAGCCAAAACCATCTGGGCGAATGTTAGAAAATACCAAGAGCTGGGATGCGATTTCAACTTGTCATTTACAATAAAAATGTACTCGGTCATGTGACAGCAATGATGCAAGAAAGGTATGAATGGAAACCGAGGAGCTCCTCTTAATTGTAGATTGTCAAATTAAATAACCTTGGCATATTAACCCCTTGAATTCGGATTACCTTTTTTAAATACGCACTGTACAGATTGACCTGAAATATAAAAATTAGCTGGCCTAATGTTTCGCATTTAAGCAAGTTCCTTCTCTTTGCCTTTAAGAAAGAACTTGCTTAAGTTCGAAACGTTAGGCCAGGTAATTTTGTTAACTTATCATATATAACTACGAATTTAGCAATACAATTTGAGCATTTATTTTTCAAAGTGATACACCCTAAAAATCACGGACATGGCAGCATTAATCTACATACTGTATGTTTCTCCTCATATCAATAAACATGTTTCTCTTCAATCTGCATATTTTATCTTCAATACATGTTTGCATATTTTCTGCTTGCCTAGATTATTTTGTTACTTTGTATTACCGCCTGGAGCACGTTTAGTAGATATGTTGCGATCTATAAATACCTATTATTATTATTATTGATAGGATATCAGTAGCGTATTCAGCTTTTTGTGCCAGGGAGGGCAAACAACGTCTGAACCGTCTTAAAACCGTCTTAAAAACACTATTTCTTTTTGTTTTTTTTATGACGCCTCAAATGTCGGCAGGGGTGGCAAGTCCCCCCCCCCCCCCGCTGGATACGCCACTGATATGGGTATATTCTTTAAAAAAATCAGTAGAACAAAATTATGAGCTTTGAGTCAGCCAACCCAGTTCTCGAAATGGGAAATATCCCAGTCATACCGAACAAAATAATGCAAACTTAAGGCCCGTTTCACCGCTCCTTATCGGAAAAAAACGTTATCGTATAAGACACCGTATTGCCAAGAACTCCGATAAAATTCTATAGGTAACTCGACTCCTGGATAGAAGTGCTTAGGAACGCAAACAAGCTGTCGGTCAATGGTTGACCGTAATCTCTCTGCTGGTTGCTGTATCAAAATGTACTGGTATTGGTCAGTGGCGTTTTTCGTATCATTATCATACCTTCCTAAATAGTAAATACACTCAAGCAAGAGAATAGAGGACTGTGTGTGAATTCTCAGCAGCATTTGGAATTGCCAAGGTATTATCATCATACAAATCTTTAAGAACGATCAAGTTTGGATTTTTGCTCTGTTCCAGCTTTCAGAGCTGAAAGCGCTCAAGAAAGCCGAGAAAGACTCGAAGAAGTTGTCTGTTGCTGGGCAGGCACACACCGTGGGTCCAGCTGGTTCACCGGCTTCTACGCCAAAGGTAAATAGAATGCTCCAACAAAAGACCTTTAGAAGAAATTATTCAGAATCAATATAGGCTAGGCCTAATGTTTATAAAAAGTCACCGAGGACAAAAGTTTCGTAAAAGTCGATCTGGTAGGCCTAAGGCCTGAAGGAGAACTTGATATAACGTTTCGGTGAAATCTTGGTGACTGTAACACTATAAATATGGTTAATCACATTCACGCATAGTTTAGTAAGAAAATACGCTTAAAACTGCAATAAGCCTCAGGCCAATTCGGCGTTCTGTATATTCATGTTATACAGCCGAGTGCCTTAAAGGGACACATTGCTTTGGATTTTGTGATTTGGGCTATAAAACTGAAATGGATATGGTTGGGAAGCTTTTTTAAAAGTATAATATAAAGATTCACCTAACTATCCCTTCAAATTGCGTGGTTTTTTGTTTAATTTCGTGACAAATAACGGTCCGCCATTTTGTAGAACCAAATGTTTGACTCCACAAAATGGCGGACCGTGTTCACCAGGTATTTGTCGCAGCTGGTTGAAGTACGTTCTGTTGATCCATTTTGCAATACTGTGGCACGGCGCGCAAGCACTGGCGATATGTGTCGCGAGGTAGAGAATGGTACCTGACGATCATCTGATAGGTTTACAAGGCCACTGGCTGCGGCGCCAGCCTAAAGACTCTTACAGTGTATTTTGCGCATTATTTAGACGGTGGTATTTACTACTGGAATAAAGTCAATGTTTCGCGGGTCAGATGTCAGGGGCAATTTTTTTGTTTTGTAATCACTACTCACTAATTACAACACATTATACGTTTTATAAAAGATAAAGAACATTTCCAAACAGCAAAATTTCATGACATTTGAAGGCAATGTGTCCCTTTAACTGTGCGTTGCCAATTATAACAACAGCGCCCCCGTGCGTCAGGAAATAGCACGAACATTATTAAAATTATTCATAAGATGGAATTTGCGTCGGGATGACGTACATTCAATATTGGGTTTTGCCCTTCACCGACTTATTTTATAAACACTGTATACTCAGTGTTGTCCCGAGAGATTATTTGGAAAAAAATCACTCGGGTGGGACTCGAACCCACGACCTCCTGCTTTCTAGCACACAATTTAGCACACAATCGGTATTCCATATGTTTATTGAATTTAAAGTCAAGGATAGCTGCACAAATTGGGCTATGCTGAGTCTGTAAGAGTCGTTTTATTTTATATTTTATTTTGTGTAAAATGTAAACTCACTGAGTCTTTCCGTTTTTCTATTTTAAAGGCCTACTTACATACTAGCGAAGGCGACACTGCCTCAAATTGTAATACTGTATTCTTCATGATGTGTCTTAGGTCCTGTCCGCATTAATTGGCTGCGGCTTGAAATTACACACGAGTCTATGGGAAGTGGCTGCAGCCGCTACCATAGACATGTGTGTAACATCCAGCCGTAGCCAAGTAATTCGGACAGGGCCTTAAACTGTATGTTTCATTTACAAGAAAAAAACTACATTTTTTCCTGTTTTGGGCGTCTACAACATTAGCCCCTCGGGAAAAACTTGAAAAGACTTTTATTCTTGGTTGCTTTCGCTGTAGGTCCACACTGCGGGAACTGAATTAATTCACTTTCTGTAAAGTAAGTTTTCGAAAACTAAACGTAAGCGGATATTCATGTTCGGTCTCTCATTCAGAAGTGAGTGACTTTCGTATTGCTAGAAAAATAGCAAGTATATACAAAAACCCTATTTTTCGGGGTGAGTTCAACGTAAGTTTCCGTTCAACCCTCACGTTTATTTGACAGTTATTATACGGACATCCGTCGATTTTGCTTGCAACAGCATTGGAAATTCGTTTGCAAATTGGAAATAAGCTTTCTGGCTTTTTTTATGTTACAAAATATGACAATATGACAAATATGATATTAGCGATAAGAAGTTTCTTTTTTACTGCAACAAATGCAACTGTCAAAGTTCTCATTAGTTGTGATTTCCAATTTTGCAAAAGTATTTCCAATTCTGTTTTGCTCGCAACAATTGTGGGTTTGATTTTGAACTTATAGGGTGGACGCAAAGTCCGGCCCAAGACCGCCAAGCACGCCAACGCCAGGCAGAACCCGAAGAAGTCACTTAAGCCACCCACCGTGGAAATCACCACAGAAATGACCAAAGAGGCCCATCTAAAAGACACTTACAAATACTACGAGGTGAGTTGTATTCAGTCATAAAAGCTAACTCAAACAATAATTATCCACTGGTTTCCAGGAATAAGCCGATTGTATACCAACTATTATGAGATCTGATCAGGCCAAATCTTCGGTGGGTTTGGCTCGGCTCCGTCCATGAAAAATGAATTACACAACCCATAGAACAGTTTTAAACCGAACGTTTTGGGACTTGATAACTTTTTAAGAATTATCGTATCTATTGGGAAGAGCCTATTTTCTAAAATCCGCAGACATTTGTAAATTGTTTCCCAAGCTTTTCCAAAATGTGTGACAGTCTAGTCAGACAGTCTCGCGAAAAAAAAAGTCCATTTACGAACAAAACAAGGCATTTATGTTTTAAAAAAAATTGCGTTTGCATCACGTCATCAATTTATGACGTTTTGTTGTCAATAAACTGCTCAAAATTAATATGCTGAGTGTACTGGCGGATCGGGGCGGCCGGGGGTGCAAAAGGGGAAATACTCCCAAAACAATCCCCTTTACTTTGAGAAATCATAGTGATAACAATCGACAATGCCAGAAACGTTTGCGCCGCCATTAGGGGCTTAGACCTAATAGAAATTTTCAGGTACTCAGCAGGCAGCCGTGAAATAGCGCCACCAACGTCAGAAAAATTAGAATGAAGAGATGAGTACGCTGTTCGCACGCTCTTTCTAAGGCACACGAAAATAACAAAAAAACAAGTCTGAACCCATAACTCATTTTTATTTCAAATAGGTGATAAACGTTCATTTGTTTGGAATAATATCTAAAAGATTGTAGGCCTATCTTCACTGTGATCATAATTGCTACATTTTTTAACAGGAAATTGCCGCGACCTACCCAAGCTTGAAGTTATCCGTTTTACTTGCCGCAGAGAAGAAGTTCGTCGAAGCAGATGTGAATAAAGATGGGGTAGGTTGAAAATAATTCTAGTGCTCGCACATTTTAAGGAATACGTCTGTTAAGAAAAATGTAACATGTGCAGCTGCAGTTTTACTTGTAGTTTGTCGATTTATGCTGTTTTTTTATGCCGATTGTAGATCATGAAATATGTAACAAAATGACTGGCATGACACAAAAACAAAATTGATAAAAGTTGGGAGGGTATATGCTGACATTTCCGTCCCCGTACAACTTTTTTAAAAGGATAAAAAAGGTGTTGAAAGAGCGGAGTTGTTGGATCAGTGACTAGGCTGCTATAATCTAACCTTTGTAGGCCTATAGTTATAATAAAAAGTACAAAATACCTGTATCCCGTATCTGGACTGTCCTGGCATACACTGCGACGGAGTACAGAAGCGCATTGTTAACTCTCCTTGGATGGAGAAGAGTTAGGCTCATCCTTACAATCACTCTCTCACCGTGATCTGTTGTTCTACAGATTTTTTCATGGTAAATGTTCCACCAGCTTGTCCAGCTTGGTTCCTACAGTTAGATACCCAGCACGATATGGGGCATATACTAGGGGTAGGCCTACCCCCGGCCCCTAAATTTGTCCACTTCCCCTAGGGTATTTCGGCAAACCAAATTTAATTTTTATTTTTTATATTTTGGTAGACCATCGACGCTGACGAGCTTGAGAAGATCCTGGAATCTAGTAGTTTACTCTTTACCAAGCAGCAAGTGCGAGATATAGTCCGACAGATCGACAATGACCAATCTAGTGATTTAGATTTCATGGAGTGCTTGGCGGTAAGTTGAGGGCAGTATGCATGATACGAGATTTTGGACCAAATATGGCAACTCATGTGGTCACTGGATCGTGCAGCTATCTGCGCACCGGGGCATGGTTGCGCCATGTTTGGTCCAGCTTTTGGGACTCTGAGTGTCGCAACTCACTTTGTATACGGAACAGGGACAAATGTCTGCTGAGCAGAAAGTACACGCATTGCTTAATTGGAAATTCATATGAACTCTAGCATATACAAAATATCAAGCTAAGAAACATGTAGGGCCAAGCAGCTTCGTAGATAGGCCCGTACAGGGCCCAATTTCATGGCCCTGCTTACCGTTAACGAAAAATCCCCGCTTACTGTAGCAGAAAATTCTGTGCTTACGCAAGCGTATTTCACGCGTTAGCGGGGAATTTTGGCCCCTGAGCTTGCGTACATCCCGTAACTAAGGATTCTGTGCTTACAGGGTTAGCGCACAATTTTTCTGCTAGCGCTGTTAGCGCAAAATGGTGATCGTAAGCGCGGAAAGCTGTGGTTAGCAGAGCCATGAAATTGGGCCCTGATCGTTCAAGCGAGAACGCCCAAGGTTGAATTCTGCCGACAATCGTTGGAAAACGATAACAATTTCCATTCTTCTTGAAAACGTCAGCACACCAAGTGTCATGATTTCACAGGATGCTTGAGAGTGAGACTGCTATTTACTTTAGTACGGTATTTCGTAAGAATTCAGTAGTTTTGTTTTTTGATGTTTGCAAATGTTGTATTCTACCTTTAACTTGACAGCTAGAGTTCATATGTCAGGCTAAGCAAAGATAAGTTAAGAACCAATCGCAGGCAACATGCATGACATGCAATTTGTGCTAGTAAACCTGTTCTTGCTTACCGTAACCCTTGCTTGATGCACAACATCCGAGCAGTATCTACAATGGCCTTGGAGCCATGCGCTTGGAGTGTACATGTATACCTTTTCACATGTCGTCATTGGCCGCGTAGTGTAGTGATGCTAATGAATGCTTATTCGAATACACCAATCAGGCGTGCCACGTGCTCCATGAAATAATCTGGTCACTTCCATGAAAAAGGTCTGCATGGGATGTATAGAGCTCGGTGATATTTGTCCCGAAGAGTCTGAATAGCGCCCTCGCGTTGCTATCCATAAATATATGAACGCTATACGCTACATGCGCGCTGTAGGTCTGAAAATTGGGGTTGAATTCCTTTGGTATATAGGCTACCTATTGAAGATTTATCCTTTAGGCCGATTTAGATCTGGACCTAGGAAAACCGTAAGGGTGGTGGGGCTGGCAACCTAAAATGTGGCCAACCCCACCACCTCTGATGTAGCCCTTTACCTAGAGTGGCTTTTAGCCTTGCATTGGGTGGCTTTTAGCCTTGCATTGGGTGACTTCCATAAAACACCCTTTCGAATGAAGCAAAACAAACACATTTTTATGTAGCACTCAGTATTATAAGTCGGCTGTTTTTAAACGTGATCACATTTAGCATAGACATACAGCATGCTCATGCCTTTCCATAGGCAAATCAATGAGAAATGAAACAAAGCGGTAAGCACCACCCTACAAACTCACAAAAGAGAGAGAGTTTGCCACGTAGTGCTTTCGCAAATCTTTAGGCCTACCGTATTGTTACCTTTACCATGCAAACCTTTAAATTATCAAACATTGCACTGTATTCTTGTGTCATTGTAGGTCATTGACCGACTACATCAGAACAAGAAGACTAACTTGCCAACATCTTTGGAGCAGAACAAAAGCACAATTTGTGTCATTCAGTAGGAGGTCTTACGTCGTCCAGAATTGCCTAACCGCCTGCCTCATAGTGCTGAATAAGGGGTTTATAGGCTTTGGCCCTAAACATGCGAAGTCAAGCCACTTCCGGATGATATCCAAGTTTAACGTTCGATTTCAGGTGCGGATCGTCGACTTTTATGAAACCGTCATCAGTGACGTATCCAGAGGGGGAAGGGGGAAACGTGCCCCACCCGGCGGCATTTGAGGCGTCATGAAAAAAAAGTGTTTGAAGACAGTTCAGACGTTTATTGCCCTCCCTGGCACAAAAAGCTGGATATTACGGTACTGACCGTCATCCAACAGCGACGGTGTAGGTCAAAATCCAACTCGTAAAAGGATCCGCCCTATAAAGGTTTTTGGCAGTTTGCCCTGAAATTTTCTGAACTATATCCGGTGCCGACTTTTTACAGGCGAACATTGTTCAGAAGCTATAATACAGTTGCCAACATTTGGAAGTCAAAAAGCGGTATTTTGTTTGAAGATCTTTTTGGAAGAACCCGAGATGCAGGAAATGGGGTATTTGTGATGTGATCTGCATGGGAAACCCTTCACATGGTGAAATTTGTCATTCATGTGTTATATGCATAACATTAACGAAGGCACTGTGTTTTCAAAACTGTTTAATTCATGATTCTAGGACGTCTGTAACTTGAGTTATGCTGTCAGGAATTTACGACAACCAGCTGACTTCATTTTGAGAAATCAAGCTTTAAACCTCTGCGTAACGCATTGTGTTCGCACAAAAAAGTGACTGAAAGATTGCAAATTGTTACATTTAAAATGTTGGAATTTTTAGTTAATATTTCCAGGAATGATAATTTAGACATTTAATTGGTAGCAGAAACTCAAATTGTCAACAAAATAATCTCGGGGACTATTGTGCCATTATCTTCAATGCATGTTCGGCGACGTGTAAAGGGTTTCCCAGATCACATCACATATTTATCAAGCACTAAACTACCGTCCCGCCAAAACGGTACGTGGCAACTTCACGTATGCCATTGGACTGCATGCCTCGTTCGTATACACATTGTACCCGTCATTGTAGGCCCATGTATGTATTTTGATAAATCGACTACATGCTTATTGCAGCTACAACGTTGTTAATAATGGTGTAACTTCGTTAATAATTTGATGCCGGCGAAGACAGTTGAACTGAACAGGGGTTAAAGCTAGGAGCGTCCATCATGTTGGCATTCTGGATAGAAACCCGACTCTTTTTAATGAAATTCGCCCGAATAATTCTAAAATCCACTTGAGGTACGGAGCTATAAAAAGAAAAAAAGAATCAAAGATACAAGAGGTTGGAATTAATATCCTTGAAGCAGGAAAGATAGTAAGATAAAGGGAAACATTCACCAGGCATAGAATTCCATGGAGAAACAGAACGAGGGAAAAAGCTATTGGCATAGCTTTTCGTTTTACAGCTCGAGTATGGGTGGGGAACATGCGGAAAGCAGAGTTTCACACTCAAACACTAACTGGAGGATCCATAGTGGACAAGCCGGTGGAACATTTACCATTAGCCTTTTAGAGGTATGGCGGACACAATAGGAGGGCGCTATTTAATTTGGGTAAACATTTTGTGAAAACACAAATTCCAGTGAAAGTCAGAATCAGATATTGTTTTGAGTTAAAGTACAATCCATAATACAATCCATAGATCATGCCTAATCTTCACCTTTGCAATTTCCTGCGGTTTAACAAAATGTATACCCAAATCAAATAGCGCCCTCTCCTATTGTGTCCGCCATACCTCTAAAAGGCTAATGAAATATCTGTAGAACATAAAGAGTAGCAACAGATCTCCGGTGAGAGAATGTTATAGGATGCGCCCAACTCCTTTCCAATCCAATCAACAATGCGCTTCAGAAGTCACGATAATGCAATGGCAACCGAATTCACCGGGGAACATAAATGATGCAGACAAGCTGTAAACCCGGGAATTCCAAAGAGAGTTATTATGCACTTTTTATACGCACTGTATAAAGTCCGAAATGAATTTGTATAATAGTAAAGAAAACAGAACTGAAGTCGCAATCGAACCCGATACCTATAGACTGCTGTTATAGCGCTCTGTAACTATGTGTATATACATGTACTATATACACTCGGCCAAAAAAGAAAGTTCCCGTCTTGTACTTTTTTGAATAACGCAAGAATACTGTAATCATTTTAAACACTTCAAAAAGTCATATATGCAGAAAAGAATTCTGCTTCTAATGATGCGTCATTTATGGCGACGTTTGCTTAAGGGGAGAAACAAATAAGATTTGTTGAATTGGGTGCAAAAATAAAAGTGGCACTTTTATGATGCATTATGCAGACTCAATAATTGCATGTGTGTACAAACGTTTTAATTAATGTCAACATTAAACATGGTTTATCAAAACTGCTGCTGAAATCGTGAAGCCCATTCGAGATTGTTTGACATTTAAGGGGGCTTAAAGGATGAAGACACAGTTTCAATGTAATCTATTGCCTGCATTATAAAAAATGCCACTTCAGGGGCTGATCCAGGTTTTTTTGCAGGGGGGGGGGGGGGGGGTTCTGAAATTTGCCCAGAAAGGTGACTCCCAAAATGTTCCGTCTGCGAATTGTTTTAGAGCGGGCGGGGGGGGGGGGGGGGGGGGGGGGGGGCTGACACACCTTCTCACCATTGGTGGCGCCATTTAACCTCTTTGTTTTGTTCTTACCCATAGGCAAAATAAGACATGTAGGGTTTCTGGTTTGCAACTTTAGGCGTAGGCCCCTACAAGAACAAAAACAGCAGGGGGGGGGGGGGGGGGGGGTTCGACCCCCAAACCCCCCTCTGGATCCGCGCCTGCACTTTTAATTTTGCACCTAATCTCATTATTTCTCCCCTAAAACAAACGTCGTGTGCCATAAATGACGCATCATTATAGAAGCAGAACCTTTTTTTTGTATTTATGACTTTTTGAAGTGTTTAAAATGATTACAGTATTCTTGAGTTATTCAAAAAAAGTACAAGGCGGGAACTTTCTTTTTTGGACGAGTTCATTTACAGTACAGGATATTTTTATTATCTGGATTTATATAAATGAGGATTAGTAACGACGCATTTAATGGTAGGATAGAAACCAAGTTAGGAACAGGAATATACCGGTAGTTTTCCGTTTACGCACACGGCATTGATGAAGCAGGTCTTTAGACATGCAGGTTTGTAAATAAATGAACACAATCGACTCCTTTTCGTATCAAAAGTGCTGCAATGCGTTTTAATTTTTGAGCAAAATATACGAATAAAAGCAATATCTTAGTTATGGTTTACCAGTTCGTACGCGTTCGAAACAATCTTTGGATAAACTGAAGGATAATGGTTTGCGTCTAAAAAGCAAATGTGCTATTTCTTCTTTTTTTAAAGGCATATTGCAAATGACGACAGTATGGACATGGTGTTTTGAAAAAAAATGTTATAGGGAGGTTCTCGCCATAAATTTGAATTCACGGAACGTGTTATTGGAGCCCCCTTAAACTGAACAAAGGTTTGAAAACCGTATACATGTACTTGGTCACACAAAATGATCACGCGAACGAACTAAGCACGTTACACCAGAAAGAGTTGCTAATCTACCCAATTTTAACAATCTTTGCGAAAGTTTGGCAATGTTTGGATATTTTTGGAAATGTTTGCGAAACTTTCTGACTTTTCTGAGAATAAATAAAAAGGTTTCAATCATTCGTGAAAACTGTCATCTACATGTAAAATACTTTTAAAAAGAGCTTTGAGATCAATCTAAATTGGGATGGAGCAGTGTCAACCAGTCCCACCCACTAGAACCAAGCCAGGCCGTAGGCCTACTCCGTAAGTGCAGAAAATACACGTGCACTAGGTTTTATTAAAAAAAATGTATTAACGACAAATACAAATGCAAAAACGCTAATTAAAATTAGTAGACTGCCGGATATATGTCAATAGAACTGACGTTGAAAATGTGTAGGCCTACACAGTTAATTTGAAATTGTTCAGTTCTGTTATATGCTGCCGAGGCCTATTAAGTATAATCTGCTGAATACTTAATGCATGGAAATAACATACGATGCAAAAATATCACCCCTCAAAATCTGCACGGTCACGATTTTCAATCACTTCCGAATATCAGACGGGTGGTTACTCAGAAACTCAACAACAGCTCCGAAGGTCGTTATTGTTTCACGAGGCCTAACAGCGAGAAACTATTTAACTAAACACACAAACAGCAACCCTATGATACAATGTACAAACTGACAAACTGGGGCCAATGTTACGGAGCTACTATAAGCTTCAAAATTTGGCTTGGCACATATTTTCTTAGCGACTATACGGATTACCAGCCAACATACCGTGTCATGTGTATTGTTTGTGGCTGGTTCTCGGCTATTTTTTCTTAGCATGTAAATTTGCTAAGTAATATTTTCTGCCCAACAGCTCCATGAATCGGGCCACTGATTCCCATAAATAAAAATCTTGGTAGCTCATTTGCCGTTGCGCGCTGTACGAACAACTGTCGCTAGCAGCCGCCATTACCACTCGTGGAACTTTCATAAACCATTGCTGCCTAAATAGCATATGTGCCTCCGTCATGTTGGCATTAGTTTTACGTACATGTACGTTTGCGCATGGTGTGGAGTGGAAAGACGAACAGCCGACTTGAAGAGCCAATGATTTAACCCGATGTTTTATACATGCAGATCAGTGGGCCTGAATGACGCCAGGTTTCATATTCTCACTTGACAATGAAGCAAAGTCCTTGATAAGCAAAACAATCGGCTAATGCGCAGGCTATTTACCGACGCGCCATGCAACAACAGGCAGGCGGACTAAACTAAGGCGGGCCTGGCCGTGTCCGAAATGGGCGTCTATAGAGCTACAGCTACGGCTACGTCACGCGTGGTTGTAATGGACGAACACCTAGACAATAGCCCTAGACAAGCGTTTCGGACGCAGCCTAAGCTTGCCATCTTAGCATCTATGCTTCCATGAGTCAGGGATCACGACGCGCTAATTATCAGTTAAAGGTAGTGTACACGATTGGTAATCTTCCAAAAATTTTTTTTACTGAAATATTACGAAATACCTGACCAGACTGTAAGTTAATAGCAGTCTTAATCATCCTGTGAAATGATGGCACCAGGTGTGCTGTCGTTTTCAAGAAAAGTTGAAATTTATATCGTTTTCCAACGATTGTTTCGCGTAACAATCGTTGGAAACTGCCCTCTATTGACAGAATGTAGTTAATCCGTGTTGTGTCTAAAATGGGTTAACAATCCGAAAACGGGCGCACGCACAGTGTACCGAAGCGACGCGTTATCACCAGTGCATGCAGTGAATCTTGGACGTTCCGCTCGGCCCTCGGCCTCTGTACATGTTATGTGACCAATTGAAAACGATCCCATTTACAAAAATTGGGCTTATTTTACAAGAGGGCGCTATAACAAATGCCGCCCGACGGTTAAAAACGAACGCTGTTTTTCTCTCGTTTTTTTCGCCATCCAAGAACGCAAAACTTTGAACAGGTCAGTGGAACGATATTTCCTATAAAATACTAACCTCCAAATCCGCCCATTTCTGAAAATTGCAACAATGACCAATCATGTACACTACCTTTAAGTACACACAGGCTGTAGGCCTAAGCATCCTTATTAATGCACTATTACATCGGCGCCCGATTTCAATATAAAATAAATAGCATGTTAACCAAAAAAAGTCTATTCACCTCATGCCAAAAACATGTACACTCATTACTTTAGTGAAAAATGCATCATTACTAAACATTTTCGACCTTAACACCCTCAAATGAGGTAAGAGGGCTACTCTACCAGCTTCTACTCAAAAAGGTCTTTTTATGTCACTTTTTTTCAAAAATCTCGCGCAGTCCATCGACATATTTGCTATTTTTAGTCTGTGCATACCTTTCAGAAACGTTGATTGAATACACGAAACTATAAAGCTCAAGACCAGTTTCTTTTCAATAATCAGATGATGACATTATTCTTGACAGATTTTCGAAGGCTTTGCAGGATGTGACTAAATTAGCTTAAAAATGGCAAATGAATATCTCAAATTGATATTAGGCCTAAGCTCTGAAATGTCCGCAGTCCAATTTTGAATAGTCGCATTGAACCACACTGCCAATCATAATTTCCGGAACCCAGACATTTACACCACTGGCACTTTAATTAACTGTATAGTAAATACCTGTGTCATTATAGTTGGCCCGTACTCGAACTTGACCTCGTCATCATTCAAAAAGTGCTCGAATACTATGACTAAATGTTATCAGTACAGTACTTATGATTCATTAATACTCGTCAACGTAGAGACTACTTGACTGAAATACTACTGCACTATGTAAAAGGCTAGACTATACAAAATATAGAAAACTTCATAGAGTGGCCTGTGTGTTAATAAAAGCTTTATAGTTCTAGAGGTACAATCAGTTACTTTCTTCGATGACAAGACACTATAGAAAGATAATGCGCTGCTCAAACTCAAAGTAATTAAAGCGTACGTAACTTTTGGCGTTGCTATTTGATTTGACAATTGACCATAAAACTAGCCTAACAATAGACAGACTCCCAACTCAAATCATTCTCCAATGGCAACGGGGTTATGAGTCACGTGCATATATTCTTTCATCAACCAACTAATGGGTCTCATAAGTTACAGTCTGGTAACCAGACCCGACGACCCTGTATTCTGACGATTCGTAGGCCAGGTAGCCACATATCTAACAAGAGTTCAGGAATTTCCAGAACTTGTTTCCCTTAACATCCGGATGTTCGCGCTAGTCGGGTATTTCCTGGTGTAAATGAGTTTTACATAATAATAAAATGTCTGTCATGCTTGTTGTCAATCCTGACTTTTTTAGGTTTTCAATTAAATAGAACCTTAGCAAAATTAATGCCATACTCTTGCAGTATTTTGCCGCTCGGATTTGACCATAGCGTTATTTTTGGAAAATTCACTGATGACGTCACTCGCCCTTAAACGTGTTGGCCTGTTGTGTTTCACATAGATCCGGATCAAGATCAGTCATCCAACCGCCGGTTCGCTCCATCCATTATACGGGATCTGGTGTGTGAACCAACGCACGGATCACTGATCGAGATCTGGATCTGTCAAACAAACGGGCACTCGTCTGTGTCAGGAGGTGCGCCCCACTATAAACGCGAACAACGCTAACGTTCGTCAAATAATGTGCACATCCAATGGGAAATTGCTCGCGTAGTTGGCCAACATTGGCAACGTTCGCGTGAGTGGAACGCACCCGTGATTTCACGGACGTATGGATAACTTGGACCCGCAATACGTCCGTGGAGTTGAACCATTTGAATCAATCTTACCGTGCCGAAGGCAATACGTTTGACAACCTTGTCCCCATGGTTTACTTCCATCCTCGTTTCATCCTCACGTTAATCACTCTGTACTACAGTAACCCGGCAGCACAAAATGAGCGGAAAGTCGCTCTATACTCTTAAGCTTTCAAACTAAATTCATTCTCGAAATATTTTGGGGGATGATTTTTTGTTTTGAACTCGGGATAAAGTGTCAACAGATCACAAACTTTGAGCTTCATTTTCTCAAAAGAAGGGGTCAAGACTCTTACTACTCCAACAGGTTGTATCGGGGGCTAGGAGTGAGGTACCATAACACACAACACACAATACCGGTACATGTATATCAAATTAGAGCTACTTTCAGGAAATATCGTACTTGTGATTTTCAAATTTGCGACTTTCCACCCATTTTGCCGGGAACAGGTCATAAGACGCATTGCTGGTCCAGGTTATTTATATACGTCCGGGACTCCGTACATGATATATTTAGGCCTAACTTTGGTTAAATATCAAACTTTCTGCCCTAAGATTTATCAAGAGTCGTCAGGGAACTCGTCAGTTCAGGGAGCCAGACTACAGAACCATTTTTGTTTTTAAAAGTGGTACAGACATTTCCAAGGCTGACGATCTACATGCCGAATACTTATGTGCCTGTCGGTTCATATCGTTGGTGGATGGTCTATTGACGGTACGGCTAGCTGGTAGTCTTAGAGCTTGTGCTCGATGTGGTCTAGTTCCCGACCCATCTGGGACATGGTACACCAGGGGCAGAATACCAGGTTCAGGCAGTCATTACAGATGGAGCCCTGTTGATTACAATTAATAACGCAATGTCAACAGACTGCTTAGTTTGTTGATAATGTGACCAAAAGCCGCCAAATACCTTGTGGCTGAAATGAAAATCAAGGGGGGGGGGGGCAGCAGAGTGAATTCCTGGTAAGTTTACATTAGTAACATTGATTTAATCCAAATACATGTTTATTCCCGTAATTTTGTTGAAGTAAGGTTGAATATGAAAATTAAACGCGAACCCACAAAACGAAGTATACAGTGTTATAGAGTACCGAAGTGATGACGTCAATCAATGCAATGTTTGGAACCAGAATACATTCTAAACTGCATGTGTTTGGAACCATTGCCGCGGCAACTGACGTCAGACTTCGGTACTCTTTAGCGCTCACAAAATCGTTATCAACAGCGATGTGAACAGTGCATCTAACAAATACAGAATTCCTGTCTTAAAGGCAGATTAGTGTTGGCTGGTTTTAACGCTTTACGGCACAATACGTAACATACCTGAGTATGTGCGTTATTGCTCAAAACGTCAGAACATTGTTATCCCTAATCCCCTATTGTCCCAAGTCCTCTCTCATATAGCCTAACCCACTCATAATAGTGCCAAGAACATCTAACACAGAAAACACAAACTTTTGCCCCATTACACGAACATTTCCCGATTAAATTATCAAAATTAAAGGTTTTCAAAGTGAACAAAGAAACTGGCAGGAGCGGGATTCGAACCTGCGACCTCCGGGTTACCGTATACCGGCGCTCTACCAACTGAGCTATCTTGCCCTATGTTGGCGGTCTCCCAAATTGTCAGTATCTTTGTTCGGGTGGGCGCTAGTCAGAATTCTAAACACATGGATGGTTATTTTCCAAGATATGCTGTTCCTAGTCTGGTCGATTTTGGTGAGGGATATTAAAGTAAAATTTAATGCTAACTAAGACTAACTAAGTCTAAGACCCCAGAGGCCTATTTTGTTTAAGCCAGTGACAAAAATATGATGGCCCGGGGGTTGCTCACGTGAATATTCTCCTGGGTACGGAGCTTGGTTCGCATGGCAACCGCCCCTCCGGGAACACATAAGGGGACGCAACAGCTCTCGCCCTGGCGAGTTGACAAGTAACACCCGTAACACGGCAGGCAGAAGAAGGCCAACACACCTGATTCATGGGAGAAGAAAGAACTAAGAGTTCAACGAAAAAATACTTGAGGTGTCAGTAAATTATTTGCGTATCTTCAGTGAAATTACCATACAGTTCATTTGCGAGCTGGCAGCAGGAAATGAGCGTAAAGTCGCACTTTGGGTTTCTGAGTTTCAAGCAGAGTTTTAAAGTCATTTTGGGATTTTAACATTTTTTACATTTGAAAAGAACTATTCTGTCATATGCCAAAGTTTTAAAAACTAAATTCAATCTGCAAAGATTTCTAGGGGAGTGCTTTCTTTTTGAACCATATACTTTCACAAACTTTGAGCTTCATTTTCTCAAAACAAGGGGGTCAAGACTCAAACAACTTTAAAAAGTTATAGCAGGACCCAGAAATGAGCTACAGCAACAAATATTACATCAAATTAAAGCTTATTGCATTTTCAGGAAATACGACAATCTCAATGTTCTACTTTCTGCGTATTTCTTGACTCCAGGTCACATTTCGTCGCAGTTTTCACGAACAGACGAATTTTGCCTCTCCGCACTAAACTAAAGTTACAAGAAAATCAGGTTTTAAGCTGCTCGCTATGGCTGAGAAGGGCAAAATTGCCAGAAAATGGATTTTGGGTTTTCACGAAGAGACGAATACGAACTCCGTGTTATAAAATAGGGTTGTGAGGGGCAAAATTGCCCGGAAATGAATATTGGGTTTTCACGAAGAGACAAATGACACTCTGTGGGGCAAAACGGACCATTTCTCGCTTCTGAGTTTTTACGAAGAGACAAATTTATTTATCAATTAATAACTCTGTAATTAATTGACCTATCGCTCAGTTGCCAATGACTTGTGAAGGACCGAGAACTGAACTTTAACATAGTGACAACACTGAATGGTAATACCTTCAATTTAAAAAGTGAGCAGCTTAAAACCTGATTTTCTTGTAACTTTAGTTTAGTGCGGAGAGACAAAATTCGTCTGTTCGTGAAAACTGTGACGATTTGGCTAACAACAAAGTTGTTAAATGAACGTCACCTGGGCTTTGAACATTTGCAACAAAAGCTCCTATACTTCGCCTCTCTCTTAACACTGTGTAAAATCAGACACATTCATTTTTTTCCCTCAAAAATATTTACTAAGAGTCGATAAAAAGTAGTTTTATTCCCACATATCTTTACGTGAGCAAGAGCAATAATAATGAGTTGGGAAGCATGTTTAAACAAATAAATTTAAGCTATGAGACTGGGGAATATCCTTCAGCGTAACGACGTTGAAGCCTATATGCAAACAGATTCCTCAGGTACTTTCCTAAATTGAGGGTCATTTTTTAATATTAAGGGTATTGCTTCTAAAACTTGTATTTTCTGGAAATGTCATTTGATTACAAAAATGTTCCTGTTTACAATAGCACCAAAGTAAAGACAAATTTCCATTGAAGAATTGTGAAAATATATTTTTATCACAAATTCCATGTTAATAAAAAATTACGATGCGAGAAAAACATTTGAAAATTGTATTTTTCGATGGTATTTTGTTGCTGTCCTTATTCCCCATTTCTTACAAATAGCCTAAAATTGAGTTATTATACCGGTAGTGGAAATATAAGGTACAAATATGTGTTTAGAATAAAAATGGAAAAACTTGGAAAAAGTAAGATTTTTTTTCATTCTAATTGTAGGCCTGTAAGTTGGCTTCAACGAGATTTGGCGAGAATATGGTTCTTCCGGCCGTACAGGAACTACATCGTGTACGGCGTCCATTTTTGTGTAAGTCGCCCAATACAAGGCTGAAAGCCACTCTAGGCAAAGGGCTACAACAGAGATGGTTGCCTGCCCTACCACCCTTACGGTTTTCCTGGGTCCAGATCTAAATAGAGGATAAATCTTCAAAAAGATACCAAATAAATTATCCCAATTCACCGTTGAGACCAACTCACCTAGTTTTTGAAATTATTTTCTACTGGACACATGCAGCTGGGAACTACAAGACTGTTGTTTTGTTTTGGGAAAAGAGACATTTCAATTTACAACATTTACAAATATTGTAAACTGATGAAAAAAATTAATAAAGTCCGTCGCTAGATTAAGTCAATGTTTGGTACAAAGACGTTCACAAAGTGATAACAAGTGAATGAAGTTGCGAGACTTGTACACTCTAACCAAGGCTGCCCGGAGATGATCGAAACGATTTACCTCCAAACGCAACATGTCATGATTGGTAATACGATAGAAAGAGATGGATTCCATTTACATGTACATGTAATTGCATAACTCACATGATTTCACATCTTTCATGCATTCACACAGTCCACTGGACCAGTCATGCTGGGCCGTATTCCCCTGCATATTAGATATTAAACACAAAACAGAATGATACCCAGCACGATATGATGGGGGGAAAGGGTACCCCCCCCCCCCCCTTTCATACCTAAAGCACACTCCAGACTATTCAGTGGCGGATCTAGCCTTTCATTTTATAGAGAGGGGTTGTACCCAAGGGGGGGGAGGGGGGGGGGGGTTGCAACCCCCACAACCCCCCTCTAGATCCGCCCCTGCTATTGTTACCTAACACATCCCCCTAGATTTCTGAAAAGAATTCCCGAGATTCCGGGAACACAATGACCAACACAAAGGGGGGGGGGGGGGGGGGTCCCTTTCCCCCATATCGTGCTTCATATGCAGAATATCACTGGACCTACAGGGTCTGCGAAAACCATACTAGTGACGAAAAGAAAAAAGCTGGTCTTGGATTTTGACACTATAGATGACTGTATACGAAAATAGACAGCTGTAAACCAAAGATTGGTGAAGACACTGTGACCAAAAAGTTGATATTTTTCAGAATGTTTTTTCAAGAGAAAATAAAGAGCGGTATGCGGCATGCAGTTGCTTCAAACGTTGAATTTGTGTCAAAGGAAATTTACTTATTATTCAAGATGGTCGCCCAGGTAAAGAATTTGTTCATGATACTTCAAAAACATCCAGTTATAGAGAAAGAGAGGCATTTTTTTCTCCAGCAGGTACAATGTTGAAAGTCACTGCTGAGAGTAAACGTTTAAAGCAACTGCCGGCTTTGTGTCGAACGACCGACAGACTTTGCAAATATCTTCGGGCACACGACCAGCAGTCGATGCTTCAAATGTCAAGTTTCTGCGGGCACAAGTCTAATTCAAATTGGGGTTTTATCTGAATTAGGCATGGCAGAAATTCGACGTTTACAGCAGGCCCGACAAGTACCTCCACAGTGCAAGTAACGTACACTGTATACAAGTCGTATCAACTCATTTTGTGTCAATTTGAAATCATAATTTGACAAAACATATCGAATGTTATGAATAAAGTGATTTTTTGGTTTCGATTGCAAGCACGTCATGCACGAGCTGTGACAACTTCCAAGGTGAAATTTATTTTCATGAGTCAGGAAAGCCAAGTTTGGAATTGATATCAGATACTGAAGTGCAAAAGAAAATAATAAAATGTCGAGATCGCAACTATATTGCCTTCAAGAAATGTACAGGAACGAGGTTCTTACACGAATAATAACGGTGCGACTCTCGCCCACCATTGGTTGCTGGGATACCACTGTTGTCGTGTGAGTTGTCCTGGTAACGCTGCTGCCTTCCATGGCGACCGCTCTTCAAATTATCCTGTAACAATACAGGAAAAAAAATCACTGCTGTATATGAGCAACAATGCATTCCGATAATTCTGTTGCTTCATTGAGCCTCTTTTATCGGTAGCCTACTATCGCGGAAGGTGTTCCAGTGGCCTTTCATAATGGCCGATCCGGCCTGTCAATCAAGCAGCGCGCATTGACCAAAAGGAATACGACTTTTGGTTAGCAACAGTTGCTACAGGCGTGGTCCGCCATTAGCTCGGTCAAGCTCGGTCAAACTTTATCACATGCGCTGTGAAAAGTGTACACAAACAAATGTGTTTGGTGCGGCCGGGCAGCGTAATTTTTTTCCCCTAGGATGGTTAGGGGCAATTATCATAAATGGGCGTACCTAGGCCCTCGCGCATGCGTACATGTTACTCATTTCGCTGTACACACAGGCACTGCATACACATGTTCATGACACGCAGAGCTAGTGCAGTAGTGGTATTAAGCCGTGGGTTAACGGTTATTAGAGAGTTTTGGCGTGATCAAAATGTACCTTTTTACAATTTAGTGACTTCGGAAATATATTTTCAAGTTCATGAGGTGTTCTGGATGATGGGAGAGAAGAGTCCGCGTATCGGCTGGCAGTTCAATACCGTGAAAAACACTATCAGATAAGATTCCATTACAAATTCTGCAAGCAAATCACTGTAACTCATTGACAAGTCACTAAAAGTCTGTTTCAAACGTGCATAAAGACATTACATTACATCCAATTTCAGTGAAATTTTCCCCTTCTATGAAAAAGTGCCGAACTCATAGTTTTCTGGAGCGTTATACAAATATGGACCCTAAACAAGCTAAAACAAAACCAAATCAAACAACCGAACAACTAAGAAAAAAAGATTTTGTTCTCGAAATGTCGAGTATAGGGAACAAAATACGCCAGTGGTCGTTTTTTTTAATTTATTTTTTGTGGGCGATAGACCTTGAGGGCGGTTATATTGAAGCGCGCAAACTGAATTTAATCTGCAGTTTTGTTCACCTTTGTGACAGAAATTATTGTAAATCTATATGCAATAACCACACCTTCGCAATATATCAAACCAAATCTCTGTTTCAAATTTGCATTGACATACATCCAAGAAAAAAATAAAGCAAAAGAAAGCCAAAAAACCACTTACCACATCACCCCACAAAGATTTTGATCTCTCTCGAAATGGTGCATGAGTATAGCTGGAAACAAAAATACGCTTGGCCGGCTTTTTTTTTATTCATTCATTTATTATTTAATTATTTTTAGGTGGCCTTGAGGACGCTTATTTCTGTAATTGGAGCGCCGCGAAATCTGTATTTTTAAAATCTGTAATTCGCAACCCAAATATCATGCACGGTGAACCCGACGACTGTTATAACAAATTCCAAAAATGCCCCCTGCCCTGTGTCCTTTCTCTACGATTTGACATATCACAGACTTTGACACAGTTTCGGTAGGTCACCTTGTGGTCAATTACAACATATATTCTCTGTGACCCTATTTACAATGATTATTGGGATAGACACTTAGGAATTTACTGAGGTACTGCCGATGCCACACACGGCCAGTTGTTTTCTCCACTTAACCTTAATACGCATGCATGTATTATATTTTAAGTAAGGTCCGGGTTACTCGGACTAGGTCTACGTCAAAAAGTTAAAGTTTTAATGCCAACATTGAATTTAATAATTTTATACAAGCTACTTAGAAAATAAGGCACAATCTTTCTCACAACTCAGATCTAGCTTTGTCAGTAGATTTGTGCATTGGTCTAGTAAAACATTCAATCTTGAAATAATAGGGATATGGAATTTACCATGCATAGTCAATAGATTCGAATTCTAGGAAACAATATGTCCGCTGAGTGCGTTGTCCATTATTAATAAGTTGTCTGTATTGTTTACGTCAGCTGCAGCTCATTGCTTATAAATTGTCTAAAATCTGCCAGTAAGGATTACTGTATTATATCATAGAGCTGTAAAACACAGCTCCATGATTATATGCATTTGTTTCGAATAATTTTACCTCTAATCTAGGGCAAGAAGTTCCAGCTCAAGATTGGCGCAAGGATTGCCGGTCGAACAGCTACAGGTCTCCATCGCATTGCTTCACGCATACATTTTAGCCAATGCACAAATCTACTGACAAAGCTAGATCTGAGTTGTGAGAAAAATTGTGCCATATTTTCTAAGTAGCTTGTATAAAATTATTAAATTCAATGTTGGCATTAAAATTTTAACTTTTTGACGTAGACCTAGTCCGAGTAACCCGGACCTTACTTAAAATAAAATACATGCATGCGTATTAAGGTTAAGTGGAGAAAACAACTGGCCGTGTGTGGCATCGGCAGTACCTCAGTAAATTCCTAAGTGTCTATCCTAATAATCATTGTAAATAGAGTCACAGAGAGTATATGTTGTAATTGACCACAAGGTGACCTACCGAAACTGTGTCAAAGTCTGTGATATGTCAAATCGTAGAGAAAGGACACAGGGCAGAGGGCATTTTTGGAATTTGTTATAACAGTCGTCGGGTTCACCGTGCATGATATTTGGGTTGCGAATTACAGATTTTAAAAATACAGATTTCGCGGCGCTCCAATTACAGAAATAAGCGTCCTCAAGGCCACCTAAAAATAATAAATGAATGAATAAAAAAAAAGCCGGCCAAGCGTATTTTTTTTCCAGCTATACTCATGCACCATTCATTTCGAGAGAGATCAAAATCTTTGTGGGGTGATGTGGTAAGTGGTTTTTTGGCTTTCCTTTGCTTCTTTTTTTACTTGGATGTATGTCAATGCAAATTTGAAACAGAGATTTGGTTTGATATGTTGCGAAGGTGTGGTTATTGCATATAGATTTACAATAATTTCTGTCACAAAGGTGAACAAAACTGCAGATTAAATTCAGTTTGCGCGCTTCAATATAACCGCCCTCAAGGTCTATCGCCCACAAAATATAAATTTAAGAAAACGACCACTGGCGTATTTTGTTCCCTATACTCGACATTTCGAGAACAAAATCTTTCTTTCTTAGTTGTTCGGTTGTTTGATTTGGTTTTGTTTTAGCTTGTTTAGGGTCCATATTTGTATAACGCTCCAGAAAACTATGAGTTCGGCACTTTTTCATAGAAGGGGAACATTTCACTGAAATTGGATGTAATGTCTATGCACGTTTGAAACAGACTTTTGGTGACTTGTCAATGAGTTACAGTGATTTGCTTGCAGAATTTGTAATGGAATCTTATCTAGTGATAGTGTTTTTCACGGTATTGAACTGCCAGCCGATACGCGGACTCTTCTCTCCCATCATCCAGAACACCTCATGAACTTGAAAATATATTTCCGAAGTCACTAAATTGTAAAAAGGTACATTTTGATCACGCCAAAACTCTCTCCAATAATACCACTACTGCACTAGCTCTGCGTGTCATGTACACGCAAATGTACATGTACATGTACAATGGTACACGTGGGCAATGCAGTGCCTGTGTGTACAGCGAAATGAATAACACGTACGCATGCGCGAGGGCCAAGGTACGCCCATTTATGATAATTGACCCTAACCATCCTAGGAAAAAATTACGCGGCCGGGCACCGTATTTTTTAAATAAAAGTGCGGCTGTAGCCTACAGTGTAGGTGTTTATATTTAATGGGGTAGTTTAAGAAATGGTAAAAATATGCTGTCATGGCATATGTAAATCAGACACCAGGTACTCAGATCAGGACATCGTTTTCTTCCCGTTTCCTAAACCGAAAACAAATTTGGAAAAATGTTTGAGATGGATCAAAGCGTGTGGCCGGCCGCATTCTGATCTAAATGTCAAGAAGGACAAATACGTATGCTCCGAGGTAGGATTCGCAGTTAACATGTTTAATATTCTGTACATGAATAGGAGATGGAAAGTGTATAGGCCCCTACATGTAATTGTCATCGATTTAATATATGAACAGGAAATAAAAGAACTATTTATAAGAAAACTTTATCATAACTTTGACCTGGTGCCATTTTGCTGGTTGTAGCTAGACCTGTTCTGTGTCGAGCCTCGAGGGTACTGGTTAAGAGTCTTCTTTAATATTAGACTATGGTATAATTCAATTGCGTCGTAACATCCGCGGTTTATTTTATTCCATTTCAAATACTAACTTACCCAGCAACACAGCTACATCTACTTTCTGCAACGAGCCCGTCCTTTCCAAAACACAATGTGGCGGGTCTCTCTTCATCATGCTTCGATAACATTTCCCCGCAACACCAACTTGACCATCCTTCATGACTTCACAAATGACTTTATGTACATACCCCTCCTTAATAAATAATTGTAACTCTTAACTTTCGCCCGCTTGCTAATTTTGTCCCCGCCTAAAGAATTTAAATCTACCGCCTTTGGCAGACTACACCGAGTCGCATGGTCGTCGATGTATTAATTGTCCGGGTCGCCGTGCGTTACATGTAATGTTTGTGTACTTCAAAGTAAAGCTTGACCGAGGTAATGGCGTCGCCATGCCGTTGCTAAGGTGGGCGGGGCTTATGGTCAAATCCGGATCGGTCTAGTTTCCCGTCCAAACTTTCAGGCACTCTACTCGCCTGGCTGTCACATCACATCACATCACATCACATCATAATTCAATACCATTGTATTATGACCCAAAATAAAGAGCTTGCTGAAAGAAAAAAAAAACTGAAATAATTTTTGAAACCGGACTTTCCGTTCCAGTTATGCTAAAAAATAAAACACTATCTATTTGACACAGCGTTTTCAGCCATTTTCGAGAAAAAGTGGACAAATGCCTAATTTAAATATTTAAATTAAAGATTAGCAGTGATAAAGCCCTTAAAATCCCTTAAAAGTTTTGAATCCTAAAGTATTTTCATCACATTTCACTGAACCAAAAGAATTTGGTTGCCAACTGTAAAATCTTTTTTTTGGCCAGTTTCCAAAAATTAAAGTTTTACGGAGAAAAATTTATGTAGTTTATTTACTTATTTCATTCACACATTTGTTTTTGATTGCACCCTCTTTTTGTGTGCGAGTCATGAAATGACCCAAGTTGTGCATGTGTGTGAGTTGGACCTTAACAACAGAGCTAGGACAAAAAATTGTCACCTGGCCGGTTGACGTCTATATGCGCCAATTTCTGCATTTTCAATTCATTATTGGGGGTATCGTGTACGTTATGCTTGGCTGCACAAGCCTCTTGTTTTCGTTTCGCTTGGCTGCATAACCCGGCCCGTCGCCCTGGCGCCCATGCCCGGGTTCAAGGGGTTTTTAAACCTCGGACACAGACCCAAAGCGTTTGCTCCGACCAGGTCAAAATATTTCCTGATCACTGCTGATGGAGAGCTTGAGAGCCACGTGTGCAATTGAGGGTTTGTAAAACATTTAATGATGGGTTCAAGATCTAAACTTGTTTCTGATCAGTTTGAAAGAAAATGTACTCTGAAGTCGCTGTATACATTTCTATTTTGCAATGGTGTGGGCGACACTTTTTTCAAATTAGACCTTGCAATTTGGGCTACGAGACTACTTTTTTGTCACCTGGTAACTTTTATTTATTTATTCATTCATTTCTTTTTGTTGGGGGGGGGGGGGGGGGAGGGGGGCATCACCCAAAAGTTATCACATTGAAAGATGTAAAAAAGAATTTTTGGTAAACGTATACACAATTTCAATATATCTTGAACAGCTTGAACATCCCCCCATTTTCTTTTAAAGTTTGGCTATTCACCATTGGTGTCTCTCCAAGACAATTTATTCAATGGGCTTCAACCAAGGTATATAGAAAACACCAGTCACTTGGTCAGGAGAGCAGGCGCGGATCCAGAGAGAGAGAGAGAGGGGGGGGGGGGGGGTCGAACCCCCACTGCTCGTTGCAAATATTTTTTGCTTGTATGGGTCTACGCCTAAAGTTGCAAACCAGAAAAGCAGAAACCCTACCGGTCTTATTTTGCCTATATGGGTAAGAACAAAACAAAGAGGTTAACAAAGAGGCCCCCTCCACCCAGGGGGTAATTTCTTTTTCGCAGACGAAACATTTTGAGAGTCACCTTACTGGGCAAATTTCAGAAACCCCCGCTGCATAAAATCCTGGATCCTCCCCTGGAGAGGTTATAGCACTTTGGAGTATTCGTAGAATATATATTAAAATGGAACCTCATGTGGATCGTGATGTGAATGTGTTTGTTGGGGTGTTTTTTTGTTTTTTGTTTTTTTTACAATTAGGGCCTACGGAGACCGACAAACACCGCCGGAATTCCATATCTTAAAAAACAAGTTCAGCTGAAATATCTTGAATGGATTTTTGTTACTGTTAAAACGTGCAGATGTCGTACATAATTATCAACCGCAATCTTTAACAGAAATATTTAGGCTTTAGCTATCTGCTGCCGATTCCTGGCCGCAGCGTATTTTTTATTTTGACTATGGGAAAGGCCACCATTAGGCCCGGCAGAACCGTTTGTCTACGTTCGGGTACTGCAGCCACTGAATGCAGACATAAGCAGGCAAATTGGCCCACCCAACAATCTTTTCCCTCTTTTCAATTCTTTTACACGTACATGTACATAAATCAGTATGGGCTTAAGTAGGCCCACATTTACAACAACAGAAAGACTACGAATACAACTCTGGTGTCAAGAGCCAAGGCCGAACCCTCTTTGCATCAACGAGCAGCCGGCCTTTCAGTGACACGTCGGCGAACTGCGAACTTGATCTCAGCTTTGTGTGAAATTGAAGGCCTTGGCTTTATTTTAAAGGTGCACGTTGCCCAGTAAAAAACATATGTGCACGAGTCAAAATACACGTGTATATTCTGAATAATTTTCACTGATTCAAACATAATCACGATAATGACAAACCGTATCCAACTCATACAAATAAATGATGGGAAATTATTACAGCGCTTGCGCACACGAGGGCCAATCAAAAGCGCCATACCCACACTAGTCCCAATATTTGGGGGCGGGAGCCCGTCTAGAAAAAAAAGCACACTAAAAGTAATCAAAAGTAAAGATGAAGAAATAATACTGGTTTTCGCTTAGAAAGTTATAGTGATCACACCAATTAATTAATTCAAAGGACACTGAACCTAATCAACATAAACTAGAAGCCAAGAACCCATCGAGAGAGAGGACAAAGAAAATGTCACACCCCCCCCCCCCCCAAAAAAAAAGCCTCTATGGGGGAACACCCTGTGATCATTTAAGGACCGATACCCAAAGCTCCACATGGTGTCCCGGACGGGATTCGAACCGGGGTTATCAGAGGTGTAAAGCGAGTAAAGTACCACTGTGCCAAGTTGACAACTATGAACGCGGCGGCCTGTTATGAGGACGTCAGACAACATTCGGCGGTGTGCCCCGTTAATTTAACGCAAAAGCACAGTAAAGTGTTGCTGCACTATACACGTTCACACCAATGAAGCTACCGCACCGGGCGCACCAATGTCGGTCGTGTAAGCTTTTGTTATTAATCGCAATCTCAAAATTTTCCGATTTTATGCGAGCATAAACGAAAAACTTGTTCTTGTGGGGCTTGAAGATTTTACTTTTATACCCCACCAAATCAGTCAGAAACAGCAAAATCTTAGAAAAATAGCCATCCATCCTTTTACTGTCTAAACATGTGGCACAACCTGCTATTTAATCAATGTCAATAAAATCAGATCCATAACTAAATGAGGTAAAATTATCATGTAGGGCCTATTATGTGAACACCGAGTGACCATAACATTCTGCCAAGAACATCCAACACAGAAAACGCAAATCTTTCTTCCCCTATATATATTGCACGAAAAATTCCAGACAAAAGTCTCAAAATTAAAGTTGTGCCATGTGTTTATACAGCTTTGAACATGAATGGACGCTTATTTTCCAGCATTTTGCTGTTTCTGGCTGATTTTGCTGGAGGTAATTAAAGTAAAATCTTTCCGAGAATTTCGAGCGCCTTAAATACCAGTTTTTAAATACCATTTGCGTATGAAATCGAGCAATTGTTTTAGTATGTTAAACCATACACGGAGTCCATCCGGATATATATTGCAAATATCACGCCTGGGTGATTTTGCACAATGGTCCGTGAAATTGGCCCCTGGCTTATTGAAAACACGGCTGCGATCCTAAAGTGCAACCATGGTACAACAGACTGGAAAATGGACTCCTCTTAGTCTTTCCAAGACTGAATAGGTCCATCAAAATCACATATTTGCACTAGAAAAATTATCAATTCTAAAAACTGCCCAGATAACCCTTTTAGAAAACTAAATAATTATGTTTAAAATATGCACTAAATTATTGAAATATTTCACTTATTCTATAATGGAAAGAACAAAGTTATTTAAGGCCGTCTTAATAAGCTACATACAGATAAATATTGAATGTAGTTTCAATTTAACCCTATACCCCCCTAATATAGGCATTTTTACTAGGAAGTGTCCTCAACCTGTCAAAATCCAACACTGTGCAGTATACGGTGGCACAACACTGTGTAGTATATACCTATGGAACATTCTTTGGACAAATTGGGGCATCATAGCTCCCTGTAAAGTAATGGTGCCAAGGCGCTACAGTCCTATAAACCCATCAAAATTCAACACAACCTGCTGTTGGAGTTTGTAAGGCTTGGGATTAAATGGGATAGTGTTAATTAACGACTAACTAAAGGTACAATTATGGCATAAGCTTTCGTATCTGTAGCTGTAGCGACGAAAGCTTATGCCCACATTTCTATTTTAGTCTTCAATATTCATCTGTAATTTTTATGAATTTTTTTTGCAGTGTAGTTCAGTTCGCAGTGCAGCCTCTGCGCCTAAAGGTATCACTGTCAGTACTTGCAGTTTGGTTATGCACAATTGACTTTGATTGAAATGTGCATGTATAATGCTGGGTTAAAGTCCCATTAACTTCGACGAGTTCAAGTTGATTGTAAAAGTAATGTCCCATACACAAAAGACATCGAAATAAATCTTTAGGGTTACTTCTAATAGTACACATGGTCGCATCGCTGATCTTTTAAAGTTCATCGTGCCGCACGATTGATCATGAATGAGGGATACGAATAAGAATCCTCGTAAAAATATTCAGGGACCTTTTGGGTTCGTGATTTGCGCTACGTAAAAAATGCAGTGAACGATGTACACAATGCATGTACACGAACATTATACTGTGCATGTAAATAGCCTACGTGTAAAAGAAGCAACCGCCTCGACACACAACTATATAAGACGCGCAGAACAAGTTCTTCCAAACTGTTCCCACACAACACTCGGCCCATGTCATGTTAACTTCACTGTGGAGCAAAGTACGGAAGACGTACAGCGGTAATCCAATGGAGGAACTGTCATACGTTACCTGTCTATGGACGAAGGAAGTGCCTTCAAAACGACAGACTCCTGGGGAAAAAACGACAGTGTTGCAGTTCACCCAGACACGCCCTTCTACTGTGTAAATATCATAATGGTCTCCAGCTAAGCTTTCACCATACCACAGCGTATAAAACGCATGAAAAGAGCAAGTGAAGGACCAGACTGCCTGCAGTACATGTGATGTTTTCACGGGAATCGACCGTGCATAATGTTGGTATTGATATGGTAATAGGGTCGCTACTGACATGTATGAATGTCCTTGGTGCAAGTTACTTCTGGCTCGAAGGCTGCCCGGAATTTACGGTACTTGTGTCCAGTATGTACCCGGCCACGGAATACGGAGCGATGGACGGCGTGGTAAATGGTTTTTATCAACAGTGTATTCCGTAACATACACAAATCACGTACGTCGACCAACTATAACTGAATCAAAAGTTTGTAAGATTTTTTCCGAAAGGATGGATCACACCTTTCGCCTAAGTTATGGACTTATGTATCACCTTTTAACTCACAACTGAAAACACAAATATTCCACATAAATTAAACTGATAAGAGAGCAAGGAACACAGAGGCCTAAACCTAAAGGCCTAATAACGGTAAAGAAAGCTTGAGTTTATAAACACCAACATGTATAAATAATTATTGATCAATACATCCACTGTTCGATCGATCGATCGATCGATCGATCGGTCGATTCTTTAATGGATGAAGGGATGTATAACCGCAGGTGCCGTTGGTGGAACATTTCAGCCTGGCGGTAACAGCAGTGGGGTACCGGGGCCGGGGGGGGGGGGGGGGGGGCTCACCTCCCCCCCCCCCTCATAAAAAAAATCGTCGCCCCCACTGCAAATTTCGCAATCGCAGAAAATAATGGTATTATTAACAAAAATACTGTTCTCTTCCCCCCCTCCATTGTAACATCCAGCCTCCCACTCTCCCCCTATGGAGAGAGCTGAAAAACAAACAACCACAGAAAGACCGTTTGTTTTTCCTAATGCAGGCGTCACACTGTCCCGAAATTGACACCAGATGGCCATACGAATATGGAATTTTGAATTTCGCACGAAGATGGCCCCGAACTTGGTCAACAGCCAATCAACAGCCGAAGCAAGTACGATGCCTACAGAAGGTCACAAGATGGCACCCGAACCACACACGAAGGCAACACGAAGATGTGAATTTGTATTAAGTAGTTTACCCGCAGGACACACGAAGGACACACGAAGGACACACGATGGCTACACGACGTCGTATTGCCTTCCTAAGACAATCGGGCAGCTTCTTGTTTCCTTCGTATTGTCTTCGTGAGGCGAAAAATGCCCGATGGCACCGATGATCACACGAAGTAAAGACGAAGATGACACGATTTGACAAGATGCCCTCACGATGGCCTTACGAAGGGCAAAATGGACACACGAATTCAACACGAAAATGAACCTTCGCAAGGTCCTTCGGCAACTTTTTGGCATGCCAAAGATTTTGCCACCGCTCACGAAGTTGCTGCTGGAGCCTGAGAAACTCCACCGGCGGTCATACGATGGCTTAAGATGCCCTTACGAATGGCCCGATGTTTTTACGATCAGAGCCGAATTTGAACATTTCCTTTATCGTGTGTCCATCTGGTGTCAATTTCGGGACAGTGTGACGCAAGCATTAACGATGTAGGGCCTACTAAGAAACTTGTAGTAATGCGAAACCAGTTTGGATCTCCTTTACAGGTGAAACATTTTTTTGGGGTTTTTTCTACGGGGGGTGGGTGGTTCGGACCCCTATATAAGTCTGTATCATTTGTTATGCTTAGAGTCTCCGACTAACTTTGTGAACAAACACAACTGGCAGGAACGGGATTTGAACCTGCGACCTCTAGAATACCGCACCTGTGCTTTACCAGCTGTCTTGCCCTGTGTTGGTGGTCTCCCAGTCCTAACGTGTTACTATAGCGTCTTTGTTCGGGGGCGCTATAGATAGAAGTCAAATTGGAATCACAAATACGACTGTAAATTAGATGCATGTGCGGCAGACCATCACTTTTGGATGAACACGGCGCGATCTTGCGTACAAGTCAATGCGGAAACTGGCAACCAAATTGTAACTTTTCAACTTTTCACTTTTTCACGCAATCATATTTAGCAAAATAATAACAGAAAACTTTTACGGATCAGTAAAGGTGGAGACACAGCTGTGATCCGTCAGAACTTATGATTTTTTCCCCCTGACGATTTGAGACAGACGTTTTGTCAATAAATTATAGGCCTACTGGTAGGGGCCTAGCCTTGAAATGTATTGCAGAAACTTTTGTCCCAAACTGTGGAGCAAAAATCGTATTTTTTTTACAGGATCACAGCTCGCTCTGTATACACAGATTCGTATTTTGTTTGATTTATTTTTGGGCAAACTGTTTGAAAAAGTGCAAAGTTTCAATTTTGTTACAATTTTCTATATTGACTTGTGCACTGCGTTTAAAAGTGAGCAACTGCACATGCGCTATATAGTCCTACAGTCGCGTTTTTAATTCTGATTTGTTGTAGTCTATAATTGTGACCTGCCACCACAAACTGAGCTTAAAGTCGCAATATGATTTTTCTGAGTTACCGTACAAGCAGAAGCAACAATTTTTCACTGAAAAGTCAATTTTGGGATTTTAACAACTGTATATTAAAAACAAACATATTCTATCATATCCCAAAGTTTTAAAACTGAATCTATTCTCGAAATATTTTTTTGGGAAATTCTTTTTTGAACTCGGGTTAAAGTGTGCACAGATCACAAACTTTAAACTTCATTTTCTCAAAACAAGGGGTTAAAGGTAGTGTACATGATTGGTTATTGTTGCAATATTCAGAAATGGGCGGATTTGGGGTTAGTATTTTATAGGAAATATCGTTCCAGTGACCTGTTCAAACCTTTAATCAAGGCGCGCGTGGCTACCTGGACGCGTGACGCGCCCCGAATATATATATAATTTCTCCAACACCACATCTCAAATGCTTCAATTTTTCTCCGATCTGCTGCATTGTAGTAAATGATCATTAACTTGGTTATCATTAAGATCGCAGCAAACTCAAAGTTTACACTTTGTCCATATCTTACGATACATCTAAGGGTATATGATCGTTAACTTGGGTATCGTTAGGATCGGAGGAAACTTAGAGTTCACACAAATTAGATATAATTATCTCAGTGATATATCAAAAATGTAGAAACTATCACCGTGGAATAAAGAGATTTAAACCTTTCTAGAGAGCCATGTAACGAGTATGACGACTAACTATGAAAGATTTAGACATTATATCATAGGCTGTGATGGGCCGAGGCCCTTTATCTTTTCAAAATGCTGCAAGGTAAAAGGTGAAGGAGTTTTAAAACCAGAATATGAGAGATAATGTCTTTAAATGAATAAATCTTCAATGTTCTACTAAAAAATGTGGTACATTTTGTTTAAAAAGGCGATTTTACATACCTATTATTTGGTCACCTGGTTGGAGTTCAACCTCATTCTCATAATGTAAGCATAAGTTGTGCAGGGTTTTGAACACACAGAAATTTCACACATCCCTGGGGAAAAGGTTGTGTTGCAACAAACATGGCCGCTCTCAGCCATGTAGAGTTGGTGTGTGCTTGTCATGTCACAAATGTTGAAAATGAGCCTGTTATAGCCTTCAAAGAAGCTTCCTGGGATTGTGGATTGTGTAAGTACCTGGAAAGATATAGATGGTTTGGAAAAGAAAGTTTCTTCTGAATTTGATGTAAAAAAGAGGGATTTGTACGGGTACCACAGGAAGTGCTACCAACGTTTTACAGACAAGAGGCGTACAGGCCAAGCACTCCTACGAAAAGAAAAGGGCCATCTAAAAGAAATAGTTCACTCTGCATCAGACCTCAATTCAGAAGAGTCTGCAGAGAAACAAATCGGTCAGACTGCAACATGATAAAGTGTTACGGTAGGTCTGGAGTCAAAAACCCTCGCAGTAATGTTCCACGCAGGTCAGAACACGTTCTCCCTCAGGTATTTGTCGATATCCCAGCTGCGCAGCGTGGCTTCGTCCACCGGCCCACCCGTGCAGTCGTTCACGTTCCCCATGCTCGCACCGTGAAAAACACGCCCAGTGCACGATGCTCCTGGAGTTTTATATTCCCAAAACTTCTTGGCGTATGATCAAACGAATCCGCGTCACTGACACCTTAATTTCCTGATTAGGTGTTCAGCTACCCCCTACAAGGTATTTCCATCATTTCTTGGAGACTAAGTCGCGAATTTTTTATCAGTATTTCATCCAGCCTGCTGGTCTGTGTTGGTTGTTTAAACAACGGCAGCTCCACCCTCTGAGAGAATTCGAAGTTCGTATCGACGTCGACCCAGCTGATTTGTAAAATTCCCTCTATGAACAGCTAGAATTACATCCGCAATTTGTTAGCTATCCACTTGATGAATTCCCCAAACAGTGCGATCCAAAAATCACCATTTTCACACATGACAATCCAAGGGTCAGCAAGAAATTAAATGCCTTTCGCACTTGAAATCCAAGTTGCGTTGAGCTAAACTTTTTGGACTACGATAATATTGTTCACTGCACACGACTACAGTACGTGAGCATAATGCACTGTGTTGACCTTATTAACTGGGGTTGCATGCTTTTGGTCTAGTGATTCTTTTTGCTTTTTTATTTCAATCGGGAACGTACAACAGCAGCATAAACCACACAAGACCCATCATGTCCGTTACTAACTCTCAGGACTTTTCTTCCTTTGATTTAGTTTCTAATGGAGAGCCTTATATAACACAATGAATGAACTGTCACATGCAAGACTTCTTCACATGGTTCTTAATTGACCGTTTATGTTTTACTTCTGAAAAAACAAAACAAAACAGCGCGCTCAGTAATACCAGCGGTCAGATTTCTGCGGTCAGATTGTTGTCGTGGTTCTCTGCTCACCTTTCACCCCCAGTGACCCCGGTTCGATTCCACCAGGTGCATTATGTGGATTGGGTTTTCAGTCCCTATACCTGATAGTGTGGGTTTTTCCTCCCGCTACTAAGACTGAAATGTCCTCGTCTTCTCTCAATTCAAATTGGACCATGAGGAACAACAGTGCTAATGCACTGATCAGGCTACCCAGGATAAATAAGAAATAAATAAATAAATAAACTAGAGTTTGTAGCAACAAACACATGGTGTTGGGCCTTTCTGGTTATGAGAAGAGATCGACAGTTAAATGTTTGTTATCAACAATCGTGGAAAGATTGTGTATTGCAGTTCATGAAACATTATGTTTGCATTAAAATAAAATCTTCATTTTTGAGACGTCGTTTGCTTTGTCAGTCGAAGTATCTCAGACGGTGAATTTTTAAGCAACTGTGAAAGGGAAAACAAATCTTTTGATCTTTCCGGTCTGGTGACGTCATCAATCTGATTCCCTGCACAGGTGTTGTCTGCATATGAAGGTCATCATACATATTAAATTTCCGCAACTTTGCTACACAAATCAACTGAAAATTCATTTTTGACATTTTTCAACCTGCCGCCAGAGGGCGCTCCAATAATGCATGACGTCACTTGAGAATTTTTTGAAAAGCCCACCCTTGTCGCAGACTAACATCATTGAAAGCAAGTTCACATCTTTTAGCAATTTCAACAAATTACAAGGCACTTCCGGTTTCAACAGGAAGGAAGGGTCACGTGATTTTGCACGTAATATCAAAAATGAAGACCCTGGATTATTCTATCAAATAAATAAATAAATAAATAAATACAAAAATAAAAACGTTCAAATGTCTGTATATGTTCAATTGTCTGTAATTAGGTCATTGGCATAAATGTATCAGGTTTCTAGACGATTTAACATGCACGCATAACACCATTTCTTTTCGATTGGCCTGAAACTTGGGGCTATGGTCGGGCCAACAGTCACATAAACGTGTAGAGCTCCTACAATTTCTGCAACTGCCGGTTATGTTACAAAATGTTTTTTGATGTGTACATGTACCAACCCATACCATTGACTAACTCACCCAAACTTTGACATCATAACAAGTAAATAGGGTGCAGTAAACATATGCGTGCGTCCAAAATACGTTGAATTTCATTCATGATTTACATAATTATTAAGGCTCGAATTTGAGGTAATTTGTGTATACCTCTATAAGCCTAGCGTAGGCATGATGTGAATGATGTGAATTTCGTTTGGACGAATTAGGCACGTTTAAGCCAGTTGGTCCCGGTCGTCAGTCGGCACTATGGTAGGCCCCTATATAGCACTGTCAGTGGAGACTATTAATTTGTAATATTTACTAGCCACACTGCTCTTATATTTTCAAAAAAGGCATGGATGAAAATTGACCAAAAAGAGAACATTTATAAATGTAAAATTCACCCGCAATTTTTGTGTCTATTCGCATCAGCGGTACTTATCCAAGAAATACATGAAAGAAAATCGTGGTCTGCGTTTAAACAACCCATTATCCATTAAATGCCACCAGCAACGCCTTAAAAACTACCGAACAAAAACCCTCTCCAGCTAAGATAAATTTGTATACAATTTTCCCGGGGTCGTGATTTTGTTGGCGTAGCAAAGTACAAACTTCAAAGAGCGTGCAAACCCGGCTGTATTCGGCCGTAGTTACGGGCATTGAGCTGGCCGTTTGGCATGCTGCATGAGTGCAGGGATGGGTTTGGTATCATGGCATAGTTCTCTAAAAAAAACACACAAAAAACGCGCCCTTGTTGATCATCACGACACTGTGGACTTTTAAATACAAATATTGAGTTTATGAAATCAGTGGTCATATTATGCAGTGGCGTAGCTAAGTGGGGGCCCGGGGTGGGGGGGGGGGGGGGGGGACCACCCCCTAAAATTTTCGCAAACGCAGAAAATAATAGTATTTTCAAGAAAAGAACTGTGAGCGCCCCCAACATCCATCCCCCCACTTGCTTCCCTATACAACCATGCATGGCGACGACGCTGATGTTATGCACACGGACATTTTATGAGTAGGCCTATATACACGCACACAGTCATGTAAACGGGTGCAATCGTGGACCTCCCATTGTTCCTCTTTTGTTTATACTCTTTCGGAAGGCCTCCCATTGGTTTTGTACACGATTTTCAATCGTGGACGTTAGGTCAAACGTGGACCCCTTTGTCTACGCTCGAATTCTTTTGTCCTAGGTCCACGATTGCCGGCATATACAAACTCACCATGTTTGACACCAGAATTGACACACCTAAAGGACTGTGCATCCCAACCGGGTATACCTAGTACCCGACCGCTAATGTCAGAAACCGGTTCCAGATTATGGAATCGGGTACCCGTATAACCGCATTAGTCCCAAATCCTCCAATTTTAATATGATTTGGCATGCACCCTATGGTTACTTAGAATTTCTCAGATAATAAAAAAAAAATCAAAGAAACCTGAGCAAAGAAACCTGACAGGAACGGGATTTGAACCTGCGACTTTCGGAATACCGTACCGGCGCTCTACCAACTGAGCTATCTTGCCCTGTGTTGGCGGTCTCCCAAACTGTCAGTTAATTTTCTCTGTTCATGGGGCGCTAGAGTCAGAAGTCATAAACCCAGAATGCCGTATAGCCAGTTCAAGTCGTATCCTCATTGAGTGATCCCCACAATGTCGCTTCCTAGGTTGTATCGTAAAATTGGGCGTGATCCCTGGCTATATACGGCGTTATGGATTTATGACTTCTGACTAGCGCCCCCGAACAGAGAAAACTGACAATTTGGAAGACCGCCAAAGATAGCTCATCAGTTGGCAGACTGCCGGTACGGTATTCCGGAGGTCGCATGTTCGAATCCCACTCCTGCCGGTTTTCTTTGTTCACTTTAAAATGTATCCAAATTTACCGAGTCAGTTTCCCTTGTGGTTTGTTAGACAATTAGACAATTAAAAAGAAATTCTTTGAATACTATTTGTGGGAGTTTCTTGAAAATGAAAACCAGGATACAAGGAAAAACAAAATAGATTAGCCTTTATATGACGCTTGCGAAAATGCAATTTACACCGTAAATGTATAATGCTGCACTGATGCACCAATGTGGTAGTATAAATGTGCGGACCTTTACGAACAATATAAACAGCAATTTCCAAGATTCAATTTTTGGGATTGTGTTACGGTCTGAAAATCTCCAGACTATCCGCAAATATAAATTACTAGAAAAAAGCCTGAATTTTCTCAGATGCAACAAAGAAATCAAACAAGATCACACTGATATAAAGAACAAAGAAACAATGTGATTTAATAATGAGAAGATTCAAGAATCAATAGGGTTTAACAAGTGTAGAATTAAGAAAAGATCTTATACAATATATAACTTAAAAGATCTTACGGGCAGGACTTATATAGGCGAGGGCTCAGACGACTTGGGCAGCTCTGCGATGGGCGAGGACTTGGGCTAGGACTTGGGCGAGGAATTGGGCGAGGACTTGGGCGAGGAATTGGGCGAGGACTTGGACGGCTTGGGCACTCAGCAACGGACGAGGACGACTCCAATAATGCGAGCGAATCAATAGTGTTTAACAAGTGTAGAATTAAGAAAAGATATTATACAATATATAACTTAAAAGATCATACGGCGAATACAGTTCTTTGGCGAGCTGGAACACGGGGCGAATTCACCTCCAAAACAGCCGAAGAGAGACGAAAACAGCGGGGGACGACACAAACTGGCTCCCGTCGCGAAAATATGAGACCCCAAATAACGAACCGACGACAGTTCACAAATAAATGTCTCTTCCGGGAATAATACTCGGCTCAAAGTGTCTCCAGACGCTCACGCAGACGGGACAGGTCACAGGTCCGAATAAATACAGCTCGATTAACTCGATTACCAAACTCCCAACGAAATTCTCCGTCCGTCGAAATCTCAAGTCCACCGTCGAAAATCAAGTCCTGATTCTATTCCGAAATTAGCCCGTATATAAAGGATTAGAAATTACTAGAAATTCTAGAGAATCGTACAAATTATGTCACATCTAAAAATAATCCTCTTACACAGGTTCTCGAAACGCCTAGCGTACACGAGATTGACCTGGCGTATGCGAGATAGACCTATACAGAAACTTCTGGGGCCGTATTCACAAAACAACTTAAGTCATAAAAAAATAAGCACCCCACTTAAATACCCAACTTAGACAAATCTTAATGACTTTGCGGTATTCACAAAACGTTTGCGCTAAGTACCCCGCTTATTTTCGTGTCTTAAATCTAAGTGTGGTCTGACTAGTCTTAAGACTTAACTCACTTAAGCGGGGCGCTTAGGTGTCATGGCGGCTATTTTACGTGCCGCGCAACACAGACATTTTAACGAAAGAGTTCTTCGGAGAGAGCGAGTACTTCGTGAAAGATGTAACCCCTTGGCAGAGTTTACTGACAGCGAACTTTACTCACGTTATAGGTTCGACAGAAACGGTGTTTTGTTTATTACTGACCTGATAAGAGAAGAAATTGATTCACCGACCGAACGAAGTAGTGCCATTCCTCCAGAAATCAAGGTATTGATTGCGTTGCAATTTTACGCATGCGGGACATTTCAGCGGACAGTAGGGGATACAGTAAGGATTTCTCAGCACTCCGTCTCTAGAATAATAAAGGTTGTATCCTCGTGTCTTTCACGAAAGTTGGGTGATTTTGTGAAGTGGCCAGCAGCTGCAGATATTCCGGATATTCAGAGGTTTTTTTTCAACATCGCAGGATTTCCAGGTGTAGTTGGGCTTATTGACGGTACACACATACGGATTGTAGCACCCACGGAACACGAAGAACAATACGTCAACAGGAAAAACTATCACTCAATTAATGTACAAGTTGTTGTGGATAATAAGTGCAATTTCACCCAACTAAATGCCAAATGGCCGGGCAGTACCCATGACTCCAGGGTACTCAGAGAAAGTTTATTATGCAACGTTTTTGAGCGACGAGGACAAGGAAATGGAGAGGTTTACCTGTTAGGAGACACTGGTTATCCTTCAAAACCTTGGTTCCTCACACCGTTTTTTCAAGCAGGAAATCGTGCTGAAGCAAGTTACATACAACGGAGCACATAGGTTAGTTGATTCTTTTTATTTCCAAAGTTGTTATTATTTTATCCAGGTTGTAGGCCTATTCCAAAACCCAAATGTTTTTTTAATAACTAGGCCTAACTTGTCAGGAATTATGTAGTCCACACATATTTCCAGTGAGTTTCACTCATGTGTCATTACTTTTGGAAGTTGCTAGCATACATCCCCTAAACCATATTGTGTGGTAAACTGTGCATGCTGTACGTCTAGCCGAGAGCCTTCTCAAAACTTGTTACATACACACACGCACTCGACGTAGGCCTACTAATGTATACAGCCCACAGTACGAAAAAGTAGGCCAAGTTCATGAAACAATTTGCATAATATTGATACAAAACCGCTCGAACAGCGGTGCCATAAAAGGAAAAATCAATACTGAGTACATGTATAGTACAAAACGATAAAAATGGGTCTTAGCGGAATAGCCCGGGTTTTCTGCATTTTGTATTTTGGAACCTTGAACTTGGATGGTTAGCAAACCCTGGCCCCGACTGCCTAAGAGTTACCCTTCCTACGTGTGTGACATAATAAGTGCTTTGATTTTGGAGAGAGGCGGTCTGAAAGCCAGTAGCGATCCAGCTAGCTTTTTGTCCTATGGAAGGAAAACGGCGTCTGAACCATCTTTAAAAAAATACTATTTTGTTATCACCCGTAAATGCCGCCAGCAAGTCCCCCTCCCCCACTGGAAATGACACCGATCACCTTAAAAAATAATAATACACTGAATGAAACAGCTTGTCAACAAAAATGCAATTTACACAAGACATTTTAATCACATGTCAACTTGTCAGCAAATATTGTAATTCAAAGCGAAATATAATGAGTAATCCCAGTTTTTATATTAAGTCGATGATGAAGTGTTGTAAACATTGCTTTATTGACAATTGTCCTTTCTTGTTAATTTTGTCAATAAATCATAAAATAATCAACAACGCTGGTGAACGTTCAAAAAATCTTGTGAGAAATAATGAATGCATTATATATCATATTGGGCTATTTATATTGTGTATTTAACACAATGACACAACAAAAACGTGAACAACTTTTGGGAACACAAAAAGGTTGCACGAATGTTTTTCAAAAAGAAAATAAATAGACCAATGTTTTTGGGTTGATTCTGGTAGGTCTGCTGGAAGATTGCTGTTTGCAGACGAAGCATTTCCTTCTCCAACTCTAGCTTTTCAATTTCGACCTCCGCTCTCCTCGTTTCGGTTTCACTCCTTTTCTGCTCCAGTACCAGCAGCTTCCCATATTCACAATCGTTTACGTCTGCTCTCCTCTTTCCAGGCACCCTCACTGACTGTCGATGCTCATTTTCTGGTCGTGAGGGGATGATGGGCTCCACTTCACCGACATGAGTGCTATTCAGGAAAAGAAGATTAAACGATTAGGCCTAATTAATGTTTCAGTTTACAGGCTTTGTTTTTGTTAAAGGTTTCTTTGCAGGAAACTATTCCTTTTTAAGTTTGCATTATTCAGCATTATTCTAGTGCTGAGTTGTCATTTTGAGTATAAAACATGGACTCCGTTTTTTTTTCCCCGGCAAAATACTTTGATGAGCGGCGATTTCTACATGTACTATACGTTACTTTAAGTGACCTTTCGAAGACATGTTTGATCATTTTTGGATTATGGGACATGTATTAACAATGCTGTACTAGTTTGTGTGGTCTAACGTCAAAAGTTTAGACCGATTACATTCTCATGAAATGATGGAAGCAGATGTTTTCAAAGATTTTCGCGTTTACGTCCCCCACGACAAATTTAATTTGGAAATCTTTCTCACAACCGGTAATAAATGTCCATAGCTATTTATAAATGATATACCATTCGTCTGGTATTGCAGCAACAGAAACATCATCGGCAGTGGCTAGCTGATGGCTGCTCCTCTGGTAGTGGAAGGCCGTTAGGCTATCAATACCACCATTGATACCAATTATAGTGGGGGAATTCTCCCCTACCAGTGTAATCAGTCGCTGGTCCAGTGGAGACAAATCAGGTGGTGCTGGCTCTCTCCCTTGAAATAGAAGAGAGCAAATAACAGGTTGACATCACCATGCAATCGTCTTCAGCAAAATGTCACCTCAAATCATACAAGCATAAACAGACTAACGAAAAGAGTAAATCTTCATCTGGACTAACAACAGTGTGGTAAACATTTCACTAAAGCCTAGATTTGAATAATCTAAGTCCGATGTTCAAATTATTGTACAATAGGGCCTATATTAAACGTAAGCCCTTTTTTTCCTATTGCGGCATATTTTGGGAACTGCCGGAAGTTGAAAGAGTGTATTATGCGAGAAAAAAAGCAATTCAAAGACCTTTACCGGTTAGCCTTTCAATTGAAATTTGTCATACAGTTTATCAGATAATTAATCAGAATTAAGAATCTCAATAACAAATTCAGACTTGCTGGCCGGGAGGTGGAGGGTGGGAGGGATCCAAAGTTAATTTACTTATGAGCTGCAGAAACACTACATGTGTCCCATGATTTAGACTGGTATTAAAACGATGCTTGATGTAAATAAAGATGAATCACATACCCGTCTTCAATGAATCCTTGCGATGTCTAGATGCCTCCTCTTTCATCTTACTGTTCATGTTTTGCCACTTCTTTTGTAGTTCAGATACATCTCGGCGTACAAAAGGAAACTGGGCATTCAACGAGTCTGCGATTTCCTGCCATGCATTGTGTTTTGCCTGGGATGTAAAGTTTCGTGCTTTATTGACAGGTACCTCTTTCTTGTCGATGGTATCTTTTTTGGTCAACGTACATGTAGGTTTACATTGATAGTTACAAATACATGTACCTGTATCAAAACAGTCCAACGGCCCATTATTGATTGCCGCAAACAAATCTGGGTGCAACTTTTGAACAGTACGGCATGTAGTTGCAGGTGGCAGTTTCAAATAATTATCCAAATATTTGGTTGAGTGCAGTTTTAAGTAATCAAAACCAAAAAAGCCAAGTTTCCCCAGCCGTAAAGATTAGGGCCTCGTGAGCTATTTGTTTTATTATTATCATCATCACGGCCTTTTTAATTTTATATCTCAATCAAATCACCTAACAAGGTCTCCTCAGCACCATTATAATATATCATATTCAGCCCCGTTGTTTATTATATTTCCATTATTCCGAAACTGTTTAGTTCATTACCCTCGGCCCTACCAAACAATCTAAATAGCACGGACCTGCTGTACCTTTATCTTCATACTAGCACTCGGGCGGTAGTAGTCGGGGGTTAGATCTATGCATATTGCATTTATTTATGTATTCATAATGCCGCTGCACATTAGGCTAAGCAGGTGCGTGCGCACAACACGGCTTCTACAAGATTCCCAAGACGTTGTTACTGGCAGTTCGTGGCTATTAATAGTTTGTCGTGATAACGCCCTCTCGCGGCGGCCGGTTATCGCGTATATACGTAACAACGTATTGAACCAAGACTAACACTCTATGCGAAAACTGGGGGGAGGAGCTAAAGTTGGGGTGGGGGGGGGGGGGGGGGGAGAGCGGCTGGAGTTGGGGAGAGGGGTGTAGTTTTATCACAAAGTTCTTTTATTTTTACAGTTTCAGTTTTGTTTTAGATGCAACTTTAACATATGCCAGTGTATCAGCCTCCATAAGTCAAGTTTAAAGAACTTTAATTTTAGGTTGGACACATTCATGTGATAATCATGTTTTTTCTCAATATTTTTGTCAAAAAATGATCATTTTAATGTGTTTTTGGGGGCTTTATTTTTTAATATTGAGATCAATTTGTTTTGTTTTGGCCTGAAAATATTTCACTTACTTGCAAACATCATTAATTCCTGCCAAAGTTTTAATTTTGTTATGATTTTGATGATTCAAATATATTAAATAGCCGCCATCTTGATTTGTGGCCGCCATCTTGGATTTTTCGACAGTGAACAATCTTTTTAGTAGAACATTTATTTTTCTTAAAAGGAACACCAATCCCTACATTTTTGTGTTAAGTTCTTCCCTTCACCCCAGGATGCAGCGTTCCCCTATTTCTAGAGCACCTTTGGGGGTTCGGCCCATAGCCTAATACTCGACTGGAGGATAGTAAGTGTGAAAGAAGCGGTGTTAAAGATATAAGGTTTAGACCAGAAAGTAAATTAAACCTTGGGGGAAGGATACTTTTTAAAAAGGAAATATTGGAGAAGACTAAATATAGAGGGGCGGAGGATATTTTTATAGAACGCATTATAGAAGATTAATCATCAAGGGGGATATTTTTAGAAGGAATTAATGGAGAAAACTAGGAGGGGATTTTTTTTAATGGAAGGAGGATATTTTTTAGAAGGAATGATTGCAGAGATTAACCAACAAGGGGGGGGGGGGGGTATTTTTTAGAAGGAATTATTGGAGAAGACTAACCATCAAGGAATTAGGCCTATTAGAGATTAACCATAAAGGTATTTTTATTTTATTTTTAAGAATTATTACAGACGACTAACCATCAAGGGAAGGGGGATATGTTGCAATCTGAAAAATTAAGGTGGAGACAAGTCTGCTCTTCGTTGTTGTGCTGATGCTTCTGTCTTTCCATATCTTATTCAAAGCACACATTGATGTTTTTGCCTTTGCAGTTATGCACCTTGGTTTGGTAATCGTTACCTTTAGGACACCTCTATTCTTTTTAGGAGTTCCGTTCAAAACTGACTTTTGCAGATGACTTTACAGTACTAAAGTGACTTTTGCAGGCTGAAGGAGTCCTTTTTTTCTTAAGATTAACTCATGTCAAAGAAAAAGTGACTTTCTTAACTTCTTTTGCAGTCAGAGGCGTGATGACTGACGTGCGCGTTGTAGTTTTCACCACCACGTCTACTGGGCGTGTGGGCGATAGCGAGGCTGCTGTTCCCAGTTGTGGACTTACTCCCTACATGCAGTCTCTGTTCTGTGATTTAATTTTCTCTTGAGAAACAAGTGGACTTCCAAACAAGTAAAACTTGAACTGGAACAATTTTAAATAAGTCAAACTTGAACTGGAACAATTTTGCAAATGTGCAAACAACTAACTAGACATGCCGGAGTCTAAACACAGCTTGATTGACCTTTAGACTATTTCGTTTGGACACAAATAGAAAGTAACAATGTCTTCAATAAAGTAGTCCATGATGTCACCGTCTCCTCTGTGTTGCCTGTACATCTACTCGTCGAGATCATGAGGTAGCATATCTTGTACCACGCCCCCATTCTCTTAAATTCCGCTTTGATATTCTCCATTATACAACACCTGAATAAATTCCAGCCATCCGATTGGTGGATCGTCGATCACGTGTATTGAATTATTCGTCCCGACGCGAACCCGCACCGCCAAAAAACGTTCTATCACATGGTTCTATCAAACGGTAAAGCGATTGATAGAACTTCCCCGCCGCTACAACACGGCTGTCATTGGACTGGTTCCCGGTCCCTCCGTTGTCCTTCGGACTTCAATATGTATATTATATACATACGGGGACGGGAACCAGTCTAGGCTGTCATTCACACAAAATCGCGGACGGTGTTTCCTAACCGCGGTTTGTTTTCCTAACAGACGACGAAATATTAAAACTCGTATAGGCGATGCTGACGCTGCTAACACAAAGAGACAATTAATGAAATATGCAGTCAAACGATTAGAGGAATTTGCAAGACACGCAGGAACAACAATTAAAGCTTTAACTGATTCGGAACTGGACCACTTTTTGTCGCAGTTTTATGCGGGACTGAGAAGGTAAACGGCACGTTGTACATTAAGAAATGATTTCATTCGGTGACAGATGGAATGTCACATTCCACTCGGCTTCGCCTCGTGGAATGGAACATTCAATCTGTCACCTCATGAAATTATTCTTACCATCGCACTCATAAACATTCATTATTTGTATACTAGCAATCAATGGTGTTCAATAATCTTACCCCCACGTTAGTACAGCTTTTAAACAATCAGAAACCGTGTTCTCAGAACCTTACAGCTCTTATCATCCAATGAGAAATTGGGCTTTCATACAATATCATGAATATTCATGAAGGCATTTTTACGGTTCGGCTATTCTATCTAAACATCCTACACCCCTGTTAATTTCGACTAATCAGAAGCCAAGTATTTGTTTCGCTAACAAAGGGCCTGTTTGTTTTACACAGATCGGGAGGTGATCCAGAGCCGGACGAAAACAAACAGAATCGCGAATCCCTCTCGCTATATGTTGCATGATAGGAGAATTTGTACTACACGACATGTTGTCTGCTTCAGATTTTGTAAGGTTATTTTTATAATAAACCATAAAGTATTTCTAGAAAAGTAAATAAATCGTACATAAGTTTAATCACAAAATTACACTGCAATTATGACTAGGCATAAATACTGTCACAAAAGCTAACTAAATGCTTTACATCTATCAACAAATACAGTAACTTTTTCTCTGTCCGTCTCGCACGTCGCCATTTGGATCTTGCGAACCCACCTCGCGAGCAGGATCCCTAAAACGTGATCCGGAGCAGCTTTCGACGCTCCGGATCAGTGATCGCGCTCCGGATCTGCGTGAAACAAACACGCCCAAAAATTAGCCAATCAGAAACAGTGATGACATTTGTCGCCATCTTGTTTTTTCTTCTCGTGCGGGTCGTCTTCGTTGCCGTTTTACCCCATAATTTCCCTCATAAATCAAAACCATGCCCTCTTTGCTTGCTCATATTCAACATGATATGTTAGCGAACTATTTAGATGATTCCAACCAAGTGACTTTTCCTGCCTGTATCATTGCAAATTATTGAGGTAAGTTCCGAAACATAAACTGTTGATCATGGTATTCTTTTGTCAAAACTGGAATATCACGGAATCAGAGGAGTTGCCTTGGGTTGGTTCAGGAGTTATCTTACTAATCGTCAGCAATTTGTATCTATTCATGGAACCGAGTCTACTTATTGTAAAATATCTTGTGGTCCCCTTCTATTTTCCATATATATTAATGACTTTGATAAATCCTCAGATGTACTTTATTTTATTCTTTTTGCTGATGATAGTAATTTATTTTATAGCCACAGTGATGTAAATGTACTTTTTTATACGATTAACTATGAGATGGAAAAAGTATCTGCTTGGATCAAAGCAAATAAGTTATCCCTTAATGTTAAAAAACTAACTACATGTTGTTCAGCAAAAGGCAATACGGTCAGCTTTCTGCAATTTGTATTGATAATACTAATATCACTAAAACTGATTGCTTAAAATGTTTGGGCCTGTATATTGATGATAGTCTTTCATAGAACAAACACAATAATCACATTTCTTCTGTTATTTCTAGAAATATAGGTATTATATCCAAGTTAAAATGTACTTTCCCCCAAGATGTCTTAATGATGTTATATAATACCTTTATTTTACCTTATATAACATATGGTATACTCGCATGGGGCAACAGTGGTATTGGTCATATTAATAGAATCCTCAAATTGCAGAAAAAAGCTTTACGTATCATTAACAATGTTATTGTTAACTTTTATGAACATAGTAATCCACTTTTTTATAACTGTAGTATTTTAAAAGTCAATGATATTTACTCTCTTCAGCTGGGTTCCCTTGTGCATCAACTCAACAACAACAATTTACCCAAATCCGCTTGTTCTATGTTTTCAAAAAACAATGAAATTCATCATCATTTTACAAGGCAGTGTCATGAATTTCATCGATCCTATGCTCGTACTACACTCTCTAAAGCAACTGTGAAATATGAAGGTCCCAAGCTGTGGAGCTCGGTTGACATTTCCTTGAAAAGCATTTCTAGTCTCTCGCTCTTTAATTTACAGTTAATTAAGTGTTTCTTTTTTGTCACGGGGTTACAAGCTGCAGGATAGGCTACTGATTTCTTAATCATGTCATTTCCATTTTTATGTTTGGTGTTAGGACGGGACGCTGTATTATCGCGGTACTTATCACGTTTCCCGATCGGAATAGAGATTGCTCACCAACCTTCCCGAATTGTCCTGTCTTTTGTGTTGTATAACTCTTCCTTTTTTACACTGACATAAAACAATCCGACGGTGGTTTGGTTTATTCCCATGCAATGCCTGTGAAAATAGACATGCTCGTCGTTGCTCGGCGGAGTACAGACTCTGTATTATCGCGGTATGTGGGAAGTGGTTTTTACAATGATCTCAACTTTTTATTCATAGTTAATGTTTGACCAAAACATCCCCTGAATAAAGTATGATATTTTCCCTGTAAAGTTCAAGTCGATTAAAGACGATTAGGCCTGCAGGATGATTTCTTAACACCCTGTCCCCCCGGAAGGGGACACAATTCACTGAGACAAGTCTACTGATTGACGATTAGGGGCGCCATTCACTTTACACGGTGCGTCGTTTTATTTACCGCACTGTCCTTATTTTGATCCCGTAAAAGTTTTTACGATTTCGCGGTGGAACGTCCTTCGGCGTCATTTTGCGTTTACAGCTGTAGATGGGAACAGACAATGGAACTTCCATGGACAGACCACCATTAAAGATTATGTTAAAATATAGACGGTACTTTTTAGCAGGCACGGTGTGGCAAAATTTACAAGTTTTGGAAAACGTGAATATTTATTAAAAATCATTAAAAGTCCGGACACAACATTTTATAATCGTCATTTTTATACAACTCAGCAGGAAGTCCTTAATTAATGCCTGATGAACTGGATGAAAAATCACCACACGAAGGAGTTTTGGCAACGCAAAAAGGAGAAATTTCCGATGCCGCGATAATAGAGTTGCCGCGATAATTGGGAGTCCGACTATACATGTATGTGTTTATGTGTATGTCTTTTTGTATAATTTGTTTACTGGGAATCTCTACTCGACAAGCCTTGCTTTTCAATTTTAGGTTGCCATCCACATATTTTATATACTTTATTCCTTTGGTTGTTGTTTCAATGTGGAAAATAAAGTGAAGTTGAATTGAATTGAATAAACTGTCTCCTTCGTTCTCTTATATTGAACGGGGTCCTAAAGGCAAAGAATTACCCTAGCCCAGTATGGACTCCCTTCGCGTTGTTGCAATGAAGACATCGTCCAACCTGGGCTAGGATTACCCTAGCCCAGGTTGGACGTCCTTAGTTCATTGCATTACGCGGTGTCCAACCTGGGCTAGGATTACCCTTGGTTTGATATCATGGACCCAAAGAAATTGAACTGATATTTTAGTAATAGATTAAAAAAGTGGACGCTTACCTGTGATATGAAAGTTTTGCGGAATATTGGCTTCACAGTCGTCTTTTATTGCTGTGACAAACTGCAGCAGCGCAGTTTGAAACCATTTTTAATGTTAAAAAACGTATCGTCACGCGGATAGTTTTTATGCGCGTCGTCTCGCGCGCTGAAAAATGGCGCTGCCCATAGATATAATGAAAAAGACTAGATGGGCAGGCAGCGCGTACACGGACGCGCCATTGAGTGTTGACAAATTTCCCCGTTCTCTCATGGACGCTCTACGCACTGTGCGTGGGGCGACGCGCACCGAGAGTACGAGTGAGAACGTCACTCAATAAAAATAAGTAATCGAATTGAGTTTATTGAAAACATTTATTCACACATTGCGTCAAACAGATTAAAATTAATCTAGTAAAATAATATTGGCTTCCCAGTCGTCTTTTATTGCTGTGACAAACTGCAGCAGCGCAGTTTGAATCCATTTTGAATATTGAAAAACGTATCGTCATAATGCGCGTCGCCCCACGCGCAGAAAAATGGCGCTGCCCACGGCAGAATGCGCGTCTGTACGCGCTGCCCATCTAGGGCCTGTTTGTTCCACACAGATCCGGATCGCGATCAGTGATCCGGAGCGTCGAAAGCTGCTCTGGATCACGTTTTTAGGGATCCTGCTCGCGAGGTGGGTTCGCAAGATCCAAGATGGCGACGTGCGAGACGGACAGAGAGAAAGTGTGTATTTTTTCGTAGATTTAAAGCATTTAATGAGCTTTCGTGACAGTATTTAGTCATAATTCTTTTATAGTGTATTTTTGTTATTAAAGCCATGTAGGGTCCTACGATTTATTTATTTTCTCTGAAAATACTAGATAGTTTACCCTTCTGCTTACAAAATCTGAAGCAGACGACATTTGTCACGTAGTACAAATTCTCCCAGCATGCAAGAGGGCGTCCTAAAGGATTCGCGATCATGTTTGTTTTCGTCCGGCTCTCTGGATCACCCCCCGATCTGCGTAAAACAAACAGAACCCTAGTCTTTCTATTTCTATATCTATGATGCCAGCATGTCCGGGGTGCGCCACAGGATGATTGAGACTACTATTAACTTACAGTCTAGTATAAGGTATTTCGTAATAATTCAGTAAAAATATTAAATTGGAGGATTACCAATCGTGTACACTACATAAGACTCTGACAACTGTAAAATGTATCGGGAGCTAGAAATGAGATACCACAACACACAATACATCAAATTAAAGCTCTTAATCCGTACTTTCAGGAAATTTTAATTGTTAAATTTTCTTCTTTACGAACATTTTGTGGTGACACATTAATGACTCACTATGTATTCACTATGAATGTGATTATGGAAGATGCACTGTCATAATTATGACACCATGTGAAGGTTAGCCGTAATGATTCACAGAACAGGATTCCATGCAGGTATTCAAATTTACTGTGGCTTTTATATTCACATGCACAATGTCAAAAGGACCTTCAACTTTACTGTATAGGTTGGACAGGCCGGAAATAATTCTCACAATAGGATCTCATAGTAATCTGTTGTATCTATACGCATGACTTAAAATATACCCTCAAATTGCAAATTTTCAAATTAAGCCTGCGACTTGTGTCCAGTGAACGACTTGTGTGCAGTGATTGCACAAATTGTTTGGACACGATGAAACAAAAATCCGGTTGTTACAGTGGGCAGGGGGGAGTCGCTCACAGTATTTTTCTTAATAAAACAAATTGTTTTCTCCGTTTGCAAAATTATCAGTGGGGGCGACGATTCTTATTGGGGGAAACGTGCGCCCCCACGCCCCCATTGGCTACGCCACTGCGGGGGCGGGGGGGGGGGGGGGCAAGTTCCCCCAGCTGACGTCCGTGCCCCCCCCCCCCACCATTTGAAATATTGAAATAAATAAAACATCATACAAGCCGCAGTCATTTACTTTCAGTACCCCTTGAAAAAAATGAGTGCACCGCAGGTGCCCCCAGAAGTTTCAACGCACGCCACTGCCCCCCCCCCCCCCCCCCCACAAAAATGTCATTTCACTGTAATAGCTGGCAAATACCGAAGTACCGGTAACACAAGTTGGAAATCAGCATTTTGGCTTTTTTTCTGTTACAAAATATGACATTTTGTTTGAGATCATAACATTAAGAAGTTACTTTTTATGGAAACAAATGCAACTTTCCAAAGTTAGTGATATTTTGAAAAACAGAAAAAAAGCCAAAATGCTGACTTTCAGTTTTGCTGAAGTATTTCCAATGCTGTTAAATACGTATACAATTGAACATACATTTTCTCTCTCGAGAGAGTCGATGCACAGACACAAAAAAGGAAATACATGTATTGCGTATTTATTCGCTTCCTTTTCATTCAGAACGTTTGATACGTTTGCTAAGTTTCCGACCGCAATTCGGGTAAACAACAGTCTATTCATACATGTTTCGAATCGGCATAGATTGACGAAGTAATGCCAACATCAATGTGGGGGTCGATTTTGCCACAAAAAATAAACATTATTTATGTGCACTGTGGAGCGTAGAACTGCAGAGTGCACAGCACGGTTGTGTGTGCACATCGGGGGGAGGGGGGGGGGGGAAAGTGCCATGCCAGCTGGGGTCGGGGGGGGGGGGGGCGGCACATCACAAGAACCAAAAAACCCACAACTATATGTAATTTTGATGCTTTTGGTTTTGCCAATGAGGGGCCAATTAGTTGACGGGGTGGGGGGGGGGGGGGGGGGGGGTGGGGGGGGGGGGGGGCTGGCCCCTCCGGGCCCCCCTTAGCGACGGGCCTGGTGCGCGGTGATATAGGCTGCGCCTAAAATCGTCTGCGTCGATCTGCTCACACTTTGCCAGCACGGAAGATATCTATGGCATTTGAGGGATAAACGACGAATGGTCACGAAGGTTTTCGTTTAATCCTCATCAATCTTGAGCCAACGGTCTTGAGTGTTCTTACGCTGGTTTTTGGCGAAGAGCATTTCCTTTCGTGGCCTGAAGTTCTCTATATGCGTATCACGTGCCCCAGCCAACGTAGAGTTTGTTTTCGTACGAATGTGTCCAGGGGTCCAGCGCCGGTGATACGATATACGTCGTCGTTGGTGTAAACGTATGCAAAGTAGCCCTCGTTTGCATTGCGTCGTTTGTGACCTTTCTTGACCATTGACCGTAGCATCTTCCGCCAGACCACCTAGAGACTTGCCAGGTTCTTCTCGCTTATGTCCCAGGTATGGGCCGTATATGTTAAGCGCGCCCGGCAGTATGCTTGAAGGATGTTGACTCTTGTTCTCATTTTGATGCAGTGGTTGGTCAAGACACGCTTTAGTTCGCTGTCATTTCCCCAGGCGGACGCTATTTGGTGCGCAGAGTCATGGCCGTGTCATCATCTGGGTCGATGTTCACGCCTATAGGTACTTAAAGACTTTCGTGTTTTTGATAGCGGTCTGATTAAGCTCTATGAGGTTCTCAGCGGCATATTTAGGCGAGTTGACGGCTTGTGTTTCTTTTTTTGTATCGACAGAATAAGGCCATACTCCGTCAGCGTATCATCAATGATCTTTATCGCTTTTTCCATGGCCGCCTTGGTCGCGAACAGAAATACAGCATCGTCAGCGTACAAGATCTTAGCCGCATGTGATGACCGTATTGGCGGCATCGTGAGCGCTGGTCTCTGTTCGTACATTCCCCGGCATGGGATGCAGTATTCTATTCCAGTAGTCCATTCCAAGCGCATCAGTAATCCGGCGATCGATGATTCTGGCCACAAAGTCAAAGTATACGTTGAAGAATAAGGGTGCCTTAATACCACCTTGACGGCATCCTTCTTTCACGTTGATTTTGGTCTGATTGCCTTTAATGGTTGCGGTGGTGCCCGTGTAAATTGCCTTGATAAGGTCTATGGGCGATGGCACGAGAATCTTTTGTAGAGCAGGTAGAATAGCAGTCTTCTAGGCAGTTTATCGTACGCGACAGTCAAGTCAACGTACTAATAGGAACAGTTCTTTGGCTCGTTTAGTGATGCACTCATTTATATGTACCGCGTCATCACAAGCACCAGCGCTCTACCAATGGAGCTATCTTGCTCTATGTTTTGCGGTCTCCCAAAATGTCAGTGTCTTTGTTCGCATTTTGGATAAATTGGCCACGAGAACAGGCGCGGATCCGGGAGGGGGGGGGGGGGGGGGGGTGGTTTGCTTTTGCTTGTAGGGGCCTACGCCTTGTAAATACAGGTCCTATTTTGCCTATGGGTGAGAAAAAAACAGAGGTTAAATGGCGCCACCAACGGTGAGAAAGTGTATCAGCCCGCCCCCCCCCCCCCGCTTTTTGGGAGTCACTTTTCTGGGCAAATTTCAAAAACCCTCCCCTGCAAAAATTCCAGGATCCGCCCCTGGAGAATCGGTCCTATATAGCTACAGAGTGAAGAGATCTTTTTTCTTTAATTGTGTTCTCTGACAGTTCGGATTAAAGGTAGTGTACACGATTGGTAATCCTCCCAATTTTTTAAAACTTAATTATTACGAAATACCTGACTAGACTGTAAGTTAATGGCGATAGCAGTCTTAACCATCCTGTGAAATGATATGCACCTGGTGTGCTGTCGTTTTCAAGAAAAGTCGAAATTTATATCGTTTTCCAACGATTGTTCCGCGTAACAATCGTTGGAAAACTGCCCTCTATTGACCTAATGTAGTTAATCCGTGTTGTGTCTAAAAATGGGTTAACACTCCGAAAACGGGCGCACCCACACACGCGTTGTCACCAGTGCATGCAATGGATCTTGGACGGTACGGTGCGCTCGGCCCTCGGACTCTGTACATGTTATGTGACCAATTGAAAACGATCTCATTTACAAAAATTGGGCTTATTTTACAAGAGGTCGCTATAACAAATGCTGCCCGACGGTTGAAAACGGACGCTGTTTTTCTCTCGGTTTTTTTTCGCCAAAACTTTGAATAGGTCAGTCGAACGATATTTTTCTATAAAATACTAACCCCTAAATCCGCCCATTTCTGAAAATTGCAACAATGACCAATCATGTACATTTAAACCTAAGCACTACTTTATGAGTGGTCTTCCTTGAAGGGGAATGTCACCTACAAGTTATCTGTGACGCCCACCCCATAAATACAAAACAATCTGAACGAAAGGTTTTTTGTCAATATGACGAAAAAAGCTGCTCCGCAAGGATGTTTATGATGTGCATCGTACAAATCCATATTCTAGCACACATACAAGTAAATATGGCTCAGGTGAAAGTGTGGCCACATCCCGATATTTAACCCAATCGGACCTGTAGTTCTCTAGATGTAGGCCTTAGAACAAAATGCACCTTAAATGTGACGTCGTATGGCACGGGATGACGTCATTATTACGTCAGTTGAATGTTCCTGTGTAACACATGATGGTCTGGGCACATCCCGAGATTTAACCCAATCGGAAATGTAGTTTTAAAGATTTAGGCCTTAGAAAAACACACCTTTAATATGACGTCATATATCACGTGATGACGTCATCATTACATCAGTTCAATTTTCATCTATCACATCGTGGTCTGGGCACAGCCCTAGATTTAATCCAATCGGACCTGTCATTTTGCAGACGTAAGCCTTAGAAAGATGTACCTTTATTGTGACGTCATATGACACGTGTTGACGTCATCATTACTTCAGTTTAGTTTTTATCTATCACACATATTATGGTCTGGGCACATCCCGAGAAAAAGAAGAAACAATTTGTTTACCGTATTTGAATGTCGGGGGGGGGGGGGGGGGATATGGGCCAGTATCACAAAAAAGTGAGGGATGCGTTATTTCCATCTCCCCACTCTGCAGCTTGAAGCCGATACAAAAAAGAGAAATCTCTCTTTTCTATTTATAAAAAGAAGGAAAAGAGAAGGCCGTGGAACATATTGGTGTGCTTTCGTTTGTTTGTTAGGTTGTTTATGTTGTTTTTCTGTTTGTTTTTTATGTGTGATTGTTTATTTGTTGTTGTAATTCTTTTATTTATTATGGTATTAATTTGGTAGGATAGATTATGAGGTGACATGAAAAGCCAAGATTTAGCCTGAGAAATAAGAAATTTTCCGAGTATCCAACTAACTTATCTAACAAACTGAGATGTCAGGCAAGCTATCATGAGCCCTAAATTATACTAAATTAATCATCTATAAATGTACTCACTTATATCTACTCACAGCCGTGTGGAACGGCACACAGATGATTAGGAAATTAGGTTTAATTAACCTTGAAAACACGTTGGAATTGTCTGAAATCATAGTCACGAGATGGCGCTGTACACGTTTCCAGCTCAGACACTTTCGCAAAGTATCTAAATTCCACCTCATTCTTGGAAATTCTGCAACCGCTAAGTTTGTCTGCTGCCCTCAACACATTGGTGTACACTGACGTGCGGGATAAATTAGACTACTTCCCGCCCCCATACGTTATATCCTAATCCTGCATTAGAAATCCGATGGACAATGGAAGGACCGGTAACCAGTCTAAATCAGTCTGCACATAAATTTACAACGCGCTACAAAATACCCACGGTTACCCCTTCCAGAATTCTTATGTTTTCTTATTGCTTTTCGCTAAATTTTGAAATGGGCCTTATTTCACACTTGAGTGAGCCACGATCAATTCCGCTTGCAGTAAGGTCGACCAAAATACAATGTATGAATTGTCTTATACTTGTTGTCGTAGGAGATTGCTAAATACGCCAAATTGTTCTTCAAGTTAATGGCCTCCAGATGACGTCACGAACATTTCACACAAGCAGAAACATTTTTGCCGCCCAACTAATACTTTGCAATAGAAATAAACTTCACATCTCGATTGGTTTTTCAGATATTGAGCCTGGAAGCGTGGACAATTAAATATTCATGAGGCCACAATTTGAAAACTACTGACCTCATCATGACGTCATTGTTTTAGGACCATCTACGCTATATGGTCCTTGTTGTGGCAACTCGAGGGGACAATGCGAGCTTTCACAGTATGCAATTAGGTGGAAAAGGGAGTTGTGTACAAAACCTATGGCGAAATGGCAGAAGAAAACAATAGCTGCTCCGCAGCGCTGCGCGCCGGAGCAGCTAAATATAATAAGTCAAGCTTGATTTTGGTGTATAGCTTTAGTCACGTGTAAGTGTCTGAAGTATTCCTCCCCTTTTTTTGAAGTTGGGGTATTTTGACGGACGTTTATTTGAAGGTGTGCACCTTGTAATTGTAAACATCGGCCATGTTTGGTTTAGGTGGGGGCGCTATATAGAGAAATATTTGGGGAATAATTGTAGACGAAACCGAAGCCAAAGCCAGGCCAAGATTTGAGAATGCATCATGTAGAATGCATCATGACAGCAATACATGTAATCCCAACAATTCCGCCAAGGTTGAATTTGACCAGCCTTCCATGGAAGTTGATTTACGTCAGTGTGTTATAAATCTTCCAGCAGGCCTGCAATCATATTTACTGAAGCTTTAGGTAGTCCCGTCTCGAGCCTATTGTCATCGTACTCAATTACCTATCAGTTAATTTATTTTGTCCAAGGCTGCCTATAAATGAATTAATGAGGCGCCCAGTTGGGCTAGAAAAAGCGTTCGTTCGAAAATTACTATGCATGGTTAGAAAGATGATTCAAAAGTAGAATATAGGCCTAACGCACGAACATCCCTTCAAAATGCACAGTTTGTCTAAAAATCATCGACGCAAATAATATCGGGGACGCCAGTTGGAAAAGTCGGACCGTTGGAATTCAGACTGGTACCCTTGGTCTATAGCGCTTTGGTTGCGTACCGGCTGCGCTATGTGCGGCGCCTGTCCAAGGGCGGATCCAGAACACAAATTGTTTTTGGGGGGCCAACATTTTTTTGCAATTCTTTAGGGAGGGGCCAACAATTTTTTTGGCTGAGTTTTGTGAGTGGGTGTACGCAGTGGCTGCCTTTTTTGGGGGGGGGGGGGGGGGGGGGGGGGTGGGGCATGGCCCCCCTTTGCCCCCCCCCCCCCCCCTGGATCCGCCCTTGCGCCTGTCTGAATGTCCGGATGTCAATTCTGCGGGTTTTTCCACACTTCTCAGTAAATATTATACACTATGGCAGATATTTTTACACTCAGACCTTGGAAATAGGCAAGGACACTAACCAAAGAGATTAAATTGTGGAGGATATCATGGCAGTGTGTGCCCCGAAATTTCCAATTCTCAACGATCCGACTTTTCCGCACCAAAGTGGCGTCCACACGAAATGATTTTTTTCAATGGTTTTCAGACAAACGCATTTTCAAGGGTTGGTCGTGTACATTATTATATTTTACTAATGAATGATCTTTTCCACCCATAGCAATTTTAGAACGGACGCTTTTTGTAGCCCAATTCGGCGTTACGCATCAGATCAGAGGTAGGCGCCTAGTGCCATATTGTGCGTTTAATTGTGCCTTGAGAAAAGGTATAGCAGTCCTGCATCATGGCGGTGTGGGCAAGTATTACCATTGTTCTTACATCGGCCGTAATCGTGCCTATTCAAGCAACATGTGCACCATGCAAATTCCAATGGACTGAAAACCGACAGTACTGCTACCGGTATTTCCCTGAACAACTATCTTACGCAGACGCGAAGAGATACTGTCAGAGTTTAAGCTATCACGGCAATCGCGGCGCATTGGCTGCGGTAAAAGGGCCCGGTGAACTTGAATTTATCGTGAAGTACACTGACAAGATTTTTAAGGGCGTTACTGGACTAAATTTACCATCCCACGTATGGCTTGAAACCAGCACATCTGTCACGTCAGGTAAGTAGGTATATGTACTCAGTAAGAACAGTTGGAGCCACATTCTCAAAAAAGTCATGACGAGTGTTGCTCATGTGGGCGTCCCTTTCTATTTCTATGGTTCTCATATTTTTTTCGCCTTAAAGGAGGGTCGGTCGGTCGAAGAAAAAAATTGGGGGGGAAAAATTGCTTGATGAACGCACATAAGGCTAAATAATATGATGCAAAGCGTTCAATGTACCACTACCTTGTTCTGAATTAACTTTTATTTCCATGATTTTTAAATAAATACATTTAAAAGAAACATCTTCGGCAACTTCTCGCATACTTGAAATGAACAAAATATAAATCTTCCTTTGGCAACCGTAAAGATACAAATTTGCACAAGTGAAATATGATTTAAGAATCCTATTATGCTATAAATACCTATTTCCCGTGCTGAAGCACACTTTCTATTAAATTTTGTAACCCTAAAAGTCCCAAATTCTCCAATTTTAATACGATTTTGCTTGCACCCTAGGTGGTAAAGGTTAAATAAATTGTATAGGTTTCTCCGGCCAATTTCGAATTTTTCTGATCATTTTTTTTATTGGTCATTCAAATTCGCGTGGTTTCTACACATCTGATCAATTTAAGGTTTCTCTTTTTACTGTTTTAAGCACACTATATTTTGTTCCTAGTGTTCGTTTTCGTTTAGGGCATTCTATTTCGTTTTGGTGCATTGAAGAATTCATTTGTTGCATTCTTAAATTGAGTTTTGTGACATCCTTTGACGGCTGAAGCATTCAAATTTAGCGAACGTCGGTGTGCATATGACGTATGGCCATGCTTTTCTTTTCTGATTCGTTTATGAGCAATCATTTTTATAAAATGTTCATTCAAGTTAATAACATTTTTTAATTGATATATTTTCATATTGTCTTCTGAGGTTTTTGTAAAATGTGTGTAACATAAATGGAACATTTTGTAACATTTATAATGTAACATCTGAACTGATATGAGGGATGGATGATGTAAAGAACTATATAATGAAACGAAAAGGGTTAAGGAATTTTCTTTTTCACTGTTTAATTTTTTTGTTTAAACTTTTGCCAAAATAAGGGGCATCTGTATGTTGACATGTTTATGAATCCTTTTCAACTTTGCTTACTGTCCTTTTTCGTTCTGATTCACCTATCTCTTCATGTGCAAGACATCGGGGCATGTATGTTTAGCAATGGGTACCATCGGGAACACTTCTCTTGGGTAATCTGTTTTCTTGGGCCGATCAGACGATGACACCTCCCGCTCCCGTGAGCTCGCCATCTTAGTTATCTGTCTGAAAACTTAGTTAAGAAACAGAGGTGTGCATCTACAGATTGAAGACGTCAGATATGGTTTGTGTTGAGATAACTCAGCCTGATATAGGAATACGGACATGCAGGAAAGGATGCTTAAAAAAAGGTGAAATAATGTTTGCCCATTAATAAAAATGAATTCCCGATCAACCCTTTACTGCTGGTCCAGACGAAATTGAATGAAAAATACGATACTTTCAATTTGAATGCATCCTTTACAGGGACGAGTGAAGCTAAAAGATGATAGAATGCTCGGATAGTGAAATTTAATGATTATTTTTTATTATCGAATGAAGATCTGCATGCGTGATCATTCAATTTCAATCTAAATTGAATGAGCCAGGCGTTGAAATGACCCCCCCCCCCCAATTTTAAAGAGAAATCGCCGATGCTATACGTTGTGCACAAAAACAGCATAAATACTTTTTATGCCGCTGTCAATGCACGTACAAGAGGTATGTAATATTGCGAAATAGGAAAGATTATTCTTTTTTCTCTTAAATTTGTTTTCTTGGTTAGAAAATCCATACAGGGTCAGCGGCATACAAAAAGTTTGTTTTTCCTTCGGTCGGGAGCCCAAAAATAGGGTCGGTCGGAAATGAGAATCAGAGAAATAAGAAGGGACGCCCTAACGAGACTAATGTTTTACTTCAGTTTTACTGTTCAGCATTTGCTGACTGAAATGGTAGTAAATGCTTCATATACTTGCGTTTGATTGCACAGCCGAATAGTTCATAACAATAAAGTCTCCATTTTGTGTGCGTCCGTACAGCCACACACACACACACACAGTCATGTAAACGGGTGCAATCGTGGACCTCCCATTGTTCCTCTTTTGTTTATACTCTAACTTTTTCGGAAGGCCTCCCATTGGTTTTGTACACGATTTTCAATCGTGGACGTTAGGTCAAACGTAGACCCCTTTGTCTACGCTCGAATTCTTTTGTCCTAGGTCCACGATTGCCGGCATATACAAACTCACATGTGCACACAGTATGTATGCACCATGATCCTCAAATAATGAGAAATTAGAGGAGCATAATACTTTTGTTATTGTCAATACTTCGGCTCAGCCATTTGGCTAGTATTAAATGAATGAGCTACACAAAGTAATAATTATTAATTGGTGTTACTTTCAAAGGTGAACGCATCCTAGTTGATCTAGCATGCACTATCAGCCTCCCTTGAGTAATAACAAATGAGATGAAAGTATATGAAACCAGTAATTACTTCGTTAATTTTTCTGCCCTTGGCCTTTTGTTTAGCCAATTTGAAATCAGCTAGGCCTATATACACAAGCTCTTCTGCACTCAAGAAAACCACACAGAAATATGCAAAGGGAGAAAGGAAACGCTTCCGAGTCGATCTCTAGCTTTGAATCGATTCTGGGAGCTCTAAGCCATCTTCCAAAAATTAGGGGCGACCATCTTGGAAATAATTATGCATGGTCTAAAATGTAATTTTTAATAAGGCCTTGCCCTTCCTTTTTAAAAATGCATCTTTTACAGGCACGAGTGAAGCTAAAAGTTGATAGAATGCTCAAATAGTGAAGTTGAATGATTATTTTTGTTTGGCGAATGAAGATCTGCGTGAGCATTCAATTTCAATCTAAATTGAATGAGCCAGGCGTTAAAATGAACGAAAACATGGTGAAATTGGCCGGGAAAACCTTTAAAACAAAACAAATCAAAACACTCGCAAGAAATACACTCCCTGGCTGTACATACCTCATACTAATTACAAATGTTAGTAAAACACGAGGCAAGTTATTATGACAATGTTATTCCTTTATCTCGCATTATTTCAGATTCAGGATTCAAACCAATTTTGAATCAAACCTTCAGTCAGAAGAGTGACGTCACATCGTGTGAGAATAGAAACGTGGGTGATTTGGAATATCAACTTGGGAGAATTGAGGGCGATGTTCAGATTGTTCCAGGTCCGGAGATAGTCGATCAACCTTGTGCAGTGCGCATACCTGTAGAATCGTACATCGATCTTGGAGACTTTACGGGGACGTGTATCTCAGACCTTGGTCTGTGTAAATCCGAAAGTGCGACCTGGTCTATTTGGTTAAAGATTGACCAACCAATGCCAATTAACTCAAAAGATAATTGGAATTACCTGAGCTCTGGGGGACAAACGGGGGCTGCACGAGGAATAGCTATCTTGTACAAAAAAAGCGTTGGTGAATTTCTATTTATTGCAAAGTCCCAACGTTTCAGCCTGGCTCGTAATTATAATACCCCGAAAATACCATTAGACAACTGGTTTCATTTGACATGGACGCTTGACTTCACAACCGATATGAACTCGACCATTTTTGTTGATGGCGAAATGGTTGAAGCAGATCATAGGAGCGATTTAGAACAAACGACGGCTTCAGACGACTGCACACACCTGTATATTGGCATGTCTAACTCATGTACTAAAGAATACTCGACACATTTACTAGGCGGCTCGGCTGCATACAGCAATTTGATGGTGTTTGATGGTATCCTGACCCCAGAACAAATAAGAAATCTCTATTATTGTGGATCTGTAGGTAAGTATTCGAAGTTATGAATACTCATCAGGTATTTGAGTTGATATTGCTGCATAATTATCTCTACATTTTCATTCGATTTTAAAGGTAATTCAAAACATTCGAATAGATTTGTATTCAGAAATGCGATTCCTCAATATTCTGGTGTTCTGTTTAGAAGAATCTAATCACCTGGTAGCGGTACCGTAATTGCAAAGTCAGTATGATGCTTTCATCAAATAATGGCTCTGTCAAACGGACATTTGTAAGGCGGATAACGTACACATCAAAGTCCTTTTCTATTCTTGTCACTGGCATTGACGTATGGCCCATAGACGGGTAGACCAGCTACAAATATCAGGTAAAAATATCAGTGCAAACTATAATGCACTTTCACTGCACACTTCTGGGAGGGAGGGGGGGGGGGGGGGGGGGGGGGGTCAAGTAGGGAAACCTGCCCTCTGGCACAAAAAGCTGCATACGCTACTGGACATTGTTAACTTGTTAACTTGAAATAAGAACGAATAAGTGTCCACAATTCTATGAATTAAACGGAATTGAAACCATTAAGCTTGGAATCAACCGTACAAGTAATGAAGGGTACACTATAGCGGCGGCGATTTTTCATCAAGGTTTGGGGGGGGGGGGGGGGGGGGGGCGGAGGAAAAAGTGCATGAGCAACAATAATAAACCAGTTCGGTATTCCAACTGCGCATGTGCACAACAAAATAGGACAAATTTTTCTCTCGGTATAAACGTGGCAGATAAATGCACACAATGCTATGGGGGACGTGGTAACCGAATCTGCATTCTGTGCAATTTTTCGTGCAATCGAAAAGACGATGGAAACTTTTGTTCGAACAAAAGTGTGGACACACAAGACACCTGAAAACACTTCGCTGTCCAAACGTTTAAAAAAAATGTTACTTCAGAACACGACGATCTCTTCAAACCGCAATGAAATGTTTCTCCCGACAAAGAAAAGTTGTCAAATCTTGATGCGCACATGCGCAGTTGGAATACCGAACTGGCTTATAATTGTTAAGCATTTGTACTGGGTGTCTTTTGTGTATCCTGGGAATTTTTTGAAAATGTGTGCTGATCTTTGTGTGATCTGGTGCATTCTGGTGCATGTAAAAGCCAATTATCAATACAATGTATATGGCCATGGGAAAATTATTGGGGGGGGGGGGGGGCACTGCCATAGCCGTCCCCTCCCCCCAAAATATTGGGGGACATGTCCCCCGTCCCCCCGGGATCGCCGCCCATGGTACACTAAACACCCGATACAAAAATCGTAAAGCTGGTTTCTCTTTATATACTGTATAGATTGGCGTCCCATGGTATTGAGCTTAACTGTCGCAAAAGATGGCGATAATCGCTATGAATGCAAGGCTGCTGGCCAATCCATCAGCTGGAGTTTCCTTCTCAGTAACAAGAGCAGCAAAAGCGACGACACTTGGATGAATTTGCGAGCCTCTTCAGGGAGCGGTTACACGATTCAGACGGTTAATGTTTCCAGATGCGTTGTGCTGTCGTCTCTTGTGATTCCTTCGAGTGAAGGATTGTCTTTAGAGGGCGCCCTAGTGACTTGTACGGCCATTTCGTACCAGGGATCTGATAAAGCTTCTCTGTATCTCTATCAAGGTAAATGCTAATTCACACCCCCCCCCCCCCCCCCCGCGTCCAAAAAATGTCAGCAATCCACACAAGAAATTGTAAATATTTATTTATTTATTTATTACATTTCTTTACCCATGATGTGCCCAAACACTAGTTTCCGTTGTGGGCCCTGCATACATTTCTTATTTAAAATGAATAGTTACACACATACACAAATATTTACATACACAGAGGAATATTTGCACAAATAAATCTATATAGGCCTAGGGTTAAATTTTCGGCTATCCAATGTTAGGCTACTGCTAATTTTTAACCCGCAAAGAAACCCTTTTAAAGGAAAAACAAGAGGAAATTCCCATCCATTACCGTGTCAACCAAGTTTATAAGTCTATAAGTCTATAATTCTCCAAGTTTATAAGTCCGTAGATCAGCGCACATGGCAGAGATTTCACTAATGCATGGCAATTGGATATCACAAATATTCATCTGGCTCAAACAAAACAACTAACAACTATAGTTATAACCACAGGAAAATTAATCACAAACGAAAAATAATTCTTAAAAATGAAACCCATCTGCAATGAATTGTACTTTTTTGTCTTCAGGTACTGAAGTGAATATCGGATTCAGTGATCTGGGGATATACGGTACGTTTATGTTGAGTTTTATCATTCAAACAATGGTTTAAAGGTAATATACAACATTTGCAAACATCCAAAAACAAAACCAGCGAAATATTATGAAATCCCTATACTGACTGTAAGTAAATAATAGTCTCAAGCATCCTGCAGTGGCGCACCCAGAATTTGACTTTGGGGGGCTCACCAATGTTTTTTAAGAATGTTGCCCCAGATTTTTTTGCAATGGGGGGGGGGGGGGGGGGGTGGGGGGGTTTGGGAGGGGGGGGGGGGGGTGGACTCTTTTGACGTTGGTGGCGCCATCTACCCCCCATTATACTTCTACACCCCCTTATACTATTTGGAAATAGGCCACTTACATATCACCGCTCAATTCCTTGGAAAAAAAAATATATATAAAAGGCAACCTCTTGGGGGAGGGGGGCTCCGGGGGTTCAAGCCCCCCGAGCCCCCCTTGGGTGCGCCACTGGCATCCTGAGAAATAAGCATTTTTCTTTCTCTTTGTTTTCCCAGCATCTATGCACACAAAACTTTAAACATGCAGGTCAGTGTTACAGTATTTGCTATAAAATGCTAACCCCAAATCCATTCATTGCTGTAATTTCTGAAGAGTACAGCAAAAGCTAATGTTGTATACTACCTTTAAACTCTTTTTAATTTGAAGTTATACATTAACCCTTGCCCTATGGGTGTTGTTTATTGCAAGTCAGTGCATCGTGCCAATGCACTCTAGCTGCAGTGCATTGGAGAATTCTTTGCTTTACCAGACAATTGATTTCAAAGCTCCTATACTGGAGTGCATTGGAGGGCACTTGGGGGGTTGCTGGTCATTGTTGTTGCTCACTTGAACAGCAAGTCTTGATGGAAATTGCCATTGTATTTATTATTAGTAACTTTTTAAATGTTGAATACAATTTGAATTATATAAGTTATCCCACGAGCGCCGAGTGGAACACGGAATAATGTAGTGCGTCCGTGTCCCATATTCCACGAGGCCGAAGGCCGAGTGGAATATGGGACACGGACGCACTACATTTTCCGTGTTCCACGAGCGCGAGTGGGATAACGAATTTATCTTCAAGCAAACTTGACGCGCAGTAAAGATGGAACACGCAACGGCGCTGTGCGCGAAACCTGTACCACATACACGCACATATCATTAACAGCCAGCACTATCCTGCAGGAGAAACATGAGCTATCTGGAAAACGTAACAAGTGTGCGCCGAAGACGTGACGATCCACATTGGTCGCAAACGCGCAGCTTTTGAATTACCAATGGATTGTGCAGCACTGCGTTTTGCGTATCGCGCAATTCGCATAATTAGAACAGCGCAATTCGGAGTGTGTATATGGGCCATGTGATATGGTTTTTATCACCCTCTCAGCTGCCACGGATTGACCAATCAGGATCGAGGATTCAAGTTTGCTTGAAGATAATAATATTATATAACGTAACATTACTTAACATTACATAACATCAACCTGGTGTTCCAACTATTACTAGACATACCATCCATCTCACTCTAGAGGATTATGGCATTTGGCTTAGCTGATCAGTGTAATACACTGTTTACTCACAGCATGACCAAGTTATCCTCCAGTTTCCTTTGGCATTCCTCGGGAGTGTACAAGGACTTCCCATTGAAATAATGTGACAGTTATTGGAGAACCATGCAATAAACATAGGCATTTTTTAGGACGAATATTGAAGTGCGTTGGAGTGTAAACAAGAGCAAGTGTTAACATGCTTTTGTACCTGGTGATAAGGTTTATGTTATTCTGACAAAAACTTCAACTTAAGCACGAGCAAAATCGAAATCATAGACTTGGAAGCCCGACACAGACCTTTTGAGGTTTTTCAACTACTGGTTGAATTTCAGATTTTGTATAGCCTTCATTTTTAGTCACGCACGTTTTCCCACAAAATGTAAAATAAGTTTTTTTAGAAGAACACTTTGTACTATGTTAAAAACGATACAATAAAAGAACCATCAAAAAAGGGAGAATCTAATTAAAAAAATAATCCTAAAGTTATAATTTCGTTTGTACAAAGATACAAACAGTTACAACCAAAGGACCCTTAAGGAGACACTTAAGCGTCATTTTTTTTATACCTTAGGGAGACAAGTGGAATTAGGGAGGCATTTCAGTGTCTCTCTAATGCCACAGCTCCTATTTAGAGGGAAAATATTAGTCGCAAATAGGATATATTGATAGATATTGGTCCAAAACATAAATATACCAACATTTGTGAGGGTAGGATAAGGGAAAGTGGGGTTAGGCTTCATGAAAGTTGAAAAAAGAAATTGTGCACGCGTCTATGGCAATGTCTCCCAAATGACCCATCGTCAGTAATTACTATAACCGGTTTATTTTATTTAGGGAGACTTATGTTATACGATATTTAAATACATTGACTGCAATGTTTGAATGTGCCAGGACTTTCGTTGAAGCCAGTCGATCAAGATGTCAATGACTACACAATTCCGAATGGCGAAGAATGGGACTCTTATTGCACCTCGGAGAGTCCTGTGACTGAGTCACCTACCGCCAAGTCTTGTACGGAGGATCATCATGAGTATCCTTTTATTTGTCAGATGGCACGTAATTGAATTATCCTTAACTTAAACTACTCTTGTGACGTCACTCTATTCAGAAAAGTGTCGATTCTTTTTAAAGAATGTACAGTTAACCGGATGTCCAGTGCACTGGGCATTTCAAACGCCCGTAATTAATTCGATAGAGCGCGTTCAAGAACTGAACCAAAATGTTATTCCATAACACGGGGAACCAGACGGGTCAAATCTTCAAGTAGCTAGCTCACCACTGAACAATAGACCTAATTCATTTCATTCATCACATTCATCTCATCAGCATTAGTAAGAATTGAGACATTTTGTTTCAATTGAACTCTTGACAATGGGTGTGAAAGGGACGTAGTTTAAGTCGGAAAAACGACTCAAATGGTGGAAATTTTTTGTATTAGAATGGGCTCGTCGGACGCTTTGCGTCCTCACTCCTCGCCCGTTCGAATAAAAGATGTCCACCTTTTTGTCGTTTCTCCTTAACAGAATCCCCTTTTAAAAAGTCATTTAAAGTTACCCCTTAAAAAGTATCCCAAACATGATCTTTGAATAGCGAATTCTTTGCAAAGACGTCTAAAAAACCTTTGGGGAAATACCCGGTGTTCAAAATTTTCGAAAACCAAAATATACAAACAGCAAAATAGAATCTGGGAAGTGTGGTAAATACAATGACTCTTATGTTTTCGATGCTATAATGATTACTACGGTATCAAATGCAGATTGAAAGAATATAAATCCCACCACCTTTCATTATGATGTAAATAGTATATTATAAAATGTATGTGAACAATATGTAGGATTATTTTAGCTGAATATAATCATGTGGGGCAATGATGTTTGTGTATATTGTGCACCATCATTATGACGAAAAAAGAAAGAAAATTTAATGTTAAAAACTTTGCAAATACTCTGATTTCTATTATGACGCCAACGATGTCGAATGACAAGCAGTAGGCCCTAGTGTAGATTCTTGCAAGTTTATATAATCGGTAGAAATGGGATACGCTTTTTGGAACCTTAAATGTAATGCCTCTTGTCTTTTGCTACCGAATTAAAGGCATCTGATCTTCACTTTCGATGCCACTGAAAATGTACATTGAAATTGATTGTTCCTAAGATTACAAATGTAAATACGCTCATGTAAATTAGATTTTTAATCTCATTGTATCTGTTCCGATCCCCTGATTACATTTTAAAATGCTACATATTGTGATTTTTGCGCCGGAAGTTTAAGAATTCGTAGACATTATTGACGGTACATGTCAGTGGCGGATCTACGGGGGGGGGGGGGGGGGGGGTTTGGGGGATTTAAACCCCCCTCTTGGGCTGAGAAAAAAATAAAAAATAACCAGTGTCGGGTGTCGAAAATTCGGCACGCTGGGGTGTGTAGGCCAATCACCTCAGGTAAACCCCCCTCCCCTTAGTTAAAACCTAGATCCGCCCCTGCATGTATACCGTTTCCAAGTAAACGAACAGCGAATAACGGCGATTTCATAACGGTGATTTCATGATAAAGGTATAATTGTTAATAGCCTGCAGCCTATAGCCTACCCATTTTTAATGTATCGTGAGTTGTAGCATAGGCACGTACGCGTTCATGTTTAACTGTCGTTTTTCATGTCATTGCAAATGAAAGTTAATACTCGGGTGTGTCAGCTTAAAATTAATGTTAGATGTATGTACCTGTGCTTTGTACTTTTCAAGCTTTTATTGCCATGAATCAATCTACCACTGGTGGTAGGTAAACAGGTGGTACATAATTAAGAGAAAGTAGAGCGTGTGGGAAAGCCACAAAAGGCAATTCCACCATTACACATTCCATAACTGGCCACACATACATCATTCCAGAACTGACTCGCACACGCCGGGTCAAGGGGGACATACAGGGTGAACCTAAAACACGAAACCGAGAAAAAAAGAGTCACTATTCAAAAAAAAATATACATGTACAATTGTCATGGATATATTAATTATTGCATCATAAAGTAGGAACTACAACCTTTCTTTTAATACATATGTCTCCTTGTCTGAGTATCATTGTCCTCAAATTCATAGACAGAATTCAGAAATGGATAAGTCGGGTGTTATGCTTTGAATTGCATAGGCAATGGATGTCTGCTGGAAAACAGGAAAATGACACAAAACACAATTCTTCATTATGATCTGTTTGTTATGTCGATTTTACTGGTGGATCTCGACCAGGAAAGTTCGCTCTGAATGCATCTTGGGTTGCCTGCAAACTTCCTGTTTGGTGGAACGTTTTGACGACGAAAACCCTCTGTTCAACTGTTAGCTGAACCATCTCGCCAAGATGAAGCCTTTGCTGTGAATGATCATAAATGCACATACCCATAAAATGGTAACCACAAGAAATGTCTTCCATGCACAAATGGCCACACATTCATTTAGTCAAGACATGGAGTAGGAGTGGTTCTGTTCATTTTCTATCAAAACGACTGACTTGTCCATTTCTGAATTCTGTGTATGGTTTTGAGGACAATGATACTCAGCCATCCGTGACTGTAGCCTTGAGACTAGGTATTAAAAGAAAGGTTATAGCTTCTACTTTATGATGCAATAATTGACATATCCATGACATGTATATTTTTGGACTAGTAACCCTTTTTTCTCGTTTTGTTTTAGGTTCACCCTGTATAAGACGGAAGGGGGAGGAAAGAGTAGGCCTAGAGAGATTTTTGAGAGCCAGATACTGAGGTAGAGATGGACAAGATTTGTAAGCATCTTCTGGGTTAGAAAAGAAATAAAGTTATCAATTATACAGTCACACTGGGCGTATTCGAAACCCCGTTCTCGGGTTACCCGTGTTCTCTCAGGCTGGTTGCCAAATAAGGAGCATCAAAAGAGCGTGTGCACCCTATACGTTCCAATGGGCTACTAAATTATGCGCTAAATTAAAATATATTTCCATACTAATTAGCTACAGCAGCGCTTGCAAGCAGGGCGTGCTGTTACATAACATGGTCATTTTAACGGCGTGCCCTTGCAGATTAGCCCTGGTGCTGGGTCATCATGTGCGGAGCCAAATAATGAAGTTTATATTCATACTAAAGAAAAGAAAGAATAAAAATCGAGTAAAGCACAACCACTGAATAAGTATAATAGTTTAGGTTTTTGTCTGTTGTCTACGATATTTCTTCAGGTTGTTAAAACTCTGGGAGCTGAGAAATTTTAATTCCAAAAGGAACATTCTCATCCCATGAAATTCTTAATTTTATGCTCACTGGCAACATGTTCCCAGTGTAATTTGATACATACTGTGAGTTCTTTCCAAATGTCATTCTTTGGTTTTTAAAGATATTATCTGTATTTAGTCAGTAATATCATGGACGTCCATGAATTCAAAATGACTTATTTTTCAAACTTATAATACATTATTTACATCGTATTGTTTATGTTGTCAAGGATCCTCATTACTTATGCAAATATTAATACTACGAATGAAAAGAAAGGAAAATTTACGAGCTTACGAAAATAATTGAAATCGTGCAACAGCAATAATAATTGGCGAAGACAATCCCACTCCATTGATCCCATTTTTTAATAATTATTTTATACTGTCCCTGGATTGCATGAGAGCTTTCTGAATTTCAAAAAAATTTACGCAAGTTCCGGAAGGGCCTTAGTCCGCCATCTTTGTTCTTGACGTTCTTCATCTACTCCCCAGTAAGTGGGGAGTGAAAATCCTGTTCGTGAACACGGTTTGCGTTTTGGAAACTCTCTTGAGACTTGGACAAGTCGTTAGACAGCCCTGTTTTGTCCGTCGTACAGCGTGGCATATTATGTTATTATGCCAGTGAAGCACACGCATGTTGGCAACTAATAGAGCGGCGCGGTATATGCGCTATACCCCAGACGAATATACTAAAACCGTCCAATTACCGACTTATGCATGAACATTTGTCAACGATAGTGTTTGCAGAATTGTGTACATTAATTTCTTTGTCCTCACAAGTAATGTATCACTAGATAAAGTCGTATGTTCAATGTACATAAAATAATGGTGTGACATAGTGTTTTGTTATTCATCGAAAATAGTCAGTAAAAGTCTAACTGAACCTTCAGACACTGGTTTAAATTCGCTTAAAACACTCGTTGAATTCGATTTGGGATAAAGTTTTAGCTAAAACGGCGTCTGAACGGTTTTAAAGTTGACAGAATCGGTTTTAAAGTTGACCGAATCGGTTTTATCTCGCCGCTAAAACGGTGATTTTAAACACCTCGGAGGGAGGGTTTAGCTAAAACCAGAACAGTTATATCTTTTACAACGATGTCTGAACGGTTTTAGCTAAAACGCTTCCTGTTTTAGCCAGCGCAGTTAACCCGGTATATTACGCCTTTTGTTGTGTAAACAATCGCGTTTGTCAGTGCATGTCCTATACACAGCATGCAAAGCATGCACGCCAACCAGGAGGTTCGTTCAATGCTTATCCGCCTATCAATTGCTCCCCCACCCCTCCCCCGGGCTGCCCCAGGTCTTATGTGGGAGTTTGGTCACGTTTTTCAAGCCCCAGGGTGGGGATTTTGGTCACTCATTTTGCCATTGTTTCCCCATCATCAGAAGTTAAAGCCATGAGGTGGGAGTTCCCCACCCATATATGCCGGGGATTGTCACTAAAATTTTGCCCTAGGGGTGGGGATTTGGTCACTTCAAAAGTGACAATCCCCACAATTGATAGGCGCATTAGTGTTCCATGAGTAATTTGTCAGTAACATTATTCCTTTCACTTATTTGCTACGGATTGCTAACAAAATCTTGTTTGAAAGCTAAAACGTTCCAATCTGCCCCAAACGAGTTTTAATAAATTCTTTGTGAATTGTACAGTTGGTTAAACTAATTACAGATAAGACGTTGAACCATGCATTCGTGTACCATGTGATTTGATCTATTTCTAATCTGCTTCCCCTTAAATTCCCTCATGCAGAAAACCCCAAATCAACAATTATTCCCTAAAAGTCAACGGTCATCATTTACAAGGCCAATATACTATTTTCACGGGATCCAGGGCGCCCTCTCACAATCAAAGATTTTCGGACATTCCGGGTTCTAGCTCAATAATGGTGACCACCTGATTTTCTGTAGTTACATGGCGAACTCTCTGCCCAAACTGGTAATTAGCATCATGATTTGTTTCCAGCCAAACGAATATACTTCTATATGAAAAAGGGCTTTCATAAGGTACATTTTTGTGTTTTCCCCGGCGTGTTGTAAACTTTGAGAAGAAAACGAAACAAAGTACAATATATGTAAACCTGTGAAAGGGGGACCGTGCATTCCTAAAATGTTCTCTGGTGCTACGGCAAGCCGTTGTCACACGCTCCAATTTGTCCTCGGCAATCATTTTTTGTTCTAGCCCTAGGTAGACAACTTGCAGGAGAAAAACAGATTTCTGCCTGTAATCCACACCGCTTTCCCTGGTCGGACTCCAGACCATTGTAAGGTCATACTCCAGACCATTGTAAGGTCATTGTCAAAGTTATCAACCTTTTACTTCTGTAGTCAACTTTAATTGAGTTCCATCGACACTGTCGATATTAAACTCGTTCCTTCCACATATTTAGGCACTGCTGGATTAACTTGAAGTCCGTCTGCCTAAATCCAACGCTATCCCAAGTCCACGTCCATTATTGGACGACACTGAGTTGTTTTTCACGGGTCGATATGAAGTTCTTCCATGCTGGGCGTGACGACTGGCGGACTACAGCCGCAGGTCTGCTGGTGGGCGGTCAGGATGGACATCAGTTCTTGCCTCTCCGTCTCCAACTGTTGGATCTCGGTCATGAGTTCCTGGTTGCTGGCTTCGAGCTCGTCAGTTTCCTGCAGGGGCAAAACCAAAGAGAGAGAGAGAGAGAGAGAGGGGGAGACAAGAGATGAGATTTTAAAAAGCTGTTTCCAAGGACTGTGCTTTTCCTGTCGATGTTATCTGTCATTGTCACAGATTATAATCATAATTATATAGGGCTATCACTATGGAGTTCCCAAGAACAACTCCCCGAAGTGAAACACTCCCAGAAATGTAGCCAAAATACACCCCCAAGGACGGTTGTACTAAATATCGTCAACGACCGTCAACGACCGTCAACGACCGTCAACGACCGTCAACGACCGTCAACGACCGCCAACGACCGCCAACGACCGCCAACGACCGCCAACGACCGCCAACGACCGCCAACGACCGTCAACGACCGTCAACGACCGTTAACAACCGTAAACAACTAAAAGATACACTGTTTAGCATCCTCAAAATCTTGATATGGAGAATCTACTGTACGCAATAGTCATTGGCACATTTGCACACTTTAAAATTGTGTATTAAGTAGTGTTATTTTAAGGCGAAAATTATGATTTCTTAGTTTGATGTGGTAGTATGGCTACCATCTTGCCTACCATCTTACCTGCATAGTTGGACTAGTCCAATATATAGTGGGTACCTTTTTAAAGATTTACCGGGAAATTTAATCATGCCTGTGTATTTTGTGATAAGATTGATAAGAATATGACAAAGCATTTGTTCTATTTCCTTTGTACAAACAAAAAACAAATACACCGTAAAGGTACATTCTGCACATGCGTTGTATGCAATATTGATCGCTGCTTTAATGCCGGTAAAATTGTAGCTTTTTTTACACAAAGTTAAGGTCGGCAAATGTGCTAATGATGATTATTTACAGTAGATTTACTACCGGTAGGCCATGCCAAGCAATTTTGGACGCTAAAACGTATACTTTGACGGTCGTTGACGGTCGTTGACGGTCGTTGACGGTCGTTGACGGTCGTTGACGGTCGTTGACGGTCGTTGACGGTCGTTGACGGTTGCTGATAATGTTTAGTATGACCCCCTGGCCCAAGGATGATGTTCTTGATTGACTCACCGTGACCAGTATGTATGTCCTCTCTCTTCTTCTGTCCCGGCATCTTGAGGCAGCTACCCGGTTTCTTTCCCGCCGAAGTTTCCTCTTATCTTCCTCAGCGGGTGTAAGCTGTCAGAATGATATAAAACGGTTTGCCGTCATGGAAGTATTATTCTAGCTCGTCACATGATAAGAGTCACACACACGTGAAGGGTAGGAGCTTCCGGAACTTAAGAGAGCTAACATGGGAGTTTTCATATTCATAATCTTGTCACCTGCAAATATTTTCATCTCATAGGCACGCCATGCTCCAGTTTAAAAAAAATGACATAATCGAAGAAAACATAAAACAAAACATGCATGACTGCACTCTGAAAACGGTGTTCAGCAATTAAACACAATCTTGCTATCAGTTTGTAAACATGTTTCGAAGCTAAACATTACGTGTCCAATTCCTAAACAACAGTGTTCAATGGCTAAAACACTATCTGTCAAGGCCTAAACATGTTTAGTATGTAAGAAAGTGTTTAGAAAAGTGTTTAATTGCTAAACACAGTTTTTGCAGTATGTATTAAACAAAAGGGAGTCCTATTTCGAAGAAGACATCTTCATATTGTATTTGAAGACACCGTGTATAGTATTGTTGAAAAACGCCAAATATGTAATTTTTTGGAACTATATACGGTACTGTAAGAAAAAGGAATGAGATGATCATTATTAAAAGAATAGAAAGAACTGACATCGGGTCACTGTGTTTCGGGAGATATTAGGTAAAGCGTAATGTATGTTATCCGACTTGTTTTATAAGTTCTCCCAACCTTGTCTGACTTGGCAAGCCTCCAATCGAGATGCACGGCTCCCAGCCCCTTCTGTAACCGCCTCTGTAAGATGTTGACTCGCAACTCTTCCCGGAGCATGGTGCGTTTGACGAAGTCCTCGGCCGTCTCCATGTCGGCCATCTGGGGCGGGCTGGCCGACGGATCGAACCCTTCACCGGCTGCTACTGCTGCTACTGCGAGGCCGTTCGCTGTCATCTCGTAGTCGTAGTTCACCTGTTCCCAAGCTTCCTCCCCAGGCCCACTCTGCATGACGATGGGTTCCATGTTGGTTGCACAGTCCATGGGGGTTTCGATGGTTATCTGAGATGGAAAAGCAGAATTTAACAGCTATGTTCCTCATGTTTTTAGTGTTGAATTTTTAAAAAATCTTATATTATATTCGCATTTTAAAATGCAAGTTCGCCCCAAACAAGGCTCAGAGTCACTCGAGGTATACGGAGCTACACAAAGAAAAGAAAAATACAAAGAGGCAGAAGGTAGACATGTATAGGCCTATTCCCCTTGAAATAAGATCGTAAGATGAAGGGAAACATGCACCAGTCTGGTTGACGTGACTTGCTGACTCGGACTCGAGTCGGACTCGAGTCACGATTTTTTTGACTTGAGAATTGACTTGACTTGGAAAAAAAGACTTGGGACTTGACTTGAAAGAACATGACTTGTGGTGTGACTTAACTCGACTTAAATAAATTTGACTTGCTGATATGAACACTTTTGTTAAAATAAACACAATCTTTTTGGCGTACGCACATATCAGTTAAAAAGCGAGCTGGGTGTTTGCTCGTTTGTCCGTTTTGTTTGTTTGTTCTACTGGGTCTGTCTGTTCGTGTGGCTGGCTGTCTTTTTGTCCTGTTGTTTGTTTCTTTGATAAAATGTCACCCTGCACGTGCAGAATCGACGCGTCGCTAGTATACTTTTCCTTTTCGTTACAACTCCTGTTAATTATTTTTCATTTGGATAGTTGATATTATCTATTTGTGAATGTCTAAATGTGTAAAATAAATATCAGTTATTTTCAACTGGCGAGGATTGTGTACCGGGTTCGATTCCAACTTGAGACATTTATAGGTTAAAGAAATGGTTGATACTTTTACCTTCATGCTGCACTCTAAAAACTGTGTTTAGCAATTGAACACAATTTTGCTGTCAGTTTGTGAACATGTTTAGAAGCTAAAAATTACTTGTCCAATTTCTAAACATCAATGTTCAACATGTTTAGTATGTAAACATGTTTACAAACTCGTCAAACAATCCACAAGGGAAACTGACTTATTAGGTAAACTTGAATACATTTTCAAAGTGAACAAAGAAACTGGCAGGAGCGGGATTCGAACCTGCGACCTCCGGGTTACCGTACCGGCGATCTACCAACTGAGCTATCTTGCCCTATGTTAGGGTTATTTTATTTTGTTTTACATAATATAGACATTAAAGTAATTGTTGTACAGGGGCTGTCATAGAGTTAAAAAGAAAAGTTCAACATGTGTATGTCCAGACCCCAACAATAAAAGCAAGTTAAAACTCGACTGAAAATATAAAATAATAATAACAAAATTAAGGAGCAAATACAAATACAAAGATGACAGCATTTCAGACGGAAATATTAGTCAGGAGGATTGGTTATGGTACTATCTTTATAAACAGTAAGCTTTCAGATTGAAAACTAATACATTTTGTCTGAAGTAGGGTCAGGGAACCAGACTACAAGAACAGCATTTTTCTCTCTGTGTTTTTCAGTTTTCCCAGCATCTATGCACACAAAACTTTAAACAGGTCACAGTATTTGCTACAAAATACTAACCCCAAATCCATTCATTTCTGATAATTACAGCAAAAGCAAATGCTATATACTACCTTTAAACATGCAGTTCCATTCGAAGCGGGAAATATAATTAGATCCTGTTCGCTTCCTCTCTGGGTTGGCTGTGGGTTTTTGTTTTTGCTTAATTGCGGTTTCACTTATTTATAAAATAAAATTCCACAAAAATGATTCAAGGCTAAAACACACCATTTTATGACTTGCATATATTTTGGTGAAAAAATACGGCAGACATTTTGGAAAAACGGCAGCAGCCATCTTTAATAACATGATTATGGTCGTTTGGACAAAGGCTTGAAAGTCGGTCCCATTCAACCGCCCAAAATATCCTTCTTTCGCAAAATTCTTTTTAAAATTATAAATAACTTGGGGACGCAAACGAACTCCGCTTAGTTCGTTCCAACCTCCGGCAAAACACCATTAATCACAAACCATGGGCGGGATAAGAAACTAAAAAGTTGCACCGTTCCCACCCGTGTTTGACGGGACGTATATACTTGTGCATCCTACGCACATGGGTGTTTCTATGCCCGCGGTGTCGCGTGAAAATCAGATTTCATGACAAGCCGACTCAGGGATCCCCCCCCCCCGCACACCAAAATAATGAGAAACAGTGTTAGGGTGAGGATTATGGTGAGAAATAGGGTTAAGGTTAAGGTTTAGCATAGGATTTGGGACAGGGTTAGGATGAGGTTTTAATGCCATTTCAAAACTGCTTGTGTTCAGTACAAAATAACATTTTTGTTTCAATGTAGAGTCAGATATTCATGGTCGTTGGGTATTCACATGACACCGGCACTCAAAATATCCGAGTACTTTAGTGATTAGTGCTACAATTCGGTTGATACTTTCCGTCCAAAACGACAGAGTTTATGAAAAAAGAAGAACATAAAGCCTCTTGGTTTGGATTTTTAAAGCCTGGAAAATGGAAGAAAAAACCCAAATATAGACTATAATTACAAAGAAACAACGTGAACGCTGGATTTAATCAATTTGGTTATTAAAACAAAAAATCTGGACTAAGGTGGTAAAAACTAAAACTTGCAGTAAACTAGGTATTCTTAATAATGACAAGAAAAACAGATTATGTCTTTTTTCGTGACAGAATCGGGCATTGTTTTTTAAAAGTGATTGTAGAAAAAAAAGTTGTAGAAAAAATATCTTTAATACACATGTAGGCTACTTTACATTGATTTTGTTGTTGAAAACTTTGCCTATGTACGTTGCCCCAGTTATTTATACTTAATCAGATGGACGCAATAATTTTAATATATAATAATTGATGACTATCCCAACGACCTTGAACGTTTAAACTAAAATAACTGGGTGTATAGCTGATGCTTGGAAATAGCAGATAGCCTAATCATCATGTCTGGCAATTCCCCAACGCATCAAAACAAAACAAAACAAAAACAAAACAAAACAAGTCAAAGCCGAGCGGATCAACGCCATCAAAAACGAAACAGGAGATAATATGGGTGTAACATGATCTTTGTAACAAACAAAGTTCCCACGGGGAAGTAATTTTTTTATATTAACCAAAATTTCCAGAATTATGTATATGCACGCAAATCGTGACCATAATACTTTTGTTTACGGTACTGCGCACCGCAAACGGGCAACGATGGGACACTATTGAGACGCTGGTGGCAGCAGACATACCGGTCCTTTTCACCAGTTGTGCGCATGCTCAGAACTACACGCGCATGCTCAGAACAAGCAAAAAGGACCGGTATGTCTGCTGCCCTTCAGCGACTCAAAAGTCTTTCTCAAAAGCATTTCTTTTTACTGAATTTTGAAAAAACCCAAAACAACAACAACAACAACAACAACAAACCTACAATAGCGATCAAAATCATAGTCGCAAGCTGATAGTTTCTAGTTGGTTTTGATACATATTTCACACAGCAGTTTAGCCTATTTTAGATATTTCTATTTTCTGCCATGAAATCACTATTAAAGTCGCGTGGTCTCGAAAAACATTTCAAAATTGACTGGCTGATTGTTCCGAATGAATGAAAAATAACCACAGCAAACGACCGCCTTCCGTTTATCTTGAGTATAATGGGGGAAATGAATTTAAAAATGCATAATTATTAAGCGTGTGGCATAATTGGGAAAACAAGTTTCTAAAATTTCCGAAACTACATCAAGGCCTCGCCAGCAATCTAATGAATTTACCTTGAATGTTTTACTCAAAGGAAATCAAAAGTTTGATGTACATATTCACGAGGTTGGCTGGCTACTGTGTGCATCTGTAGCAGAATACCACTGGCTAAGTTTGACATAGCCGGAAATCTTTTCACCTTTTCCCTTGGCCCATGTAGCCGGACGTTGAATAGTGAGGCCAGGTATAAGAGTACTAAAACAGAGAAAACAATTAAAGGAAGAAAAATGTTCTTGGACGGATCACTCGGCATGATGGGGGAGGAGGGAGGGGTGCCCCCCCCCCCTCAAAAAGAAAAAAGAAAAAAAAGAAAAAAAGAAAAGAAAAAAAAGCACAAATTAGCCTATACACAACAAACCCACCCAGCTTTATGTCCCATACCTATTCTGTGGACGTTCCTTTATTTCATGTAGGCCTATAGTTTAAGAAAATTGGAGGCAAAAGCTGATTTTACTCGCAATGAGAACGCTCTTTTAACACGAATTTTTGATCCTCTTCATTTTGCGACAAATAACTCTAACCCCAAAATGCCTCTAAAGATGTTTTTCAGAGAGGGGAACCTTGTGTGGATGCGGGTAAGTCCACATATAAGGTTCAGTCTTCCTGCTTTGTGTGGAAATTTTTTTATAACAGGTCCACACAGAGTATGCAAGGTTACAGCATCACTCGGTTGTACTCGTGTGACTCGGTTGTACTCAATGCGCGATACAAAAACAGTAAATTGGAAAATTTAAGATTCTGATATACCTCTTGAAAATGCGCTGATTTTCTGATAGTTTTGACTAAAAGGCTTTTAAGTATCACAGTTTGGACGCTCAGCAGTCATGTACGCCACATTAGGCCTACATAATTGTTCCTATGTAAATTGTGTCAGCTATAAGTCTCTGATTTGGAGATTTTGATAATGGTGTGATTTGAGAGATTATGATGCAATCATTGGAGGGTTGAAAATTGCTGCCTAAGGTAATAACCACGATTTCCCTATAGAAAAAGAGAATAATCGTCGATAGTTTGGTATGCGAGAAAGTTCATAAATAGTGAAACACACAAAATTGTACATGTACTGTACGTTCGAGGACAAGAGGAGAAAGAAAATACAAAGGAACCTTTTCTTGTCCTCGCAAGTCGGTCTTTTGTTAAAATCGGTCCTCGGACGTAAAAATACGTGCTTAGTCTATGGGGTTGGGTTATATTAAAGGAACAATATGAAACACAAAGCATTGTCCTCATATAGGAAAAACACGACTACATGTTCAGCCTCAACAAAACCGTGCGCATTCCACATTTTACGTTCCGTGTGTCGCTGCTATACAAAGTAAAAGAACAAAATGGCGGCCATTCAAGGGACCCTGGGAAAATGGAAACTTGTTCCTGCTACATTGCCAGAAAAACCCAAGTAGCAGACGCCATGTCAATGGATTGCAAAACAAAAAAAATGAAAATGCAGCGAGTTTTGATGAAAAGAAACTCGTCATTTTTTGTTTCGTAAAGCAGAACAAGCTTCATCGAAAATTCAACTACAAGTTTTCCTGTTGTGGGTTTCTCCTTACACGTGTTATTTACTCACATTACTCAGCACTACACGTACTTCATTCTAGGCTTCACTGCTTGTAATGAGAAAAACCCTAATGGGCGGACAATAGTCTGGCTGGGCTTGAACAGTTTCAATATAGCTTACCTGATAAATAAGTTTTAATGGGCACAAAGGTGTTTTTCAAGGACCTACCAGCGCTATAACTGGGGGCAGTTTCATAAAACTACTATATATAAGCACGCAACTTTGGTGAGCACAGACCAGCTTTGCTCGCCAGTCGAGAGACTTATACTTGAATTATATGCTTCTTGTCACTGGTTATAAGCTGAATTTTGTTGAGCAGACATATGCCTAGCCTATATGTGCTACATGCGTTTCCTGCTGAGATTGAGACCAGGGGCCGATTTCATAGAGCTGTTAAGCACAAAAATTTGCTTAGCATGAATATGTCTTGCTTAGTAGAAACAGGTTACCAGCCAAAAGTCGATGTAATTTTCATGCTAAGCAAACAACAGCTGAATGCCAGTCAAAAGCAATATTCCACACATGGAAATCTGGTTGGTAATCCAGTTTTTATCAAGGAAGCATTTGCATGCTAAGCAAATTTGTGTGCTTAACAGCTCCATGAAATTGGCCCCAGGTGCCGATTTCATGGAGCTACTAAGCACAAACAAATTCTTAGCATAAAGTCTTTCTCGGCAAAAACGGGATTACCAACCAAATGTTCATGTGTTGTATGTTGCTTTGGACTGGTACCCATTCAGCCAAGGTTAGCATACAAATTACATAGGGTTTTTGCTGGTAACCTGCTTTTACGAAGCAACCATTTTTGTGCTAAGCAATTTTTTGTGCTAAGCAAATTCTTGTATTTAGCAGTTCCATGACATTGGCCCGCAGTGGAGTGTATACTGTTTGAAGTCCGGTGCACTGCAAATTACCTCATTGTAGTAAGTCGTTAAACAGCCAGTTTTTAGTATTTACCAAGGATCATATATTATTTTTTAATCCAAGGCAGTGGTAGTAAAACATGATAAAGATGCACTAATTATCACTTTTACCAATGTCCTCTTTTAAAATACCATACATGTACCGGTATCCAAAAGGCCTATACTTCATTATTTAAGTTCTTTTCTAATAAAGTTAATAAAGTAAATAAGAATGTGATCAAGTAAATAAGAATGAAATCAAACTGGGGAAGACCAAATATTTCAGAATACAGTTTAACAAAATAAACTATTGTTTATAATAGCCTGAAAAAATTCCAAAGATGTAGTCATAAATATAACAATACCAACTTTCAAAAAATGTCTAATCTCCATCCCCCTCCAAAAAAAAAAGAAAAAGAAAAAAAAATAGAGTTTAAGTGTTTGTGGATAAACAGAGCTGTTTCGGGATTTGATCGATTGATGTTTATGTCATATTAAGTTATAGATTGATAGGATATTATATACAGTGGAAAGTTTGAGAGGGAACAGGTGTACATGTTCTGAAGATATTGGCCTGTGAATTGCCATGGTACTGTTTTGTACAGTCCATTGTGTTTTTTTGTTGTTACAACGTCATTTCATTCACTGACATTATTTAAGTTCTATGTTGAAACATCATATTAAAACATGGTATATCCCTTAAAACAATTTCAGATTTTGTTAAGAAAAAATGACGGAGTAATAAATACAAAACGCACAATGGACTGTACAAAACAGTACCATGGCAATTCGCAGGGTTAAGACGGTGAAAAGAGCCATAAGCACAGTTACGGATAAGCACAGTTACGGATGAGCACACGGATGAGCACAGTTACGGATGAGCACAGTTACGGATTTTTTGTCATTACTTGATGCAAATCTTGAAACTATACTCCAGGGTTTCCTTTTTTGGGGGGACGACGACATTAAAAGTAAGGATGAAATTTTTTTTCAAATCGCAGAATTTGGAGAAATCACCAGCAAAGATCTTTTCATCTGTTCTTATGTAGCTTTTGCCCCTAGATCAAAACGACCAGTTAAAAACGTAAAAAAAAACATTGATTAATTAAAGTCGTTTTCCAATTAGGATAAACAATGGTACAGGCCTCTATCGACTTTCACATCGACTCATGCAAGCAGTGGACATGGGCAGCAATTCCCAGAAAATGTGAGCGACAACACGCTCATTGGTAAAGCCAAATTCGAAGCCATGCAAAAATGAAACCTATCAATTTAGGACTAATCGGGTTTTCCCAGTAGTAAACGGACCTCGGACATATATTTGAATTTGAAAATGACACTCACCTGCGAAAGAGTTTGAAGCAGTATAGGCTATCAATCATCCACCACCGATTCACAGTTCTAGCTGGCAACAACACACCACTATTGAAGATACAACAGCTGGGGAATCTACCGGGGTTCACTGGTGCAAGTCCGGCTTATATATCTATTTCTTCCGGCTCGGGAGCGGAAACTGAACAGGTTGGGTACCTTGGGCCTGGCCCGAGTCAGCCAACGGGTCTCTACTGCACTTCACGCGGGGCATGCAGAGTATGAGTCACGGCTATTTTGTGGTCTGGGATAGTCCTCTGAGATGAGTAATGCTTCCGACCCGAGGATTCCCTTGTTGTGGTGTGGTGACCAATTGCAGTTCTGATTAATATACCAGCCGAGCGGAATCCCCAAAATAAACTGCATGCAGGCATTCAGTCAACAAACAAAACAAAGGATGAGCTATTTGAATAGTCGCGATTAGTAAGCTTCACATGACTTGGCAAGGTAACCAACTTGTGCCTTGATGTTGAACTTTGAGCAATTGGAGAGATAAGACCATCACATGCTACCAGTCATGTGGCCATGCTAGATGCTGGTACTGCGGTGGTACGCTGAACTTGTACCACGCCCAAAAAAATCACAAATTTCAGGCCGCGCTTCAACTAAAAGCCCTACACAATACGCCTGCGCACATGCGTTTGTTTCAATTCGGGTCAAATGCATTATGCATGACTTCTTACTGTCTTAACGCACAAGGATTAAAATTACTGGTGAATTTGGCCGAACTTGTCCGAATGGTTACGCGTATACGCCAAAATTGCAATGTAAGCCTAGGGCCTACATGTTTCCCACATGAAAGATTTTGTATTGTAATTAAAATGAGCTATTTTAACAATGATAATTATTCATAAAGTTAACATGTAACCGTTCATTTTCTATTTTCATTAATCTGTGTATCTTTTGTGTTACGGTACCTCTTATGACGTGGATGGGGTAAATAGAATATCAAGAGTGAATACTAGTGGCGGGTGTTGAAAAGGTATGGCAGAATATATTTTGCCAGCAAAGAATCCGATCGAGAGTCATGATATAAGACTCTGGTGGGCCTTGGAAGCTTACATAATTATTTTAGCAAAAGGGGAGATCCCTGGGCGTGGGTTACATACAATGATGTAATCCCCCTCCAAGGGTGCAGTCCTTCCAATAGTGTGATCCCCCTCCAATGGTGTGATCCCCCTCCAAGGGTGTGATCCCCTCCAAGGGTGTGAGCCCCCTCCAAGGGTGTGAATCCCCTCCAAGGGTGTGAGCCCCCTCCAAAGGGTGTGATCCCCTTCAAGGGTGTGAGTCCCCTCCCAAGGGTGTGATCCTCCCAAGGGTGTGATCCCCCTTCAAGGGTGCGAGCCCACCCAGTGTGGGTGCCATCATTCCCTGAAAGGGTGTGACCCATGGTCTCTGGGAAAAATCCTTGATGGCCGCACATCTGATCTGCCTCACAAAACAGTATACAAGTACAACACCGAATCGGTCATTCAATGTGCCAATGTCACATCTCTCGACGGATAAAACGTTGAAATTCCCCTGCACGAGTGCTCCATGTGATTTTTTTCGGTTGTTGAACCCCCAGCAATGACTCAGTTGACGCAATATCCCGCTTTTCGTTTTGATTTGTTTTCAATGAAGTTTGAACCACAATCGTGGCCGGTTGGCTCCGCACAAGGTTCCTAGGATACCAGAATAGAAAAGGATGTACGGAGGACAAGATTGTTTCCGCTTGTTAGTTTTGGCATTCATCCATTGCGGTGACTGGATGAAAGAGACTCGCTGATTGGCTATGGCGAGTGTTCCGTTTAAGGAAGTAATTTGCATAGAGATGACGACTTTTCGAAAAGCTGTAAACAACGGTGACGAAGGCGAACGTGGGATTTGTGTACGGACAGGGAGGGTTTGCTATGGCAACGGATGGTGGCGAAAGGAGCGTTGGTTTTCATTTGGTTTATCATGGCTGTGTCGACAGAAACAATGAATGATTAATATTTGACACTGATATTGTAAACTTTAAAAGGATTAAACAGGGGATCCAGAAGGAGTCGACCCGCTTTTGTGCCATCTTTTTTGAGTGAGTTAAGCTATACGATAGAGGACTTGGGACAATGGTGGATTAGGGATAACAATGACACCGAGGACCTGGGCCAAGTCCTCGGGAGATTTTCGTGTACAAACCTTATGTACAAACAAAGGGAACAAAAGAAGGGTTCCATTCATGGTCCTCATAAGTATAGTAAAACGCACATGTATGTGTGTTCGTATACACGTAGTTTTGTGGGGCAGAAAACAATAGAACAATTAGCCCCAGAGCTAAATCTTTAGAAATCTATCTTCCCAATCAGAGGGAAAACGCTATGGAGTTTGAGATTTCAATAGAAACAAAGTAAAACAAAAGAAGGGGAACAAAGGTCTTCCCCATAAGTATAAGGATGGGTGTGTATGCGTGCGTTTGTATAGCTATTCAGACCGTGGACCTTTAACAAAGAGGACAATAGGGTCCGCGATTGTGTCAAGGTCCACGATTGAAAATCGTGTACAAAACCAATGGGAGGCCTTCCTAAAAGTATAAGTATAAACAAAAGAGGGACAATAGAAGGTCCGCGATTGCCGGTGTTTACACACTTGGGTGTGTGGGTGTGTGTGTTTTTTGGTTTTTTTGGGGGGGGGGGGGCGAGGTTAGCCAGCGACCTTTTTTCCGGGGTGACCGGTGGGGATTGGTTTTGGTTGGTTTATGTTGCTTTTAATCACACATTTTCTGACCAAATCTGGCCATGTCACTGACAATAAAAATACACAACATAAACCCGCCGATAATAAACAAGCTTGCCCAGGACGGCACGAGAAGGTTTAGGCAGACATTTCTATTGCAGTCCTCATAAACCAAGATAAAACCATACAAAAGAAAGCCATACATACAGCCACGAGCTTCCAAATAGAATTATATTTATTTTAAAAAGGATCACCTTCTTTGTAAGAACTTAAAATACAAGTGTCAATATTAGGGGGTGTCATTCTACTTGACTGTTTTTTTCGCACTGCACGATGGCAGTTAAAGAACTCGTCCTTTTTCACGCGGGTTCCATACAAGCAATGCCAAAAATGTAAAGTAAATGAGTGTCAACAAGGCTTTGACTTCCCAAAATAATGCTAAAACTGTACGCTCGATTCTGCCCAAGATCGTGCAAAAAACACAACACGTGCTACACGGTTAGAAACTGAAATTCACTGATTGAATGGTAAATACTTGTTCACATTTACATCACTCGGGACAAAATGTCATCCGAATCACGGAGCAAGGACAAATATTCACGAAAATCTATAAAGCAGAAAACAAAAATATCAGTTAAAACTGAACTATATGTCAACACAAACCTTTGAAATAGTTCCTAAATATATACTTCTTTCATCTCATTTTCTTAAGTTGACAGATACACATTTTTGCCAGCTAGGCAAGTCCTTTGACCTACAGGGTTATACCCGACACGATATGGGAACAAGGGGTCTCTGTACACACTCCAAAGTATTGTTACCTAACACATCCCCCCAGATATCTGAAAAGAAATTCCGAGATTCCAGGAACACAATTACCAACACAAAAAGGGGGGGGGGGGGGGGGGGGGTTCCCTCCATCCCATATCTTGCTTTAAATGGACAGGGTTGTTGCGGACAGTCTGGGCCAGTAAGTAAAACCATCCATGAAAAAGCTGTCAAGGCCGGTTCATACTTCACGCGAATACGAATTTATGACATCAACGTCAAATTCGCTTCGCATAGCACTGATCTCTACGTAAACTGGATAGCTCACGGACAAGCCAGTAGCTGCCATACTACCACTCCCATTTTACCACTGATCTCTATGTAACGAGAATGAGGATGAAAGTAGGAACCTGGGGCAAGGTTGGCAGACCTATTCTTTTAGGAGAAATGATATGGGGCCGGCAGCTTCAACTCGAAACAGCTCATGCACTATGCAGATTACATAGAGATCAGTGCAGTGTATGGTCATAACACCCTTTAAAACCCCCAAGGGTCACGTCACCAGGCAATCTCAAAAAAAAAGGAAAAGAAAACGTTCACACTTTAATTGTTTTACTTAGGGAGCACTGCCTAACCCACGGTCGGGCCAGGCTGTTGAAAAGCCTGGCCACGCCTGGGCCTTCTGGCTTTTAGTCTTGTTATAGAGTACCGAAATGATGACGTCAATGCAAGGTTTGGAGCCAGAATACTTTTGTTTTTTGTGTCAATGTGTTTGCATGACTGGCTGTTAACAAAGGAACAGTCGAAATCTCCATTTGTTTGGAGCCAGTTGTCATGCCAACTGACGTCAGATTTCGGTACTCGATTGTGAGCCACAAATCACCCAACACTAGAGCATCTACAAGTGATAGCTTTTGTTGTCATTTCATTCACTGGCCGGAGATCAAGTTTGGGTGAACAATGGGAGCTGGCTGGACTCCAGCATTAGTGGGCAGTTTATTATGTGTACAACAAGGGGATTATAGAAGCCCGAAGGCCCGGGCATTCCCGGGGCTTGGCCAGGCTTTTCAACGGCCTGGCCCGACAATGAATTAGGCAGTGCTAACTTAATTTTCTTAGGAATGTCAAACTGTCAGAAAAAAATGTATCTTGTGCCACTCGAGCATTTCTTCAGCCTTCAGTGTCGTTAGTTGCCTCCAAGAATTGCCTCTTGTAACAAGGCCTCATCACAACACCCCTGAAGCCTCCAATTTCAACACGTCTTCACACCACCTAGGGAGTTAGGGCAACTTTAACACTGATACTTCTGTGCAGCTTGGCACATACCAATGAATTGATTTATTTATTACGGATGAATCAAGAATGTTTGTGAACCCAATCCTATAGAAATTCAGAACAGGTCAAATGAAGAGAAAGACGCAAATGTCAGTTTGAGGTGTGGGGGCAGTAGACCTTATGTGCAGCGGCCATCTTCGAGACATATCTTTGTCAATCTTTATAAAGCTACATGTATATCATTATCATTCAAATTCGGTAGCAAAGCATAAAAGGTCTACTCATGCCTGTCCAAGGGTGACAAAGACATTAGCATCCAAGATGGCTGCGGTGCATAAGGTCTACACCCCAAGTCAATTCTTTTGGGAAACATGTAATCAAGTATAGGGACTAACACCCCAACCCACAGAGTCCAGGCAGAATCGAACCGACGTCAAGAGGTGGAAGGCGAGGAAAGTACTACTGCAGCAACCTGACCACACCGAATCTTTTCTTTCAATCAAAAAGTTGTAACCATCTCCACCTTCTTGCTACGACAGTGATCACGACTTAACAAATAACCAAAGCTCTTAAAATAAAGACACAAAAAGAGGAGAGACGTTTGCAGCAAATCACGTGAAATGACTTACCCTTAAACCAGGGACCAGAGGCATACCAATAAGCCAGTTCGGTATCTCAAAGGTCAAAGGTTATTCGGGATAAAATTGCCGACGTATGTCGTCATGCCATGTTACGCGAACGCCTATTCTGATTGAACTTAAACATGGGCGCTTTTGCGTTGTCGTGCAGTTCATTTGGGATAAAATGTCATTGTGCACATACGCAGTTAACATACAGAACTGGCTTATTCGTTCTTTACAGAACCGTATTGTGCTTCAGGTTAAAAATACACTATAGTCACTTCACTTAGGGCCTGTTTGATTCACCATGAGTCCGGATCGCGATCAGTGATCCTGCCGCTGGTTCGCTCCATCCATTAGGCGGAATCTGGTGTGTGTGAACAAAGTAAAGATCACTGATCGCGATCCGGATTCATGTGAAACAAACAGGCCCACAGTGTACAGTAACACACCACTATAACAAATATTATGACATCCACAAAAAATGTTCACGATAGGGGTCGTTCATTCGTTTGTTGTAGTGAACAATTGGTATGGTTTGAATACATCAATTAGGGCGCCAAAGAGGATGTTCGTTATTTCCAAATGTTTGGTATAGCGGTGCTGGTTATGGCAAAGTTCGACTGTATCTGCAAAACATCTTTCCATTTGTACTCTCTCCACCACGCAAAATCTCAGATTTAATTACTCAGAGGTTTCATGTTTGAACCATTTTTACCGAATCATCTTAGATTTATTCTAATGAGGCAAAGATGTCGTCTATCTCAGATTTATGACTGCTGGTAGCACTAACGGGTGCCACACTTGCTATCTCTCCCAGTTCACAGACTAGGGAGACCTTAGATTTCCGTTTTGTTGGTTTCTTGAGAAACCCAAGCAAACTGCTGCTGTTTCCTGGCTCCAGTTTCCGGTTTGCTTTATTTTTCTTAGTCCGAGTCGGGATACTTGTTTTCTGTTCAGCTTTTGGGTAGTCCTGATGTGCCGTTGACAAGGCAGCTAGGGACTTTTTCTCAGTAGAACTTTTACGTCCTGGCTCTATTCTGAATTTGATCTCATCCACCTGTGGTTTCCTTTCCTTGGGTTTTATGGGCCCTCCAGTTCTGTCCTTTTCCAGTTGGGTCCCTGGTAAATAACATTCAAGTATTCTATTCTCATATTCAGTTGGTTTCTGAGTTCTCTTTGCATCATTCAATTTCTTCCTCGGTTTCTTTTTGGTCTTGCTTTGACTTGACTGAGGACTTAGTGGCATGGTGAATGGGTTGTCTGGATGAGCCGTCTTTGATGAGGCAAGAGGTTCAGTTTGCTCACCAAGAGATTCTTGTAACTGTGCTCTCTCCTTGAATTTGTTCTTCTTGAGCTTCAGAAGTCCCTCTCTTTCACATTTCTTCCTTTTCTTAATCTTGCCATCTTGGACTTCGGATTTATTGCCCTGATTGTTTAGTTCAAATTTCTCAAAATCTGTTGTCATTTCAGTATTGAGATCATCTGTCACAGGGAATACTGTTGAAGCAAGATGCCTGTCGATTACGCTTGGTGGATTCACTTCCCTCATGGACAGATCAAGTTCCGTCCTTGTGTCTTGTCTCCTTGATGGAACCTTGGAAAGCTTCTTCAATTTCTTCGTGAGTTTCCTCTTCAGGTCTTTCCCACAGACCTTTGTTTTCACAACAACCCTTCTGTTATCAAAGCCGGCTGCTCCTTCCGTCTCATCCTCAGAATCTCCAGCCTGCTGTGTCCATTTTTCCTCTTCTTTAAAGCATGCTTTTAACATCTTGAGGATACCTTTGGGACATTCCTTCTTTCCCAATTTTCCTGTGCGAACATTTTCATTTTGCTTCCATTCCTGGGAGAAGCTAGACTCCTGGATGTTATCATCCAGAGGGGCGATGGAGGGACCACTCATCCAGGCCCTAGCCACATCTGGGGCCACACTTCCAGTCTCTGGTCGTGCCCTCTTGGTCTCCGGTTCTTTCAAACATCCTGTGTCAGACAGCTTCCTCTTCAATTTGACCTTTGATCTGCTTTTATCAACCTCCTCAGCTGTTATTGGCTCTGAAAAGCAGAGCATAATGAGTTGGTGATTGCAGAGATATACAACAAAATTTTAAGGATACAAGTAACTCTCTAAAAACAGAAGAAGAGATTTTACAAGAAGGTTCTGGTTGTACTCCCTTCAAAACCCGTTTACAGACTTACTTTTTCGGAAACTGCAGTAATGAAAATGTAAACCTGTCCCCTTAGCACTGATATAACCACTTGTTATTTCTAAGCTTGCACTCTAACTTACTGCTATTTAGATCTCTTGAAGATGGTCATTGCACTCTCTATTGCCATATACACATAGCTCAAAATAAATCTTTGAGGTTTTCTTCATCTGGAGAAGAAAAAAATCTATGGGCCTTTATCTTTTATTCACTCTTACCTCCCAGATCCACAGAAGGTGGCAGATTTGTTGTAATGGCACCGTCTTTGTTTGTGACATCTCCATTAATGGGTGATTCTGCTCTGGCCGTATCAGGTGCTGATTGGCTGGCAGAGGCAAACATACTGTCCAATAGGCTGGAACTTTTCCTCTTTGGGGATGGATTTCTGTAAAACGTTGAGGGAAAAACGATTGCAAAATATCACTTAGGCAGGTGAATTTGGCCGACTCACTGAGTGGTTGCACCGCTTCCAGACACCATACAAGCCCGCTTCACCGTTGGAATCCCTCAGTCTCCTGACGACGGGCAGAGCATACTGTCCGAAACGTTGAGTTCCCTCCGGTTCTTTTCAGAACCACACATACTCACAAAAGCGATTTAAAACATGGTGCTACCGCAAACTAGTTACCTTATTGCTTTTCACCATGCAAACCTTCAAATCTCCAAATCTCATATGGTTGTACATTGTTTGCCAATTTCAAAGCCCACAACTCACACATTTCTCACCATCCCTCAAAGGGTATACGTATTACTCCATACAGGACTGAATGCCATACAAATATTCACCAGACCATTGCGCTAGTAGTACATGTTATCCACAAGACCAGAGTAATTTGTCAAGACCATATCTTATGAACAGTTTGGTTGCGGTACTCGCTGCTATATGAGATTCCAACCAGCCAGCTAACTCCGGCAAGCTCGGTGGTCGAGTGGTAAGACTAGAAAGCTGGAGGTTGTGGGTTTCAGTCCCACCCGAGTGATACACCGAGTATACACCATGTTTATAAAATACGTCGGTGAAGGGCAAAACCCCATATATATTGAATTTACATCACCCTGAAGCAAATTCCACCTTATAAAACCAGGGTTCGACCTTAACGCTGGTCCGCTAGACAAATTCTAGTCAAAACAGCGGCGGTCTAGTCAAAACCCTTTTCTAAGTAGTCCGGCGGTCTAGTGAAAAAAAATGCCAAGACTGTATGCTGCCCCGCTAAAGTTTTACCGCCCCTCTAAAATTTTCACCGCCCTGCTATTTTTTTCCATTGGATTTTCCCCCATTCTCCACCGTCTTCACAGTTTATCTAAGTACGAAGAAGTTTACCGCACTCTGTGAAACGAACATGAAGAGTTTGCCAGCATTAACATTCAGCAGTATTGCAGTAGCGTTTGTAGTAATCGAACAGATATCTGGACGCAACGTGCGCAACATAAAACAAGGCCTTTTCCGACGGAGTGTCGGAAAAGCCAAATATGCATTCACATCATAAAACTGGACTGGTTCCAATCTCCCTGGTAATATCATTTTCACTTTGTCGCGTCGAGAACCAGTTTACCTAAATTACAATGTTCCGTAACATTTGGGACCGGGTAGTACTCAATAAATTTGTGTGAAAACATTTACAATTTAAAGGGGAAAAAGCATGTAAATACAAGTAACTGCTAATTTATTTATCATTTATTTTTGGGAAATTAACATCGTTAAATTCGATTGAATGATTTAACGTAACGATACAACATGCATACAGCGGCATTCAACTGTTTTAGCACATGTACGTAGCCTCTGTTAAAGCCTGAAAGGATGTATTGCAGCAATAAGCGCACGTGTATAACGATCACTGTGCAAACCTGCGTCTTGAGAAAAGGCTAGTCAAAAAGACGCGCATGCGTAGTTATAGTTTCAAAGCCGGGTTAGTGGGCGACACCGTGATTTGTAAGCAAGTGATTTCAATGTGGTATATATACGACGTTCGTGAAAAATTGAAATAAGTGATCTCAATGTTATTGTCGGGTGCAAAGTTGTGTGACGTTCTATGATTTGTAGAAGTATTTGCCGTACGCTAGAATTTCAGACTCATAAGAAAGTGGCCAGGAAATGCCTCAGATTGTTGCACCATGAGCATCTAGAATCAAAAATTTCCCGGGGACCTTAAGCGGGCCCCGGACTCCACGCCGTAAGGGCGTCGCGCTACGCGCTCGCATTGTGTCTGCCGCCCTGCTAAAATTTCAGGCCGTGGAGTTACTGGAATTTCGAGCAAAGTAAACTGGACAAATCCACACGTAATGCGGCCAAAAGGAACATATATCGCGATATTCTTCGGTATATCGAATTCCCCGATATTCCGGGTTTTTTTTAAGGGGCCGATACGATTTTCGATATGAAAAAAATATCGAACAGGCTTACTCTCAGCTTGTAATAAATGTTTGTAAATACAGTGTACTTGGTCAGGTTACTTACAAAAAAAGTAGCCTAAAAGGTGAAAAAAACATGCGGACCAGTGAAAATGCTGGCGGGCTAGTAAAAAGTCAACATTACTGGTCCGACCGGCTAGTGAAAAAAAAAGTTAAGGGGAAACCCTGAAAACTACTCCCAACTGACAAGTGAATGAAAATAAACAATGCAGACTTTACTCTATTGCTTCAAAGTGTAAAATATGAGATTAATTAAAAATGTAGCATTACTTGCAAAAACATTTACCAGCCTACTGGCTTAGCTGGGTCCAATTTCATGGAGCTGTTAAACACACAAATTTGCTTAGCATAAAAAATCTTCCCTGGTAAAAACAGGATTAACAACCAAAATTTTATGTGATGTGTATTGCTTGTGATTGGTACTTTGCTGTTGTTTGCTTAGCATGAAAATCACGTGAAGTTTTGGCAGGTAACCTGTTTTTACAAAGCAAGGTTTTTTGGTGCTAAGCAAATTTTTGAGCTCAACAGCTCCGTGAAATTGGACCCTGGTCTTGGAGTATTCCAGACTAATGTCTAAATTTCTGAACTCCATCTACTGGTCCAGCAAATTTTGAGCCCTGCCATATATTTTAGTTGAGCAGTATTTGAACAGCATCCTGAAGCCTCACAACTAAGCAATCATTAATCACCCAGAGAAAATTTCTCAAAAATGGGACTGCGCCTATAATGCCAGAACATTGTACTGGTTCTCTACCAAGTGGGTTAGTTTTATTTTTCACCAGAATCCGTGTTGGACCCATATGTTTCCATCATCACATCTAAAATATAATTCACAGGTGATTCCAATGTGAATCAACCCATCACATTTCTCATCTGTGCTTGTTTATGCTTAATTCGACCCTAACCCTGCTGGATCCAACAGGATCCAACAATTTGATATTCCCGTTGGACCCTGTTGGATTGAGCAGCTAACTCATAGTGTTACAATCCTGATGGATTCAGCAGGCAACAGAAACATGTGTCACAGTTGGATTCTGTTGGATTTAGCAGGCAAGTCATTTTGTATTTTTAGTTACCCAACGACTTGGCATGTTGGACTTGTGTTGGACTGCGTTGGATTGAGCAGGGAACTCATACGAGTCACCGTTGGACTCTGTTGGATAGAGGTTGCCCTGGTGAACCATTAGGGGGTAGGGGATGATCAGAAAATACTTATTGATCGATTGGCTGATTGATTGATCAATTGACTGATTGAGGTTTGAAAGACTCCAATACAAATAATTTCGGCAATTTATAACTATTGGATTACAATTATATATTGCAAGAATGCCTAAAAAAAGACAAGACTTACCTTAATATACCAATTGCATATAAAAAGAAGCCCAAATTATCATTTAAAAATGTGAAAAAATAAATAAACAAAAAACAAATACTTACATTGCCTTGGCATATTTGGCGGGGTCATAGTCAGCCCTCAACCAGTCATACAGACTCTGTGGTAGGATCTCTCCAGCTGGCATCTAAAAACACAAACAGAAATGTCTGCAATGGTTAAAAGTTAGTCTTTGGGAGAAAACTCAGGACTGAGGACTTATTTCCACACAAATTGGTTGTAGACTAACTCTGAAGAAATGGGGTCATTGATGTGGAATATTTTGTAAACAAAAGCCCGAGGTTTGAATCCCACCCTCCCCTCCCAGGAAAACACCCACTGCCCTGTACTCGCCTTGGGCTACTCACCCACTGTAGGGCTGGGTCAAATCGAATAATCGAATATTCAAATATTCGACCTTCCATGCGATCGAATATTCAAATATTTACTAGTCCGGACAGCCGAGGCAGTCTAATTAATGCAAGAAACTGCTTATTATCATCATTATAACAGATTCTCACTTTTATGACTATCACCAGGACCAAGGAATGATATAGTAAAGGTTCAGCACACATGCAAAAATGCAGAAATACTTTTTTGCCCTGGTGAGAAAATTTGATTTTCCCGACAAAAAGTAGGAACAGGTACATTCATCATTATGTGTTTCTAACACAGATAACCTGTCATATAATTATTTGCAAGGTAAACAAAGAAAACTGGCAGGAGCGGGATTCGAACCTGCGACCTCCGGAATACCGTACCGGCACTCTACCAACTGAGCTATCTTGCCCTATGTTGGCGGTCTCCCAAATTGTCAGTATCTTTGTTCGGGTGGGCGCTAGTCTGAAGTCATAAACCCAGAATGCCGTATAGCCAGGGATCACACCCAATTTTACGATACGACCTGGGAAGCGACATTGTGGGGATCACTCAATGAGGATACGACTTTTTAACTTTGTCAACCAATCCACAAGGGAAACTGACTAGGTAAATTTGAATACATTTTCAAAGTGAACAAAGAAAACTGGCAACCAGTCACAAAGTCACGGATGCAATTTTCTTATAAATATTTAAACTTTTCTCCTTCTTACATTCGTTTGCATTTCACCTTCGAATATTCGAACTCTAAAATAAATGTTCAAAAATTTGGTAATTGATCGAATATTCGAATACTCGGCACAACCCTAACCCACTACATGGCTGTCGCCTTGAGCCTGTCCACCCAGGGCTTGAGAGTTGAATCTCACCCTCCCCTCCCAGGGATACACCCACTGCCCGGTACTCGCTCTGGGCTACTTACCCACTGCATGGCCGTCGCCTTGAGCCTGTCCACCCAGGGCTTGAGAGTTGAATACCAGGGAAGGATATCCCTCAGCATGACCCGCATCATGACCCTGAAAGAAGAAAATATTTGTGAGAGATTTATCAGGTGGCTTGCACAAGGGCAGAACACAGTGTCAAATGGTAAATTTGGGTGCATATCAATCTCTCATACCATTGGGCTATATAGTACTCCACAAATAAAATTTGAGTAGACTGTTGTGTCAAACCTCACCCATAACATGCAGTGAGAAACCACATCCCCAGAAAGCACACCCCCACTCCTCAGGGGGAATGCAAAATTAAAGATGCGGTAACCTGGTGGTTTTGTTATACCCAACTACGGTCACGGTACCAACTATACTTGGGCCAGTCCCATCTGTAGTTGGGACGGTACCAACTGGAACTGGACAGTTGGGAAATCCCAACTATAGTTGGGACTAAACGCGAGAGGGGTCGTAATGATTGTAAGGCGCATGCCTGAAAAACCCGATTATGCTTGATCGCGGGTTTTTTGGGCTGCATATATATATACAGTTCATTTTTACATAAATGCACATCTCCGGCCGGGCCATGTGTACAATGTACATGTACCATGTACTGTACATGTACATCTACACGTACATGGACAGTTATGAAAACTAGAGCCTAGCCTATAGGATCAGGCTGGGAGTAAGGTGGGGGTGGAGGTTTGTGCCGGCCACGTGCGTCGCATCCACGAAACTTCACTTTCACATTTCCAAGCTGCGCGCGCACTGGATATGCATAACAATAATTGTAATTCATGCATATATTCACGTGCAGTTACATTCACCTACATACATGTATCCCCGCCCCTTCAGTCCCAACTATAGTTTGGATTTCCCAACTACTCCTTCACAGTTGGGACCGGCCCCAACTACAGTTGGAGCCGGCCCAGGTATACACTGTAAAAAAAATTGGTCAAAATGGGTTGATATTTTGCTCAATGTTGGGCAACATATCAACAACCCAAAATCTTGGGCACATTCTTCCCAATAAATGTGTCAATTTTTACCTGAATTAACCAACAATGTGGTAAATTTAAACCAATGTTGGGTAAATAACAGGGGATATCGACAAGTATCTGTTTTATTAGACATAGCTCTTCTCAGTAAAATTGAAACATAAAATTTGGGAATATAGAAGTGGTTGGGTTGGATTACAAACATTATAAATCCACTTCTTCTAAATAAATAGAAAAAAAATATCATTCATCCATAAAATTAGGAATGTGGCCCATTAAAAATAATTGAACATCAAGTTTTAGATCACACCAACTTACCAGATTCTGCTTGCCACTGAAGCGTATATAGTGTTGTGCGCAAGAAACTGTCCGGATGTAATGTTCTGAACCACAAAGCTGAAAGATTGCGCTAAGTCAGTACAGTTACATAAGATTTGATACATGTAACAGCATTACCTGTACAAATTGATGAAAATATTCTGAATTAGAAAAGGCCTTGAGCCTTAGACTATTATTAGAAATGTATGATCAGTACAATGTATTTGGACCAGAAAGTTAACCCTAACTCTGATACAATGTAAATCCAACAAAATCCAACAATGGTAAAAAGCTGTTGCAATTTGTTGGACTTATTAGCAGTCAACACAAACTACATGGCATGTTGGATATAATAAATATAATTTGGGAGGCTAATCATCCTTACTCGCAGCTGGGGGTGCTGAATTGCAAAGGACGCGGCTACAACGTGGTCGAGTCACTGGCACGTAAAGGCGCCTCTGGCAGCCGGCCACATCGACCCATATATGACCACGGAGCACAGCCACAGATCGAAAGTGTTTGATTTTTCAGGAGGGAGGAAAGCCGGAGGACCCGGAGAAAAACCCTCGTGGCACAGGAGAGAACCAACGCACAACTCTACTCACATATGGTCCGAGCCGGGAATCGAACCCGGGCCACATTGGTGAGAGGCGAGCGCTTTACGCACAAGCCACCCATGCCACCCATGCCACCCGAAAATTTGGTTGTATTCAGCAGGGTAGCAGCTGAAATATACCTGATGGATTTTGTCGGATATAGCAGAGTGGAAGTTAAACATACCAGTTGGATTTTGTCGTAATAGCAGGGTGGAAGCTAAATATACCTGTTGGATTTGGTAGGGTTGCTACAAAATGCCAAGGCTGGTGCTTGGGTGGTACACTGCAGAATCCAGCAAAATCTGCCGCTGGATGTTGTTGTATTTAGTAGGCTTCTCATTTCAGTTTTGTGGAAAATTGTTGGTTTTAGCAGGGCCATATGAAACCACTGGAGGAGGTGAGGGTTAACATAAAAAAGTAGCTGTGTAGTCACTAGACTTGCCGGCTCTATAGCGACTTTAAACCTCTACTCCATTGTTCTCACAAAAAAGCCTTTATGAAAAAAAAAAGCACTTAATGCCTCGGGAAAGGTACGGTATGAATGTGGATTGTTATTATCACCAAAGGATACACGAACACCGACTCAGTCATGTTGAGTATGTACGCACAGAGCTTCGCTTGACCCATCAACTTGATCAGGATGAACTCCAGCATCTGACGAGCAGGTAGATGGATGGTGATAGAGCCATCTCCCTTCTGGCTGCGATTACTGTAAGGGGGTGTGGGAGGCAAGTTTAACAGGTGGTGAGTTTGGAGCCGTCAGGCTTTCAAGCAGACCAAGGTGAAAAGTTGGAGAAGAGTAAGATAAAAACAAAACAACAACAGGACTTTGGAGGACAAAAAAAGGAAAAAAAGTAGGACTTTTATGGGCTTTCAGGAGTAGTTTTCATTGATACTCACCCATGTCCACAGCATCACAAGCCTCATTTGGCATGTTCTATACTCATAACACTTGTACGTGCTCCATCCTCAACTAAAGCTCTTGAAAGTAAAGTTGCAGTACTCCTGTACCCAAGCCCTTCATTGTGCGATTTTCATAGGACAGTGTGTGAAATATTCAATGAGATTATATTTTTCGAAGTTGTGGGACAAAAGAGTAGGAAAAAGCAGGAAGAAATAGAAATTTCAAGAAAAAAAAAACTAGGAAAAGAAGGAGCAAGGTAAAAAAAATAGGAAAAGGTAGGAAAAGTAGGAATACTTAACCCTAACCCTCCAGGGTATTTTGGCTAGAAACCCTGCCAGACGCATCAGATTGCATACTTTGTCACATTGACTTGTGTGCAGAGTGCAGCAAGGTCAAGCTGTCACCACAGATGCACTGTGCTGCGTCTGGCAGGGTTAGGGTTAAAAGCCTGTGCCATGTGCTGCTCATGCAAATTCCTCAGCCAGGATCTTTTTGTGCTCCTTTGCTGTTTTTTTATGTACATTAACCCTAACATCCTAGGCATTCATTTGGGGTGAAGACCTGTGTACTACGAAATACTACTTAGTATTCTGTAGCACTGAGTCTCTCTGTCTTTGATGATTGAGTGTATCATGACAGCAGTCAAGATACTTGTAACTGCAGAGTACTACTTCTATGTAATACAGTTAAGTTACTGGGTAAATTATATTTGTGTCAATGAATTGGATGGCTAAGATAAAAAATTGCATCATCTTTAAAAACCAGTAGTTCATGCTTTGTTTCCGCCTTAGATGACAACAGACATTTTGCCTCCAACCCCAGCAACAAACAATAGTACTACATATTACTACGTACTTTATTTGGGGTGAGGTATCAAATACTAAACATTAATACAAGCATTGTACACAAATAGGTGAGAGTACTGCGTACTACAGTTTACTACTAGTAGTATTTTAACAGTTTACTACTAGTACTAGTATTTGGTAGCTTTTTTGGGAGGTTAGGGTTAAAAAAAGATGAAAGTAGGAAGTGAGATTCCTCTTGAAGCACAATTCATAGGATTGAGGAAACCAGGGAAGGAATTTAATCAAGATACAGAACAAGGGAAGAGGCTATTGCCTACTAATGTACCTTGTCATTCTACATCCAGGTGTGGTTGAATGTACTGGCGAGAACAAGTGGAAAAATAAGTGCTACAGTCAAACTCCACAACAGGAGGAACAAGTTGGACAGACAAGTGAAAAACATTTCCGCAACACGTCTTTTATTTAACTTACATCTGGCAACAGCAAATGGCGTCTTCCATGAATTTAGTAGGATGGTTTGCCTGGAGTCTGCTCAAACACTTTTGAATCTGGAAAAAAATATGAAACCCATAAAGTTTGTTTATATTAGGCCGCTAACTATTTGATTTTCTAAACCCTACTTAATCAATAGTGTTTAAACACCGACACTGCAAATTCACACAAATCACCAAGATAATCAACATGTGCCAGTTCCATTTTACACACGGGCGTTCATACTAGACAATATGGATGGCAGGACAGAGTGGGGGGCGGGACAGAGTGGGGGCGGGACAGAGTGGGGGCGGGACAGAGTGGGGGCGGGACAGAGTGGGGGCGGGACAGAGTGGGGGCGGGACAGAGTGGGGGCGGGACAGAGTGGGGGCGGGACAGAGTGGGGGCGGGACAGAGACGGGGGCGGGACAGAGACGGGGGGCGGGACAGAGACGGGGGGCGGGACAGAGACGGGGGGCGGGACAGAGACGGGGGTGGGACAGAGACGGGGGTGGGACAGAGACGGGGGCGGGCCCGGTGCGGGGGCGGGCCCGGTGCGGGGGCGGGCCCGGTGCGGGGGCGGGCCCGGTGCGGGGGCGGGCCCGGTGCGGGGGCGGGCCCGGTGCGGGGGCGGGCCCGGTGCGGGGGCGGGCCCGGTGCGGGGGCGGGCCCGGTGCGGGGGCGGGCCCGGTGCGGGGGCGGGCCCGGTGCGGGGCAGTGCGGGGCCGGGGAGGGGTGGAGAAACAATCGATAGGAGCATTACATAATTACCTTTTTCAGCATCTGGTACCAACGCCATTGTCGTTGCTGGTTATTGGCTTTGTACAGCAGTCTGCTAAGTGTGTACTGCTCGCCAGATAGACGTAGTCCAACAGAATGAGAAGTCTGTATGACTTGAAGCGCTAACTTCAAATTGTAGACATCCACTGGAATGAAATAATGTGCACTCGTCATAATTACAATGTAGTTCATTCTAACATCATTCCTTTCCACGGAAGGTGGGAATACTCAACGCATGTGACTAGAACAACGCGTGTCTCTATGCTCAATGGCAACATTGACAACACTGATCTCACTTTTCGGAAAGAGTTTAATTTAATCAATCAATCAATCGTCCCATGACCAGTGTCACAGGGATCTCCACAGCTCTCTGTCCTCAGACATACATGTGTGCAACAGGGCAGAGTGATTGAGTCTTTTTACTTTATGCAAACATACATTCTGAGCCATGTTGTTGCCATAGTACAAAACTACATGTAATCTGATCATGTCTGTGTAAAAGTATAGCAGGGGAGGTGGAAGGAAATGTTGACTGATTCTGACCTTTTAAATAGTAGGAGGGTTTTTAATACACACCACCAAAATCGGTCAGGAACAGCAAAATCTTGGAAAATTACCATTCACTCATGTTCAGAACTGTATTGAACACTTGGTGCAACCTTTAATTTTGAGACTTCAGTCAGGAAATGTTCATGCAATATAGGGGAAGTTTATGTTTTCTGTGTAAAGAAAGCCAATCCCCAAAATTAAATCTCCATGTAGGAAATTGCTGTTCATATTATTCCTAAAGGTCCGCACATTAATACTACCACATCGTTGTAAAGTACAAAATGTATCAATGCTCTATACATGTGTTAAAAAGTCAGTTAACCATGCTAACACAATCCTCCAATTTTAATATGATCTTCCACACACCCTAGGGAGTTAGGGCATGGAGGTAGGAAAGTGGTTAGGGTCAAGCCGTGTAAACAAATTACAAAATGTGCGTCCGGAAACTGGACAACGCAAAACCACCCACTCAAATAATACGATAATTATTATAATTCAGTATTTGTTCCGTCCTTCGCTGCTTATGACATAAAACTGTTCATACCTTCGTCGATCTCGTAACAATTGTAGGAACAGCTGGCAACGGGTGGGGGAGAAATTCGGTTGTCGTTCCACAACGTAAGGCCAGTCGTCATCTTTCCACGTTCCTGAGTCGATCAGCAGAAATATCCGAAGAAAAATGCGGTTTAGATCAGAAGAGGGCGCCTCACGAGTCTGGATTAGATTTGATCAAGTCATTCAATAGCCATTGTTGATGATGTAGCCTCGTTGTGTGTTTGTTATTTTCTCTTTTAGTGGCCGGTGGGGTTTGTGTTTGGCATGTGGAAACATTTTTATGACAATTAGCGTTTCTGTTAATTATACGCTGTTCAAACCAACCCTGTGGGGTTTGAGGTGGTCTTCTTTGTCTACACGTGATGGTTATGGAATAGTAAAGTAAAGCGTTTAATTTTAAATAGACATGTGGCGGAGATTGTTTCATTAGGCCCCCCAAAAAATTGTTTGTTTTTGTTTTCAATTTTATCCCAAACCTCGAATTGATTTCGCTGGTTGATTCGTTCCAATCTCGTTTCCATCTTATTTTATTATTATTATTATTATTATTATTATTATTATTATTAACAGTCTTATTTAAACAGGGTGGCCCCATCAGTTAAAAAACTGCTATCCCTGAGGGCCCTGTATAAAAAGAGATGAATAACACTAACATTGAAAACCACTAATAACTCAAGAAAATTAAGATTAATAAAACATGTAATAATAATACATGTAAAGTAAAACAATTATAAATACAAAATAAACATTAAATTTGTAATGCACAAACATGACCCTACCTTTTACTCCAGAGTTTGAAAGTATATAATTATTCTAGTATCAGTGTGTGACTTCGCACAATAAATATCTCGATGGAAATACACGCGGTACAGAAATACACAAATGCAGCATGGCCACTCATCAAATTTCAAATTCCCAAGATTCATCCAGTAAATTCCCAAGAATTCCCAAGGCGATAGGAAAACATTGTGCAAAGAGCGTCTAAATAAGCACTTTGCGCATGTGCAATCCATATTTTTCCCACAAAAATTCCCAAGATCTTGGGAAAAATCCCAAGGAGTGGCCACAGTGCACGCATGTATAACGCACGAGGCTAAAATGTTATGAAAAACCATTTTGAGAAATATACTTATGAAAAAATAAAATCTCAAAATGTTTCTAATTTTATTCTTTAATCACTATATATTTTAATATCTAGTTTGGAATTGTTTTGTTGTATATTTACACAAACGATTAAGTAATAAATATTCAAACAAAAATGCATCAACTAAACGTGTATATTATGCACAGGGGAAGCCATGATGGCGTCTTTAATACACGCTCAGCATTCATTGCAAACTGGGTGTAAAAGTCTTGTTTGATTGTATGTGCATTGTGGCTACCACATCGAAACTTCTTGAGGTTTTTTGGTCGAATGTTGAGCCAGCTCAAATACAGCTGAAACCCACAAAAGGTCGCGTCCACCAAAAAGTGGTCCATAAAAAGGAATTATAGTGACATTGAGCCCCAGGAGATAGTCAGCACTGGCAGCCTTGGGGCTACGGTATGTGTTGTTCGGATGGAGTGAAGGACCCAGCGGCCATCGCTGAAGAGGCAGCCGTATTACGTATATATTAAACTGTTTATCGGCCTAACAACATTTGTGTGTTTGTTTTACTTTGTGTATGGTTTGAAGTTGGACTTTTTTGCCTTATTATTGACGTAGTAGCGTTACGGCCCGAGTGAAACATCACACAGTCTGATTTTCTATCGAAAAAAAGCCGATCAATTTCTGCCTTCTGACGGACGAACTTCAGTATGAAACAATGATTGTTGAAATGAGTGCCGTTTGATATTGCCGAAATTTACAACGATATCCCGGGGCGGTAGAAAACACCAATCGACCTGTGGCTTTGAGATGGTTTGTGTACACTGGATACATAGTGCAACAAGTCCCATATTGTTGACGGAAAAACAGCAGAAGATAAATTTATGCCGTCCGATGGACAACCCTCAGTATTAAGCAATGATTGTTGCAGTGACTACAGTTTCAAATTTTCAAAATTACAACGATTTAATAGGTGTTATGGTCGAAAACACACATCGACCTGTGGCGTTTGAGATGAACATGCGTTGGCCGTTGAGGGCGCTGTGTTATTTTTTCTTCAGCTTGCAATACCTGCAAACAGAATAATTTCTATAGTATCATATCAGCAGCTGATATCGTAATATGTTATTATTACAAATGTACATGCAGTTCATCAGTTTGTGTAAAAGTAACAAGAAGTTACCAACTATTAGCAAGCCACTATTATTAGGTAATTTATCTTGATTTAGAAGCGAAAGCACTCAATTGATGAACTCGTGGAACTACATAGGCAAGACCATACATCTGGAAGGGCACTCATTCTTCTTTCCAAGGTATGACGCCTTCATGATGTTTCCTATTTCTCTAACGATAGACTGATCGTCTAATTAAAATTGATTCAATATCCTCATTTTGTAGAAAAACGTTATAAAATACCAATACATGTAAGCAAAATTACGATTGAAGTAAGGGGGTTTGTTTTTGTTTTCCCGCTTGTCAATCTGCATGCCATATGAAAGGAACAATCTGGAAATGACTCACTTCTATACCGTGAAACGCTCAAAAACTGTTTTTGAATTTTCGGTGGGCATGTCATGATTATGGGCGTGGCCAGGATTTTTTTCTAGAGGTGGGGGGGGGGGGGGGGGGGGGGGGCAAAGCACTCAACCAAAAGCAGCAAAGGGAGAAATCACTGGCCGTGGAAAAATCGAAAGAGGAGGTGGGTGCTGGACATCACTCGATGCTTTGTTCAAGACCGCGATACCTATAGGCCTATTGTAGCCACATTTAGGCCCCTTTCAGCAGGTTTCGAGTGTTTTAAATATACATTCAATTGAGTACTACATTGATTTCGACCCGTCTTTTCTATATTTAAATTTTATATATTTATTTCTCCCATTTTCGTATTCTTCAAAAGTGCGAGTTCAATAACCAGAATGTTCTAGAGTTTGACATATTTATATTGTAGAGCACACAAACCATCTCAACGTCACAGAGCGAATTGGGATTTCTACCGCCCCCCGTCCCGTCGTTGTAAATTTGGGCAATTTCAAACCGCACTCACTTCAACAATCATTGTTTCATACTGAGGTTCGTCCATCAGAAAGCAGAAATTAATTTGATACTTTTTCCGATCGACTAAAGGCTCACTGCGCTTTGTGCCCTGTTCAGAAACCATCTCAAACGCCACAGGTCGATTTTTATAATGGGCACTAATTGAGACCTCGTCGTTGATATTTTTGTCAATAAATCACGGATAATATCAGGAGCCATGACAGTCTGGGAACTTTGTGCTCTATTACAATGTAGCTTTTGGTCAGTTGAGATAGTTTCCCAAAATGCAACGATATATTACAGACACTGGAAACGCAACTCTTATAGAAAGTATCATCTCAAACGCTACAGGTCAATTCGCAAAATTCGGAGGTTGACGCCATGTTTAAATTAAAAATATATGAAAAAGCTGGTTTTCATTAAACGACAGGCACGGTAATCACTCTGACAGAAAAATGTTGTAATAAGTTGCAAATTTAGTGGCTATTTCAATTTATCCAAACCCGCTACACTAGGCGTTTTCAATCTGTGCCATTTATTATACACAGCGCCCTCAATGGCCAAGCGCATCTACGTATAATGTCCATCTCAAACGCCACAGGTCGATGTGTGTTTTCGATCATAACACCTATTATATCCTTCAATTTTGTAATTTTGAAAATTTGAAACTGTAGTCACTGTAACAATCATTGTTTAATACTGAGGTTTGTCCATCAGAGGGCATACATTTATCTTCTGCTGTTTTTCCGCCAAAAATATGGGATTCGTTGCATGTACATATATCTATATTCGCAAAATTCGCTTGACGCCATGTTTAAATGAAAAAAGTATAAAATGGCTGGTTTTCATTAAACGGTATGCACGATGAATCACTCTGACAGGAAATGTTGAAATAAGTTGCAAATTTAGTGACTATTATCCGAACCCAGCGCCCTCAACGGCCAAGCGCATCTGTGTATAATGTCCATCTTAAACGCGACAGGTCGATGTACGGTTTTTGACCGTCACACCTATTATATCGTAGTAATTTTGAAAAGTCGAAACTGTAGTCACTGCAACAATCATTGATTACGACTGAGGGTTGTCCATCGGACGGCAGAATTTATATTCTGCTGTTTTTCCGTCAAAAAATGTGACTCGTTGCACTATGTAGGCATGCATCTACGGGTCACAAACCATCTTAAACGCCACAGGTCGATTTGTGTTTTCTCCCGCCCCACATATGATATCGTTGTAAATTTGGGCAATAAACTGCACTGATGGAAACAATCATTGATTCATACTGAGGTTCGTCCATCAGAAGGCAGAAATTTATATTCTACTGTTTTTCCGTAAAAAATGTGACTCGTTGTACTTTGTTAACGGTTCGTTTTACCCGGCTATAACTAAAGGTGTTAACTTTGCTGTTTATATTTTTAGTCGAAGATAAAATTATTTACTGTATTTTTAAAAGTATTTTTTTGTTTACATACTAAGCATGTTTAGCGTGTTGACGGATGCAGTGGCGTAGCCAAGAGGGGGGGGGGGGGGGCAAGGGGGGGGGGCAACTGTCCCCCTGTGGAAACTCTTGCCCCACCTCTGGAAAATTGGGATCTATCATCTTGTGTACACAAACCATCTGAAACGCCACAGGTCGGATTTGTGTTTTCTACCGCTACTACACCGATTATGTTGTTGGAAATTTCAAACAGTATTCCCCGCCACCATCTTTTTTTCATCATACTGATGAGTATCCATCTGACGGCAGAAATTAACTTTGCTGGGTTATTTTTTACCCGGCTATAACTATTAAGTAGTTAACGGAATTACTTAACTTTGCTGTTTTTATTATTATTCGAAGATAACATTATTTACTGTATTATTTTTAGTATTTCTTTTTTACATACTGAGCATGTTTAGCGTGTTGACGGATGCATTGGCGTAGCCAAGGGGGGGGGGGGGGGCAAGGGGGGTGGGGGCAACTGTCCCCCCTGTGGGAACTCTTGCCCTCCTCTGGAAAATTAGGATATTTTTTTTTTTTTGGGGGGGGGGGGGTGTCGCCATCTGTAGTGTGTAGATATGCGTTACTATAGCGTGGACCTATTTAACAAAGTCGAAATCCCCCCTTGAAAATAGCCATGCCCCCCGTTTGCCCCCCCCCCCCCCTAGGAAGAGCCTGGCTACGCCACTTGACGGATGGTATTTAGCCATTGAACATTGATATTTAGGAATTGGACAAGTAATGTTCAGCTTCTAAACATGTTTAAAAACTGATAGCAAGATTGTTAATTGCTAAACACATTTTTTTTAGAGTGTGTTATGTTCCACACGCATTCTAAGTGCACACATACATCCTTTGTACCGGGCCCTATATCATTGGATGTGTGAAGCCCTGTCACGTTGTCCCCCCCCCCCCCCCTCCCCCCTTCGTCCTGCCTCCGCTCCCAATGTTGCCAAGAAATTGCCAGCGTTAGCTGTACAAAAAAGCAAATTACATTTGCGTAACAATTTACGATAAATTATTAATTCTCATGCATCATTCTTGTATAATTTGATAACAATCACTTTCAAAACACTTTTTCAAATTTAATTATACGCGCGACATGGGAAATGCCCTCTACATGTACATACTTGAGATCCTAATTAATATATCACTCAATTTGTATTTGGGTTCAGTAACAATTCGGTGAAAATTACAGGGTAAAATGATGTATGAATGACAATGCTCGAAGCACTTTTGCAAGTTTAACACTACCCGCGAAAACAAGAGCGCCCTCCAGGGATATAGAATCTAGACTTGTTCGGATCCTTCTGTTCGACCTGTGGCGTAATGCGTTTGAGAAATATCTGGGCATCAGACGATAAAATTATCCATTTTTTTTACAGCGCCACCAAGTAATTTTGAGCGTGACCCAAATGATGAAAATTTTAGAATTACTCAAATTAATCAAAACAGTACTTCAAATAGTAGAGAAAGATCCATATTTGACTATACTAAATTTTTTTTTTTTTTTTAGGCACACCGTGTCGTCGAAATTGCACGCGCGTTTTTACAGCGTGAGGGACGGACAAAAGGAACCTCCAATAAAATTAAGTTTTGAATGTGAAAAGTTAATAATGCACCCTTTACTTGTTTCACATAATGAAAGTAAACCTCAGGGGGAGACTCAATATTTGACAACATTCTCATTCAATGTCACTTTATACGTAGGGGGGTCGTGAAATTAAAAAGTGGTAATTTTGTCCGTCCCTCACGGATCAAATACAACTTTTTTTCTCCAAGTTACTCAACTTATTTTGTTTAAAGAAGTACCCTATAGAAAGACTAAGTCGGCTATCCAGAAATAAATATCAAAAGTCACTGAAACCTTGTGGGTCCTACTTATTTCACTTTGAAAAAGTGAAGGACGGATATGTCCGTCCCTCACGTGGCATAAAACGGGTCAAACATCTCAAATAGACACTTTTTCCTTTTTTTTTGCCCAATTACTTAAATGTCAAGGATTATATTCCAATTTGAATTTCATAAATATTATTGATTTTATTACTTAGTCTCATTTCATGAAGTGTTGCTATTCATATTTCATAATTACTGAGAATTAGTTCATAAAACGAAAACAATCTTCGTTCGAACGAAAACAATCTTCGTTCGAACGAAAACAATCTTCGTTCGAACGAAAACAATCTTCGTTCCAACGAACAAAATCTTCGTTCCAACGAAACAAATCTTCGTTCGAACGAAAACAATCTTCGTTCGAACGAAAACAATCTTCGTTCGAATGAAAACAATCTTCGTTCGAATGAAAACAATCTTCGTTCGAATGAAAACAATCTACGTATGGAAGGGCATTGCCTGCGGCGGTCTTACACAGCGCCCGGACATATGCTGCACACAAGTTCTATTTCCCCAGGAAATTAATGTATTTTTTGCGGTAAGTTTTGTACCAGTAATGTATGAAGCTTTCCCAAAGTCTAGAGTCACTGTAAGATTTTTTAAAGGTTATTGTGTGTTTGTACGTGAGTATGCCTACCTATTCCTTGTGCATTTTTGTAGGCTTTCGCTTTTTTTCGTAGGCCCCGAATTATTTGGTAGGCCCTCGGCACAGTGTTTTCTGTGCCTATAACTGGATAATCCGGTGCTTGGGTGGGGGGGGGGGGGGGGGGGGGGGGGGAGTGTTAGTTGTATGTTTTCCCAAAATGATTCCCGAGCAATGGAAATTAGGTCAGGTCTCCCCCCCCCAAACACATCGCCCCCCCCCCCCCCCCCCCCCCCCCAACAAAATTCAATTACAAAAGGGAGGTCCAGACCCCCTGGACCCTCCCCCTGTGCCCCCATGTTTTCCCAACGAACCAAACTCTTCTCTTGGTGTTGCATGGCTGCACAACTAAAATTAACTGGGCAAAATAACGAACAAAGTATTTGGCATGGTGTCAAACCCCCGAGGGAGCATACCACTGCCCCATAGATCAGCTGGTTTAGCACCTGCCCAGAGTGTCAGAAGTCCTGAGTTTTGATCAACAATGTTTTGTTTCATTTGAATGGTGATTACGCACCAAATACATATACAGTCATACCTCGTTTAATACGAGGTCCTTGGGACTTTGGAGATTACCTTGTTATAACAGGAACCTCGTATTATCATGAATGAAAACAGTAAGGAAATGGGATCTAAAAATATCCTTGTTAAAACATTCTGCTGATATTAACAGTGCCCTTATTATAGGTTCGACTGTACTGAGTTCGTTATTTGGCCAGTTGCGCACCAACGCAACACCGAGAAAAGAACTGGGTTCCTGTAAAAACCTGAGGGAGTTCACCACTGTGCTTCGATAGCTCAGCTCTGATGCCTGGTGTGTCTCGGGTTAGAATCCCGATGATGAACATCCCATGTTTGGTTTGATAGTGATTGGGCAACACAATCTTTCTTTCTTGCAAAGTATGGTCCTAAGAGGGTCCTGTTATTACACAAAACCTTTGGCCAAAATGCTCTTGATTTGCATGTTTCACGTTTATCTAGTCTCGGGCATTTTTCAAAAACTAGGATCTACTTCTCACCAGTTGGATGTGCTGGGGACGAAAAAGGCCATGGGTACTGTAAAATTAAATAGGAATGTCAATTTGCAAAAGTTATAGGCTTTCAAATAAATACCAATTAGAAACTCACGAGAAGTCACTGAAAACCAATGATTTCATTCATGGGCGGAGATCCCGGGGGGGATGGGGGGGATATATCCCCCCCACTTTTTGACCTGGGGGGGATGACCAATGTAATCATCCTCCCACTTTTTAAGGGTAGGCGTACTAACTTGCGCAGAGTCTGTAACTTGCCAATACATGTATTTTTGTTTCGCTATACACGTGATGACTTTCCATTGTTCCCTATATATAACCCATCCCCATAGACTAAGCACTAGTTTGCCTGTCCTCACTTTTTCCGGAACAAAGAAATAAATGTGAGGACAGTATTGTTCCCTTTGTTATACCCTCTTTTCTGTCCTCACGTGTAATGCGATACCATGACACCTTGACAGGCCAGCACCACGCAGCCCAGCAAGTGCGAGTGTCGTTCGTTTACTTTCCCTGCATTGAGTTTAAACACACTGTGGGTAAGAGCTCGGTATGTACAGGCGCGGATCCAGGGGGGATGGCCGCGGGGGCACGTGCCCCCCCCCCCCCCGGGTAAATTGAGTCCAAAAAAAGAGGAGAAAAGAAGAGAAAAAAAGAAGAGGGAAAAAAAGAGGGGGAGGTGAGAGAAAAGGAGGGGAGGAGGAGGGCAACCTCCTTAAAAAGAATACCGCCGCCAATATTATACATCGGCTGTGTCTACTTTTTGGCATAAAACTACTGAAAAATGCAATAAGAAAAAAGAAGGTTATCAATCATGCCATGGAACTGAATCCTTCTTTTAAGAGAAAACCGGAGTATTTCCCGGATCCCTGGGATTTCAACTCTGTCCATCGATCCCCCTTCAATCCTCCTTGCCGGGTTCGATCCCCTTTTAATCCCTTTGCCGGATCTAGTGTAAACGCGGTGCATTTCAACATATAATCCCCTTGGGGAGTTTATTACAGGTTAAATGGCCCCAACCAGCCGGAAACAATGGATCACTTGACTGAATGACATACTAAATGTGCCTAAATCCTCTTTTATGTCTTGCAGCCGATCTGCCGATGGTTTTAATCAAGCCCTTTTCTTGAAAACTTCAACTGAACTGAATTAAAACCAAGACAAATTCCGGATAAATTGAAAATGAAGGGGGAAAACTGCAAATTAGACGCCAAAAAACTTAGATTTTTGTAGTGATGCATGACATGGCAAAAAAATTGCCAAAACATAATGGCTAACATAATGATATATATATATATATAATGTAATCTTAACAACTTTTTTTTTTTAAAGTCGGGTGATAGTGGTCAGGAATCGCCTCAGATTGCACCACGGAGCATCCAGAATCAAAAATTTCTGGGGCCCTTAAGCGGGCCCCGTCCCCCACGCCGTAAGGGCTTCGCGCTCGCATTTATCCGTTTTGGGTGTGCCCCCGTCTAGATTTTTGTAGTCATGACATGGCTTAAATAATCACTAGAAAATAATGGCAAAAATCATGATATACATGTATATATTCTCCATAAAATAGTCACAACTTTTGTTTAAAAAAGTCAGGTGAAAGTAGCCAGGAATCGCCTCAGATTGCACCACTGGGGCATCCACACTCCAAACATTTTCCGGGCCCTTAAGCGGGCCCCGGACCCCACGCCGTAAGAGCTTCGCGCTCGCATTTATCCGTTTTGGTTTGCCCCGTCTAGATTTTTGTAGTCATGACATGGCTAAAATAATGGCAAAAAAATAATGCCTAAAATCATGATATATAGAGTCTCCATAAAATCGTCACAACTTTTGTTTTAAAAAAAGTCAGGTGAAAGTGGCCAGGAATCGCCTCAGATTGCACCACGGAGCTCGGAACACGCGCTCGCATTTGTCCGTTTTGGGTGTGCCCCCCGTCTACAAAATTCCTCGATCCGCGCCTGATGTCGGAAGGTAGATTGGTTGGTGGGGAGACAGTTTATGCCTCACGACAAGCACAGTAAGGTGGGGAATAGTCGGTCTTTGCCACATTAGAACGCGGAAGTTCAGATCCCAACAAAGATGATGGCCTTTTATTTTATTGTTTTCACTCATCAACTAACACACCCAACAAAGGCAATAGAAAGTTGCAACGGCAAACGGATTTTGTTATGCGCCAACAGACGGTATGAACGCACGTGCGGCGCATGTAATACAAATGTAATTAAAATACCGATAGCAGACTTTAACTGACATTGGAATCGGCGCGAACTCACACACAAACGTTTGTGCACCTGCAAAAACGTGTTTGGGAACTTTTGTTAGAGCCTGAGTTTTGCATATCTGGCATTCCGGTTATAATGTCGTCAAGTATACATCATTGTCCACCATATGTTTTCATAGTTTTTGTGAAGTGTAGACCAAATCACATTCTAATCATGCCTTACCAAAATGCATCTAGGCATTATTTTGAAATAATTATAATTAATGCATAGGCATTATTTGTGTTGCTAGGTGACCAGAGCTCCATACAATGTGCAAAGAGACGCTTACGCTTCCAAATACATTGGATGAGAAATTTGAGTTTTGAAGATCTTTTGTATTTTGTAATGCTTGAAGGTGTCAATTATTGTCATTTATTGCAATTCAAGCTCAAGAAAAGGTTAAATTTTGACACAATTTTGCACCTAAAATTGTGTAAACCCCAGGGGCTCCAGGGGGCTTTACCTCAACCCCTAGCAAGGGCTTTGCGCCTGCAACCCACCAGGGGGCCCTTAAGGCGGTCCCTTGGACCCCGTGCCGTGTCGCGCTCCACACAAGGATGGCCTTTCAAAAATCATCCCCCCCACATGTAACAAGAAATCTCCGCGCATGATTTCATTATTTGCTTATATGACCGTTTCTATTTATTTGCGAGTCTGTCAGGCTCATGCATCAGTAGGAAAGCGCAAACGTACATGGTTTAAGCCATATTAGATATAGGCTAATTGTTGACAACATCTAATTGTCGGGACAAGTTACATAAGTGCATGCTTCTTAATCCATAGGCCTATCTTGGTGGACGGTCTTGTTTATCTCATTAGAAAGCCAGTTGTAGTCACCTGGCACTGATCTCCAGATGAGTTTTGAACTTTCAAATAATGTAGAGTTGTGTCACCTTTATCAGTTTCTATATCTTTGCAGATATGCGGCGCACATTAAAAACTATTGTTTTCCTTGTATGCATTTACAATTATTTCGCGGATGGAAGTAGGATGGCAATTGCTCCCCTGTGAAGATGAATTGGACCAACAGTGTAACGTTTGTCATAATTAATTGGTCAGAAAAATATGTGATGCCCTTCTCAATGTCCGATACAAATCTAGCGCCTCATCAGTACTGGTTGGGTAGTCCAAGTCGTTTTCATTCATGATACGTGAACACATTTCAAACACATCTGCATCACATGGCAAAGGCTGTCGAAATGTGCACTCCTGCTTGCAGAGTTCCATGTCTTCATCTGAAACGTGGCAGATGTAGTCATGGGTGCCATATAGACCAGGCAGTGAATACAGTATCAAAGGACGTCCACTGGGGCTTCTTGAATTGTGCACCCGTCGAATCCGATGACCGTTCCACGTCTCCATAATAGAATCCAGATCCCTCTGCATCAAAAATGGATGAGAAACGACTTTACAGTATTATAGTGGCCCAAACACTTCAAGATTGTATACAATTTAACTTGGAGTGACCATTCCATTTTTTGTATCCGTTTTACTTTTTCAGTTTGCATGATTGTATTGGTCCTACGTCCCATTGGTCCTACGTCCCATTGGTCCTACGTCCCATTGGTCCTACGTCCCATTGGTCCTACGTCCCATTGGTCCTACGTCCCATTACGTCCCATTGGTCCTACGTCCCATTGGTCCTACGTCCCATTGGTCCTACGTCCCATTGGTCCTACGTCCCATTGGTCCTACGTCCCATTGGTCCTACGTCCCATTCCCAGTAAAAAAATAAACAAAAACACATAGCAGTCACTGTTAACAACTTATATTCTTATAGGGAAGGATGGCTCAGTTGGTAGAGCGCCGGTACGGTAACCCGGAGGTTGCAGGTTCGAATCCCGCTCCTGTCAGTTTCTTTGTTCACTTTGAAAACTTGTATTTGTCTTCACAAACGCAATGGGAATATTCTGAAATCATATTCGGAACCCCTTACTGTCTCTTGGAATATCATTTATTTATTGATTTATTGATTTATTGATTATTATTGTTTCAAATGGAAAACACGAAACTTATTTGAAATTTCAGTTCATCGGACCAATGGGACGTAGGACCAATGGGGCGTCCCCGTATACAGGCACTGACCTGTATATGTACAATGGACTGGCTGAGGAACTCGCCAAATGAAGCAGCCGTCCGCCATCTCACTAACAGGCAAGACATTGCCTCGCCCAGACATGGTTATACTAATTTCAATTCAGTACATGTGGTAAGTGGAATACAACTGATTGTATGGACCGGGGACCAGTCTTGGCAAAGCATTGTCTTGAGGGCTGACGCGATCCTTAAGTCTCGCACTGGCCATAGGGCCTATGCCGTTTTGCAGCCTGTCCATTGTATGTACATGTAGGTCAGCGGTTCTTGGTTCGAGGCTTGGGCAAATTTGAATGATCCGCTTGTATTTCCAAATGGGCGTAGTTTTAAATATAATTGCGGAATGTTCCCGATCGCGTGCTTGAGTGCTCTCTTTATATAATTGAACGATGATCTAAAACTGCATTAAAATTCGCACAAAAACTAATGTATCTGAAACAAATTTGGGTGGTTATTTGTTTACATTAAACAAAAACCACAATACTCACACAAACAAATGCGTCCGTTTCTGAAACTTACGGCAAAAGCAATCACGTATGTACTCTGAGTTTAAAGTGTACATTGTCTTTCAGTGTTCATTTATATTTCAACATCCACCCATAGTACGTTCCAGAGCAGTTTATGAAGGCGCCTATATGAAACATTTGACAAAGCCACAGGCAGGACGTCAGGTTTCATACATGTCACCTTTTACTCCACATCTTCCCGTCGCGGTAGGTATTTCAATTAAAAGAGATAAAAAGTAGAGATACATTTGGAACCACGCCCCAGCCTACAGGCATGCACGGATCAGATAATGCAAGCGAAGGGTGTGTGTGTGCTCGTTCGTTCGTTTGTTTGTTCGTTTATTACCTTGAGCCCCTACTCTCACGCCCCCAGTCCCAAAGGCCTACGGGAATGCACGGATAAGACATAAATGTCGCCTGCTCACCTGCACAAGGTGCATGAAGCAATATTGCAACAGACCAACATCAAAGAATCCCCCGTCAGAATCCCCCGCAGCTTCAACGTCACGGAAGAGACAAATCCAGAAGTCAGTGCACTCCCTGCGCAGAAATTTCCACAGATACTCTATTCGTTGGTTAGTACTGGGACCCTCTTTATAGCTCTTTTCACCTGCCCCGTTGTCATTGTCATTGCGCCGAAGATACCTTTGGAACTGACGAACACATACATTCTCAGTTCCAAGGTCACCTCGTATCACCAAAGGGCATCCACCCAGTGATGAGATGGCTTCCATGAAGTAACTGCCAATTACTCTCGGATCGCTACTTGTGATGTAACAGTTCAGCCAGACAATATACCTGGCGAACCCATCAACACATCCATTTTTGCAAAATCCAAAACGTTTGTCATATGAATCAAAATGCCATAACAAATTCGGACCTCTGGAAATGTACGATCGTCGAAGGAGGCGCCGCCCTTTTCTTTGCTGTGTTCCCTTTGGATCCAGCATGCGGAGAATGATGCGGACTTCTTCCTGTGTACTTTTCAGTCCGCTGACTTGACACTTCTGTGCCATCCAGCGATAGCCATGTTGCTTACCTGACTCATTTAAATGGTGCTCGACAAAGCTAATGACGTCAGCGATGTTGCTGTAATTATTTCGCCGTGACAGTCCCATACCCATCAAAATACGCTTTAAGTGTCTTTCACTTATTACAGTTTGATGATACTGTGCCAATGCACGAAGGATATCTGAATATATAAGTCCCATTTCAAAGTAAACCTTGATTATGACATTTCTCTCAGCTGCATCCATTGGAGGCCACAGTATTCAGGAAGATACCAAACCACGATTCTGCTCTGAAATAGACACAAGACAAGGCGGGTGTAATTTCGAAATTCCAACTTTGCATGCACTGAAAAATCATGGGGGTTAAATTTACCCATGTGAAAACTGCAACTACCCAAAATTTGGGTAAACAAACTCTCATCCGGTTGTGTTCAAATAGATTTACCCAAATTTTTCAGTGTGCAGTTTATGTAATTATCCCGGCTAGGGATGCATAGGATATCAACAACCCGTACCTTAGTTACCCGTACCTTTGTTTAGAAGGCTAAACTAAACAATAAATTTCGTACTTGTATCTGGATCTTGAACAGAAGCTCTTGGAGACACCGATTAAAATGATTTCCTAAATCCTATGGACGAAAACTACAATTTACCTACCATTTCTGTTAAGCAGCACCATGAAATTAGGCCCTGGCTTATGACCAGAAAAGGCCGAGTTATACTTTCGGGGCGTTAAAACTCACAGCCTAGTTCAATTTGTGGACGACGCCGGCCATATAGCCCAGCTTAGACTTCTTACCGCATATTGCAATGAAGACGACGTCCAACCTGGGCAAGGGGTGGGTGGCCACTGAGATCCCTGAATTGAAATTGTAAAATTTAAAGACCGATAAATAATTTGGGCGGGAAAATTTCTCCAACTTGTTGGATAAAGTCTTACCTGTAGGCTTTGGATCTGGAGACGTAGGTAACTGCTGTGCCAGTGCAGCGTCGTCAGCAATGGCGTCTGTCTATGCAGGCACGTGCGCGCGGACTAATTATCTAGATTTTTTTCGTTCGAACGAAGATTTTTTTTCGTTCGAACGAAGATTTTTTACCTATGCCCCTTTAAAAGCTCCGTAAGAATGTGTGTTAACACCATTAGCAAGTAAATATATAGGTTCAATTCAGTTTCCATCTGTGATATTCACCAGGGAAAGGCATATGTCTATTGATTTCCGTCCCTCACGTGAGGGATCACGCTCTATTTTTTGTGGGGGGGGGGGGGGGGGGGGGGAGGAGTTGGACAGCTTTGCAGTAAATTTAGTGTTTATAGTTCTCAATAAAGAGGCAGAGACGTGATATTTACAGTCTCATTTGTTCATACTATTTACCGAGTCAATTCATATTTACAATTCTTTTGGAAAAGTTAATTTTGAAACTATCAGCACAAAAATTGCACCCGTGAAGCTAATGAAATAAATGGGTTAGTCTGTCTTTATTCTCTTAATCCCTTAGGATAAAACATACATGTGGTGAAAGATGGCTGCCTTCAATTGAAGAAAAAAGAGGAAAAAGAGCTGCAAAGGTGTGGAAAACGTTCTGGTAAAATTACTGAAAGTTTCCATTGAAAATTCAGGCAAATTAAAACGGGAAAATTTGGAGGGTTTGGTAAACATCATGGGCGGCGATCCCAGGGGGGACATGTCCCCCCCAATATTTTTTGGGGTGGGGACGGGTATGGCAGTGTCCCCCCCCCCCCCCCCCCAATAATTTCCCCATGGTCATATACATTTTATGGGTAATTGGCTTTTACATGCACCAGAATGCACAAAGATCAGCACAGATTTTCAAAAATGTCTCAGTATACACAAGAGACACCGAGTACAAAACGATTAACAATTACTGTTGGTTCTACGCTTTTTCCTCCGTCCCCCCAACCTTGACGAGAAATCTCCACCGCTGGTAAACATTCTCCCTTTTTTGTAAATTTATTGCATTTTAGAGGATATATAATAGAGATTTTTAAATTTCCTGAAATAGTAGATAAATCCCCCAAGTTCCTACGGAAATGTAACGTTTTGAAAATCTAAACAATTCTGCATCGGGGGGGGGGGGGGGGGGGGGGGGGGGGGGGGTAAAACATTCTCCCCAGAAGGCATTTTGCATTTTTCTTCTGTAAACTAAAATTGCTAACACCACAACTGGTACTACTTCCTAGCTTTTAATGTTTTTCACGGGTGAAAACAATGTAAGCCCTATTTGTTAAAAAAATATGCATATCTGTCCTCCCAAACCAAAACCTGATTTCATTACTACCAACAATAGCTGCAACAATAAATAAACAGATTCAAAGATCGAAAAGCGCCCGACTTAAAAGTAACCATTTTTAGTGAACTCGATTTTTTTTTTTTTTACATTTAAAAAATACTTTTTTAGACAATTTTTTGGGGAACACTTTGAAATATTTTAATAACTAGCTGAATAAAGGGAACAACCCCCCCCCCCCCCCCCCCCCTCCCTCCTGACAGGCACTTAATTTAAAAACATTTTTTGCTGAACTCCGTAACAAAGACAACAAAGTGAACACTGGAATTTTAGCCCTCATACAGGATTGGTTTAATTTCACATTGAAATAATAACGTCAAACTGCCCACTAATAAGACAAAGTCCCAACCGTTAAATCTTTGGTCAAGCCGTTTCCACAGAGCCAATGACACCTTAATAGAATTTCAATTACATCCACACCCGTCACTATATATAGCAGCAGCATTCTGTGAACGTTGTCTTCTATCAGCATTTCCACCTATGTTAACTTTAAAGCCTACTTGCCTAAATTTGCATGGCAACTATATAACGTCTTATTATTTCACAATTTGACAAAAGTGGTTTGACTTCGGCCCAAGAGCTCAGAACTACATCCATTTTAAAGAAGAGTCAATTGCACCGACACGTTTACTGATAAAGATTATATTTAAGTTTACTAGCTTTGGGTTAAAAATAACTCAATGGTCGCCAAGAATCAAGCTTTTAATGTACAGTCTTTGATGAATACTTCAATGACATGGATACTTCGTTCTTTTACGTACAATGTCAGTTATTTTAAGACTCGACATCATGGTGAACTTGGACAGCAAAAACACCTTTTTGTGTCTTTTGGATAGTTCTTTGGGGAACAGCTACACTGGCTTGGGGAAACCCAAGCAATCTTGATAATCTCAATGAGTCCTGCAACAAGTTAAATTATGCCTGTCTGAGGATTTTGACATTTCACTTTATACTTTCCCCTTGGAGTACCGTCAAACGATGCAACTTTCTGCAAGAGCATCAACAATACTTCACACATAATATCTACACATGTTGTTAACGTATAACCCATAACCCATTACATATTTAACTAGCTCCAGCCCACTGCTGTTCGGTTCAAGTTTATTCAGTATAAATCCATTCTCTACATTTGTCTAAGATGACTACAAGAAAAGCACTACGATGGACACTGGACACATTTGGCACAATGGAATGTGTTGTTCTGGGAATTTTGAAACACACCCAAATCCATACAAATACTCCATTCAATTTACATGTATATGTTTGAGTTCTGAATCTTACTTTTTGCTGCAAATACGCATTTTGCTTCTGATTAAAAGGAGGTATGACAATCCACAAATTAAAACTGTCAAGAAAAATTCAAAGTTCACCATCAATACCACATTCATGTAGAAATGTACATTTACTTATTGCCATATTGCTCCAAAATCTGCTCAATATCAAAATAAATTTTTGTTTGGCAATTTTACTACGAGGTTCGTTTAACTGGAACTTGTATTTCTTTCACTTTGGGGTATTTTTAGGGCAGTATTTTTCCCAACCCTGCGAGGGTAGTATTGGCCGATTCATAAATATAACAATCTGAATGAAGATAGATATAAAATCAAAACCATCACACAAAATCAGCAACTATTCTGATATTGATATTAGTCTACTGCTGGCAATTTGTAAATGTGTCAAGGAAACTTAAAAACTAGTTCATACATGCCAAAACCAAAAAGGAAAAAAAAAAAAAAAAAATAGGTATAAAACCAAACCACGACAACTGCAACACCGTAGCGATACCTTTTTAGCCTTTCAATTCCCTAAAAAAAAAAAAAAAATGACCGTATCAAATTATTGCTGTGTGCTATTCAGTTCTTGGTCTGGTGCTCGGCACCACACCAGTCAGCTCATGGGAAAACCTAGTGTACTGGAAGGAACTTGAGTTTCATTAGAAAGCATACTCGTGAGAGTGAACTTTCACAAAGTTTATGTTTGTTCTCGCAAAACCTGTTATTCCAGTACAATGGTATCCCGTATGATACACCATTAGTACACGTGCAAATACCTCAAAACAATTCTCCGATAGTAGATTAGCTAGTGTGAGATTCTTTTATGTACCAACATACCGAATATAGCATGGAACGCAAAAAAAGTCATTCCACAAACAAATCTTTGGTTTTGATCCAACCTGCGTCTGCAATTTTCGAACCAGCACTGCAGCAGTTGAAACTTTCTTGCCAAATGTGTCATATCTGCCTGCGAACCAGTATTCCAAACTTTTTTGTCTTACCGTACTTTTTTCAATTTTTATCAAAACTGCAATTTGCAGCAATTACCAATGGTGTACCGCTGTTCAACTGTTTAAAAAATACTGAATAAAAACAATCAAACTTGCTTATAGTGGCCGCTCGCCGGAACAGGCCACAGCAGACAGGTGGGAAACTGTCCATAATTGAAACTCATGCATTTTGACATCGGCCTTTTTATGCAGGTGGCCACTATAGGCAGGTTGCCTTACAGATGTAGCATGCAAGTACTACAATATACTGAAACCTACAACTGAATGACACGTCTATCTGACCAATGTCTATAGCTAGATTGTCATCTACCTGGATCATATTGCATTTGATACACGTAGGGTACACGAGTTAGGGAGTAATAACACCGTAACTCAAAAATACACGGGTATGGTAATCCAACAAAATAATAGAAAAACACGTACGGTAAGGTCCATTCACCACAACCTTACCGCTTCAAGTATTGCTCTAGGTTTTCTTCACAAATCAACAGAATGGATGGAATTCTATTGCCACTACAGTAACTATCACAAAGAGAAGCGTGGACTTCAATAGCAATAGCAGAACAACTTTTTTTCTAGATGCAAACAAATTGTCAAAATGCCATAATTTACCCATAATCACGAAGATTGCTTTCTCTTACGTTTTGTATCCCTTCTTTCATTTGCTTCCAAGAAGGTGCATCCTGTGCACACTGGGAAGTTTCTCCGACTTGATCAATTCTGAATAAACACTGACCACAAATTATTTCACGAGACAACAAAGTGTCCAAAAGGAGACCTTTTTAAAAATTACAATAAAGCCGTTCTGCAAGCCCCCTTTCTCCAACATTTCTGAGGAAAAACCATGACAATACCCGAGTATCTCAGTTAATCACTCTGAAATATTCTTGAAGATATTTAGGATGTTGCAGAACATGCTCCTTTTGGAATAAAAACAAATTTTCGTGAATAGTTCACAAAAATGTTGTAAGCCGAGTTCCAATAACCATTAGATACACTCAAAATTAAAAGTGTACATGTATGCTGAACACATGTGTTTAGCCGCGTCGCATCGCAGACCACACTGGCCACGATAACGATAACGAAAACGAAAACGATGTGAATAAACGCTCTCTATTGGTGGGTGGAACGCGCGCGTATTACCGCGCGTTCCATCCACCAATAGAGAGCGTTTATTCACATCGTTTTCGTTTTCGTTATCGTTTATCGTGGCCAGTGTGACCGGCCCTTTAGCCCTGTTCTTCTTGTGCTAATTCAGTCACGTGACAGTTTTCCTTGACGAAACTCTCACACACGCAAAGTCTATTATGAGACCGCAGGCTGTACTGTGCATGTGTCTATGACGAAACTGTCACACACGCAAGTCACCAACGACGCGGCTCCTGCACGAATTCGTGCTTGTTTCTTCTAAATTGATACTTCTGTTTTTAAGGTGTAAAATGAGAACGCATTTCAATAGAAGCAACATTTACTACCCGAAGTGTTAAGCTTTAAAGTTACACTTAAACAATGAAGTCAATTTAAAGCTAAATTGAATAAACTTGTAATTTCCCATGCACTACGTTCTACAGCACTTGTAAACAAGTTTTCCAAAATACTGAATGCTGAAACGGAAAAACATCCCAAACCCTTAGATGTATATAAGACAGTACTCAAACATATACATGTACTTGCCCTTATCACAATATCACAAGAACCCCAGCTTTTTTAATAGTACCAATCTTCAATTAAAATACCTCATACCGTATTACTTTTAGATCTAACCACTAGATATTACCCATAATTAAAGGCACGGCTTTATGTACAGTAATTAAAGCATGGATACGGGCATTTTGCTTCGGAGCTGTTTAAGCACAAAAAATTGCTTACGCATAAAAACCTTGCTTAGTAAAATCAGGTTTACAGCCAAAACTCCATCTGATTATCATGCTAAGCAAACAGCTATAAGTACCAGTCACAAGCAATATACATCACGGGGAGTTTTGGCTGGTAACCTGCTTTTATTAAGCTTTTTATTAAGTTGTTTGTGCTTAAGCGGCTCTATGAAATTGGCCCCCAGCTCCCGGAGGCCAGAACAAGATTGGTTGGCTTTTAATCTGGGACAATGCCACAGAGTTGCGGAGCACAAAGTATCACTAAGCCAAAAACAATCCGCTGCTTAGCATAAACAGCCAAAATGCTGGTCATGTGCACATTTGTGACGGCTTCTCGGCTAGTTCAGCTTAACAAGCATATTTGCTGAGCAATTTTTTTTCTGCTTAGTGACTATGAAGTTGGGCCAAATGGTATGTATGTATTCCTCACGAATGAATCAAGGACACCGAATACTGGCACGCTCAATTGTGGGACAAATCTTGCCTGCATAAAGATGAACGTTTGTTGATGAGCAGTCTTGACAAGACTATTTTCGCACTACTTCCTATTGTAATGTGCAGGCCCTCTTGTCTGCCGCCCTAGATCCACCCCTTCAGAGAATCTAATATGAACAGCTTAACTTTAGAACAACCGAGGTGGATTAAAACTTGGATTAATAATGTTCCCAGTTACTCAACAGAGATTTTTCACAGTGTTGTCATTGCTAGTTTTCGATCTGGTGACAATGATCCGTGTATTGGAACCAGGGATTTGACAAATAGGACGGGTCTAGCATGATGATACATACAGGTCTGATTTCTTCGATTCAAGTTGAACCTGTGTAAACTGGCCATCTGGGAGTTTGGCAAAAGGTGGCCACAATTAGATGGGTAGCCACAACCATCACTCATGTCCTGAAGATGGCCTCTTCAGGTCTGCTATAAATTCCCTTTGAAAAATACCCTCATCAAATTAACACGTTTGCAATACACAATAGAACTCATATACATTGTAATTGTCACAATCTGGGATTACTGAGCTCTTATGTGCTTCAAAATTACCAACATTTAGAAGTTAAGAAAAAAAATACTAGATCTGTTTGACAAAGTGTTTTTGAATGCACATGAGACTCAAGATATGGGAAGTTTCACGCCACCGGCAAAAACAGAGTTGGCTCCTATGAAACTTCTAATTTTACATAGCTTCCTGATTCACATGCCTTCCATTTATCTGAAGCACTGGTCTAGTGACATAAGGAGAATAACTGTCTACCAATATGTGCCATTGCAAAAATAATTGTAGCAAAGCATTCATGTATGTATTTCTGGCACGTCAATTACACATTTACATCTAGCTATATAGTATACATACATTATTATATACTTTAAACTATTATTACAATGATACAAGAAAATTCCCCAACTGGGTTGTGTAATGTGCCAGTCTCTCATGAAATATATAGCCTTTACCGCAACAGACTTCCGGGTTCCAGACTTGAAAGTTGGAATTTATGGATATTCGAGAGTGTACAAGTGAAATATTCATACATCACTCCAATAATATTAAAGAAAATCACTTGTGTTAAAATACCATACCGGTTGCAAAAATGCCTTAAAGAAAAATATGAGGGTTGTTTGACTTTTTTGTTGTTCACACATTGAGAACAAAAACTAGGATTTTGAGTATATTTTTCCTGAAAATCAATTTCTGAACAAAAGGAGCAAACCAACTCAACCTACCCATATGGTTTCGACAATAGCCAATTGAAAAAGCTGTCTGAAATGGCCGTCCAAACTACAGCCGAAAAGTTGTTCACGATAAATTCCAACAATTTCTGCTAACTTTTTCCCCCCACTATAGAAACGGCTGGTGTAAGTTGATTTAAACACTTTCTAAATTTTCCTATACAGAAACTTTGTTCTAAGTAAAATCCTCTTGTCTTCAATTGATGATTTTCTTCACAATTTCTGTTAACCGGTCGGTTACGCATATGTACACAAGCAAGTTCCTTTGAACAATCTCCTATATATTCAATCTCCTATACATGTAATTTCAATGCGGAGGCCCAATAATGACTGTTCTTGTAGTTAAAGCTAAAACAGACAATGTAATGCAAAGACAACTTTCAAAATCCCACAAAACCCCACAAATGTTCCAGAAATGTAAACTTTTTAACTGTTCCAAAGCATTTGAAGACATTACATTGTACACCAATTAAAGACAAGGTTTTATATATACATAATGCGGCAGGAGACCTCGATGGCAATGTGGTGAAAATCATGTCATGAATTCGTGGTGAAAATCATGTCATTAATTCGGTTGTGGAAGTTCGTGCCAAGTTGAAAGAATGTAAACTCGGAACATGTGTGAAGATGAACTCAAGGGTTTAATCTGTACTGAGCATGGCAAAGCCCTCTGCTGGCGAACTCAAATCCACCGATTTCAACAAAAGACTGACTTGCGAGGACAAGAAAGGTTCCTTTGTATTTTCTTTCTCCTCTTGTCCTCGGACGTATATACAGAACCTGTACACGTATGCCGTTTCTTTTGAGAACACAACAGGTGTGTTTCGCCATGGGGCTATTTGCTTGAACAAGTATGCCCCTACTCTCCCCTATAAAGATCTCTCCCTCCACAAAAGTCACACCCCATCCATGTTGTACGGTGTTCCGGAGGTCGCAGGTTCGAATCCCGCTCCTGCCAGTTTTCTTTGTTCACTTTGAAAAACCCCTCCATTTTGTGTTCGAAATGGACAAAACCTGAATAGTTTCATGAATAATTTGTACCACACAAATTGAGTCGCCTTTAAATAACACCCTCCCCAATTTTGGAGGTAAACTGGTTTGGCAAGCATTTTTTCATAGCAGATTACACCTATACAAACTACACATGCACACTGACTGCGAAATGCCCACAATGTTATTATGCCACCAAGCACAGTGCTCCCTCCAATTAAGCAAATAATCAGTGAATGCTGTTTAGCCATTTTTTATTTACAGAATGATGGGTTTTCATGGCAACCACCTTACTATACGAAATGAGCGTTGTGCGTAATCCGATAAAATGTGTGCGCTGATATGATACCAGTGTGTGTGTGTTTTGGGTTCCCAATGGAAAACGAACATAAAACGTATACGACAGACGACCCACAGCCTATGATGAACCGTGAAAATGTTCCCCAGTATTCATTTTTGTAATGTACAGGTGATGTATTTGTAAGGAAAATTCTTGGGCCTTTTTTTTTTTTTAAGATGAACCAAATGCAGATTAGCCAGTCAAGACGTCATTGCTCTTACGACTTCTGCGTATCATGGCACGCATAAAAGTAAATGTCTAGTACGTCACAAACATTATCTGTGACATTGATGATTCCATGCAGAATATAGTGGAGTCATATTTGGTTTTGGGGACATCAGATCATCATGATATCTCATCATATGACAAACTCAGGTTTTCAAGCATACCCAGGTGAAAAAGTAAGAGAGTAGCAGAATCAAAAATTTCAACAATCGGGATAAAAGCAAGACTTTTGTGGGCTTTCAGGAGTAGTTTTCCTTGATACTCACCCATGTCCACAGCATCACAGGCCTCATTTGGCATGTTCTGTACTCACAACACTTGTGCTCCATCCTCAACTAAAGCCCTTGGAAGTAAAGTTGCAGTACTCCTGCACCCAAGCCCTTTATTGTGTGATTTTTACATGAGACTTAATTTTTCGGAGTTGTTCGACACAAAAGTAGAAAAAAGTGGGGAAAAATAGGAATTTCAAGAAAAAATAGGAAAAGTAGGTGGAAAGTTAAAACAAAATGTGGGAAAAGTAGGAAAAGTAGGAAAAGTTGCAAGCCTGAAACTGAGCCCCAACACCGCAGCTTCATTTAAATTCAGTGAAACGTAAGTTGTACAATGGAAATCACAGGAACTGTTGAAGATTTAATCAAACTTTCCCATATGATTGGACCATTCACAGGGCAATTTGTCAAAAAAGACAAAAGGTCCTGTTTCATACGGTGTGATCAATTAGCCTTCTTGAGGTGTGTTAGACAAAATAAAAGGGTGCAATTTGATTTGATATTGTGTCCACTATATCTCAAGATGGCTGAGAATACAAGCCCAATTGGAGTTACAAATATGACTGTACTAGGGTGTGGGCAGTCGGCCACTTTAGGATGGACACAGTGCACAAGTCAATAGGAAAACTTGCAACCAAACTAAACTTTTCACTTTTTCACACAATCCGCCCCTAAATAAAGCAAAAACCATTACGGATCAGTCAACATGGAGCTATGATCCATTAACCCTAACGTCCTAGGCATTTACTTGGGCTCCAGTACACTGTACTACAAAATACTACTCAATTATCATAGGCCAGTTTAGTAATAGTACTGCATACTACAGTTTACTCAAATAGTATTTTGTAGTATTCGGTGACGTTAGGGTTAAAAGAAGAATACTAACTTCCCCAACAGTTTGAGACAAAAAGTTTTTCAATAAATTTCACTGGTATTTCTCTACATGGAAGGTACCAGTGAAACTTACAAATAATAAACTCAAACTCTCGGGGGGAAAAATGATTCATAATTTTTTTACTGGATCATAAATCTGTTCCCATATTTACTGATCTGTACAAATTTGGGCTTTATTTTTGGGGCAAATTAAGTGAAAACGTTAAAGTTCCAATTTTCAAAGTGAACCAAGAAAACTAGCAGAAGCAGGATTCGAACCTGCAACCTCCGGAATACCATACCAGCGTTCTACCAACTGAGCTATAGATCTAAGCCTATCTTGCCCTATGATGGTGATCTCCCAAATTGTCAGTTTTGTTTTTTCGGGGGCATTAATCAGAAGTCATAAACCCAGAATGCCGTATAGCCAGGGATCACGCCAAATTTTACGATACAACCCGGGAAGCGAAATTGTGGGGGCTCACTCAATGAGGATACGACTTTATAACTTATTCGTCAAACAATCCGCAAGAAAAACTGACTAGGTAAATTTTAACGTTAGGCCAGCAATTTTTTTTGGATTTGTATATTTCAGGTCCATTCAGTCAGTAAGCAGTTTGTAACAGTTTAATTCATTTTAGGTAAATTTTGAATAAATGTTCGAAGTGAACAGAGAAAATGGGCCCTCTACTAACTCAGCTAACCAAAGTTCCAATTTGGACAAAGTTCCCCATTGACTTGTGCACAATGATCCATGTTTATCCAAAAAGTGGCCTACTGCACAAAGCTCTGTACAGTCCTTTTGTAACTCCCATAGCTCTTATTTCTCAAATGCCAATTTATCTGTATAATATCATCGTAATTCAATTTCTTCACCTTAATATCCGAAATACCACCAATGCACGATTTCAAAGCACCGCTTAGCGTAATTGATTTTTTGTTTCAAAATTGTTAGCAACATTTAGCAGTAAGCACAACCACAATTTCTTCAGAAGCAGTAGTGTAGCAATGCATCTTTATTTTCACATAGCACAAATATACGTTTGTGTTAAGCTCGAGTTTTTTTGCAAACGGTAGAAAGCACTTTAAAATTGGTCTCTAACCTTATGTGGCAATTACGTTTCCAAATCAACTTGGGCCCAAGAATTCCCCCTTACTTTGTGGGAGAAAAAGCAATCAAGGATTGAACGTTTTCAACCTTTCAAATAACTGGAGGTTCCTCCACTTGTTCCTGTACTCCTTTTATATCAACACTTAGATAATCTAGAAAACAAAACAAAATGGTAAAAAACCACAAAAGTATTTAAAAGAAACACATACAAAATAATGTTGACAGAATCATCAGCATACCAGGATAAACAAAAGAAAATAATCCATGGTTAAAAATTGACAAAATAAAGTGTGAATGAGTGCACTATGGCATTCTGTGCTACGAGCCAAAATATCATTTTTTTTCAGTGGAAAGTCGACTTTTGGATTTTAACATTTACATAATATCTGGAAAAAAACTTTTCTATCATATCCCAAAGTTTGATAACTGAATTTTAATCTCGAAATGTGCTTCTTGGGGATTGGTTTTTGTTTGTTTGTTTGTTTGTTTGTTTGTTCTGAAATTATAGCCTATAGTTCAGACTGAGCTAAGGAATAATGTACAACATGCAACACAGGAAATACCATGGTCTCAATTTGAAAATTTCACTATCGACTTATTTCATGGTGCCAGCTCACATGAATGTCCGTTGAGTTCTCGCTTTATTTCAATGTAACAGGGGTGAGATTTGAAGAAAATGGAAAAATCCGTGAAAAACATACGGATGCATTTAATATGTATGGTGAAAAATGCATGAGATAAAATTCCTTTTTTGTTTTAAATACCAAAAGGACGATGTTCAACACTGCAAACAATAGCATTGCTGGAATTAAAAAGAAGACCGTTTCAGGATGCAGAGGTCATTTTGGAATGATAAAAACAATTTAAGGATCAAAAACATCTTCCGGAAATCTGGAAGACGTCTCACCCAAATTCCTGAAATCGGGACAAATCTTGAGAAATCTCACCCCCTGATGTAGGCATTTTATATATCTTTCAAGTCCACAACACTGCCTTAAAACTACCAGAAAAACATTCCATTCAACATTGCCATGAAGGTCTCCGCAAATACTTAACATCTATTCTGTACAACTCATTAGACTGCGTTTCACAACTTAGTGCAAACGGAACACTGACATGTACATCCGGTTTTGAAAAATACACAAATGGTTGGCGGCCAACGACGCAAATCGAGCCACACGGACCGTCGGTAGTGAAGGGGCGTGTTTTATTTTATAAGAGATGGAGGAGTGCTGGATGGTCAGAAGTTACCTGTCTGTCGTCGGCTAGAGAGGTTGTCATGGCTTCCCACTCTCCCACGCTGGCTGAGTTGGATCGGAGAGCTGGCCTGTGCAAAGGAGGAAAAGAAAAAAAGGCCCTCATTAGTCACAATTCTCTATAAATCAATTTCATCATTGCAAGTACTTTTTTTTGGAGGGGTGTCAATTAAATTCACTTATTTAGAAAAAGAAAACCAACACCGAGAATGCGATTTTAATTTCTTTTGACCATTTTTAAAAATTAAGCCTTCGAGAAAGATTCTGCTTGCACTGAAACATCAGGGCCTCCGAACATTTATCAATTCACATTTGAATTTGTTGGATAATTTCTCAAATTGAATTCGGAAAGATTATACTTTAATACCCTTCCACCAAAAATCGCTCAGGAACAGCTAAATCTGGGAAACTAAATGTCCATTCATGTTCAGAATTGTGTAAACACATGGCACAACCTTTAATTTTGAGACTTTTGTCAGGTTTTTTTTTGCAATTAGAAAGCACGAAATTTACCTTTTACAAGACTATTAATGAATCATAACAAAACATTAGTTCATAAATGTGTGTGCAAAACCATCCAATGATGCACCCAATCCCTTTACCACAACTTGCAATGGTGAAAAATGTTTGTGCACGTACTTCTTGCATAGATTTGCTTCCAATATTTTGGCATCTTGAACTTCTGAGTGGATTTTACCTCAGTTTATGTACCCAACCGTCAAATATTTGTAAAGTGATGCCACAAATTCAATTGGCATCAGTATTTGGAGATAGGAACCTGCCTTTATTATTAAAAGTGCAGCAAATAAGATGAGCTACATGTACGAATCAGTGTTGTGGTTGAATCTGGACCAGAGTCTGATGCCAAAACAGTGGAAAAAAAAAAATTAAACCTGGATTTGACTGAAGCTCTGGCTCGAACGAACATTGCAACCGATAGTTAACACTGTAAATGGGAATGAGAAATTGTGTGAAAAGAATTCCCATTCAACATTTCAAGTTCGAAGTCAAGTGGGAAATTCTTTTCCTACCTTTGAGAAAAGGTGTGAAAATGTTTCACATTTTGTGAAATGAAAATTAATTACTTGGGTAGAGAAAAAGTGTGAAGAGAAATTCCTATCCCCAGGTTAACTTTCACATGTAATGTACTGTAGACTTAATGCTAAATTCCAAATGATTTTCAAAAGTACCCTTTATTTGCTTTCTTCAGATACCGGGGAAGAGACAATAGGTGGGTGGTATTTGATTTGGGTAAAAAGCTTTGGTATTTAATACCCAACTCAAGTACTGTCCTCTCATTGTGTCTACCACATCTTAATGTCGCTTCCCAGGTTGTATCATAAAATTGGGTGTGATCCCTGTCTATACGGCATTCTGGGTTTATGACTTCTGACTAGCGCCCACCCGAACAAAGATACTGACAATTTGGGAGACCGCCAACATAGGGCAAGATAGCTCAGTTGGTAGAGCGCCGGTACGGTAACCCGGAGGTCGCAGGTTCGAATCCCGCTCCTGTCAGTTTCTTTGTTCACTGTAAAAACATCTTAAGAAGGTTAACAGTCTTGGAATCATGCCTGGACTTGGCAAGTGCAGACTAGGCCAAGTCCAAATGTGTGTTTGAGACAATTGAGACATTATAAAAGTCTGCGGCTATGGCCGTCGTATTAAAAGTTAAAATCTACTTTTATTTTACTGTTATTGCCTCGGACTCGGCTAAAACACTGGGATGCATTACTTTACAAATGTGAGAACTATCTACTGCGGTTGATTCTTCGGGTGGGTTTTAAGTTCTACATGTACTTACATCATCATTTGCCCGACTGGTGAGGACTGACATGGAGCTAGCTCGTTTCATGCTGTAAGGCAAGGAAAGGAAATGCAGGGAATAGGCCACGTCAGAATTCGGACACCAAAAAAGATCTCTCGTTAGTGGTAAAGCCTGTATCGCCAACATGCAAGTAACAGGGCCCAATTTTATGGAGTCGCCGAGTAAAAAAAATGTTGCTAAGCAAATTTACATTCTCAGACAAAATCAGCAGAGAACCGGTCACAGTGTGTATCAATTGGCATTTTGGCTGGTAACCTGTTAAGCAAATCTTGTCTATGCTTAGCATAACTGGTATGCAAATCTTGTCTATGCTAAGCATACCTGGTATGCAAATCTTGTCTTTGTTCGCATAACTATGCTTAGCATAATTGTGATTTTGTCGTTTAGCAGCTCCATAAAACTGGACCCAGGTTAATATTATTGGATTGTCTTCAACAACTGGATGAGGCTTGTCAACTCTTATGGCCTTGGCTATCATTTCCGAGTTGGGTTGTGCAGACGGAGGTTCAATTGCATGTTAGTCCAACCCCTGCTAGCGGCTTATCAGGTCAAAGAGTAGGACCCGGACGTTTTCAGAAATCCCTCAGCAAACAAATTTACTTAATTAACTGGACAATCTTGTTAAATGCTTATGGCCAGAAGAAGTGTTAGGAAATTTAAATGCTTCAGCCAAAGAGTTTATTTAAAAATATGAAGTGGAAGAAGTTAGAAGTTTTGACTTGAAGCCAGACTAAGCGATCTGCAGATAGTTAGCCGATATCAGTTAGGTTTCACTGGTTACTTGATAAAGTTCCCAATAGCAGTAGATTTTGAGGTACTGGTTAGGCCCCCCCCAAAAAAAATTGTGTTGCCCTTAAATGGGAAAAATCGGGAGGGAGGGAGGGTCAGTCGATTATCTTTCTTTTTTACCATCCATAAAAAGTAAGCTTATTTAAAAGTGAAACTGCAAAATGTATGCTTGTGCCGTTGTAGAGCTGTATTTATAAAGTCAGTGATTTTAATAAAACTTGCTCAATTTGTGCAGGAAAAGGTGAGATTTTTGAGAGAGAAAAAATGTCACAGACTTTTGTGACTTTTAGGGTCAGTCGTGGAGGGCAACACAACTATTTTGTTGGCCTTATTTGCAATGGCCTGTTTCCACATAATATTTGAAGAAAAAAAATCGCAATTACTGGTTTCTAAAATTTTGTTTAACATTTCACAATATATAAAACACTGAACATTCACACAGATACTGAAAAAAAAAATTCAAACAAATAATGCTAGCAATAAATACATTTACAACTTCAGTGAAAAACATTCATGCAATAAAAAAAAATGCCTTAAAATGAACAAAATCAACTTGATTATGGAAAACACTGGGAAATCAACACATAATATAATCAACAATGAATAACCGAACTACAGTTTACCAATAATGAGCAAACTCAGTCAAGGACAATGGGTAGCTATAGTCGATGATTTTTGGACTGACTTTACCCGAATGCAGTCTGGTCAACTATCAGGAAGCAACCTACATGTATAGGGCATGATCGCACTGTTAACATTCCTCGTACTGAACTGTGACAAGTGAAATGGGGACCAGTGAGAACATAGTTCGACTAGTTATCGTTCACACTCGGATGTCATTGCGAAGGTGCAAGGTACGTCGCGAATTGAGCGCTGGTTAACCAATAATCCTTGATTGAACTTGCTCATGTCAGTTTCCAATATTATGTAAAATTATCAAATATTGAATATCTAAGTAAGGCTGACCTCAATTCTTATTCATGCCGCAAGACACATGATGCAAATACTCTGTCCTTTCTCTTACAGACCAACTAATTCCTACAATGACGATTCGGCCCTTTGGTAATAGACCTGTGTCTTTTTCCTGACTTAATTCTTTCCCCCGAGTGAAATACTGTGACTGTTGCATGTACACAGCACGTTCATACCTAAACAGCCTCAGAATGGGATGTTATTAGGCCTGGGGTATTTCTGAATTAAAGATCACAGTGCATGCATAATTAGTCAAATACCACTACAGCTGAAAACAGTTGTGTATTCAACTAATAATCATAAATTAAAAATATACTGTCTGCATTTGCCAACAAATTGAACTTGTTTTCTTCCAAATATTTTCTTCTTACATGTTTCACCTTTTATTTTTTTTTTCATTTGCAATGCTCCAACAAGGCCGTTATTCTTGGTTGCCTTAATGCATCTCATGCACACAAAGATTATTGTTGGGCCACAATTAATTATTCGATAATGATAAATGATTCGATAAACCATTATTTGATAACTAAACGTAGGTTGTTTTTTTGTTTGATGTCTCAATCAGAAGTGAATAACTTTTGTATCGATAGAAAAAATATAACTAAATAAAAGAAAACAAAATAAACCAAATTATTTTATGGGGTGAAATTCGAAAAAAAGCATGGACAGTATACCTTTAAGTTAAAAAACAATTGTTTTACTTTAAACTGACTGAGACATTATTCCTAAGACATTATCCAGTCTGCGGCAATTTAGTTACGGAGAAGCTACATTAGCATTTTCGGACACAGTGCGACTACTAATAATATGAACACTGTTGGCCAATGTGAGAATTCCTTCAAATTTCTTGTCTTTCCACAGGATAACCCTTGCAGTTATAGTTCTCCCACAGATTGAAACAATGTAAAATGTACGCTTGACAAGACGTATTGGCTGAACAAAAAAGGAATGCTGTTGATAACAGAAACCAGCCTATATCACTGCCCCTACATGTATATGTTGACAAAGTCAGACAGATTTTGATTTCCAATTTCCCTAGCCACAAGCCCACAACAAACAAATTTATTTATTTCTTATTTATCCCGGGTAGTCTGATCGGTGCATTAGCACTGTTCTTCCTCGGGGGGCCCAGTTTAAATTGAGAGAAGACGAAGACAATTTCAGTTTTAGTAAGAGGAAAACCCCAGAACAATTATTCTTGGTAGAAACTGATGTAATCATGTAGGAAATGAAAACCCAATTGATGTGGTCTACCTGGATGGGAATCGAGGGGTAACCTGAGATGGAAGGCGAGAAAAAACAAATCATTTGCCTTTGAGAAAGAACTTGCTTAAGTTCAAAGCGTAGGCTAATTTTCTTGAGAAAAAAACCCCCCAAAAAACCCCACTACACCAATCTGCCCGTATCATCACAATGAGGTTTTACCAACGAGTTTATCAATATACATACTACTGAACAATAAGTTTTTTTAAATCATATTTTCTGAACATTATTTGCTGTTCTTACAAATGATTCCACAATTTGCTTTGCTTATTTACAGCTATACGCAAATCAAATTATCAAATAAAAACAAGTAAACAAACACCGATATTTAAAGAGGTTTTTACGACATGATGAATACACTGAATATGAATGTGCATGCATTCACAAAACTGCTGTATGTAGAGCTTGACACATAATTTGCTGAATAATAATAATAAAGCTAATCACAGAAATTGCTCACGGGATAAAAAATGCTCCATGCAGCACCATTGGACAAATTCTAAGTTTCTGAGTGACCAAAGTTTGGAAACCACAGATGGTCACCCCCATATAGGCAGGTACAGGTTGCTGGTATGGATATAGAGTACCGAAGTGAGGACGTCAATGCAATGTTTGGAGCCAGAATACTTATGTTATTTTGTGTCAATGTGTTTGCATGACTGGCTCTTAACAAAGGAACAGTCGAAATCTCCATTTGTCTGGAGCCAGTTGTCGCGCCAACTGACGTCAGACTTCGGTACTCTATTGCACTGCTGTTGGCCATCTGCTTTAAATACTTTCCCCTTAAAGAGTTTGACAACACTTTCACTCTCGTAAATGGTTAAATTGCTCACGTTTTGGTAAGTTTTGACCAAAGGTTTTTTTTATTATTGAAATCACCCAATACAAGGCTAAAAGCCACTCTAGGCAAAGGGGTTACGATCCAAGATGGTGGGGTTGGCTACATTTTGAATTGCCAACCCCAGCACGCTTACAGTTTTCCTGGGCCCAGATCTAAACAGATTACAGAGAAATTATCCCCATTTTCAGACCGATAGACCCAGGCGGGGTAACTTCCACTGTCGATGAGACCAACACACCTCCCCCGAAGTCATTTTGAGAGGAAGAGGAAGAGGACAGGACTGGATGCCTGTCTTCCACGCTGACACAAGCAAACAGCAGTCATACACTGAGAGTTTTCAGGGGCTTAAATTATTAATCAGATTTCGGAGAAATATTGGGACATTTTTGAATTTTCTAAAAAGAAAATATACAAAAATTGGGTCCCCACAACGTCTATCGCATGACCAGTGTATGTCCCCACAATTACAGTGCCAGACTGCATTTGTATGTGTGTGTGTGGGGGGGGGGGGGGGGGGGGTGGGGGGGGTGGGGGGGGTGGGGGGGGGAGGGGTTAAAGTCTCAAGCAGAACCACCACTGAACCAATACCTTTTTGCCCAGCTTCCTAAAACCCATGACTACACGTAATGATTTTCACTTTTTCTGACAAAATGTGAAGGCTAGGAACATGTCCGACTCAATATAACTACAAACCCAATTAAAAAGAATATCTATAAACAAAAAACCGAACTAAAAAAAAATAAAAACCAATAATGAGCAATTTCTGTATCATAGCAACGGTTCCCACAGTGCACTTTTTTTTGGAGGTAGAAGCATTCCAGAGATATGGTGTGCAAAGTACAACTTGTTGCACAGAGGGTGTGAGGCACTACGTGACACAAAGGGTAATACTGGAAGTGACACACAGGGTGATACTAGTACCTCTATAATAACGGAGAGACTTCTAGAAACCTCTATGTAGTTACTTCTACGCAAACTGGGCCAGGGTTTACGTGAAATAGGATAAACAAACAGGACGAGAAACAAAAAAAAAAGAGACATTTAGGATATCAAAGTACGATAATTCTTCGGTCCGTCTTTGGGGGGAAAGTGTAAACTATTGAAGTTATTGATCTCTGGAGACCTTTGTTGGGTGAAAATCTTGTGATATGATTTGTTTTTGCTTTGCTAAAAAGAAATCTGTTGCCTGAAGATTGCTACTGACTTGGACTGGTGTCGTGAATGAGCATTGCTAAGTTGTACAATTTGATGGAAACGAGCCTGATTAAATCTTTTTATTGGAAGCAATTCTGACCTCTATAATTTCCATTTTTTTAACTGCTTGGTGTGTATAACCTCATATGAATAATTTTTTCCCCGACTCAACATCTGCCACTTTTACCCTCAAACTTTGAAAAAATCTCAACGCAAACCCAGAATGGAGGCTGAGGTTTTTACTTGTCGTCAGTCAATGACACCATGTTTTTGGTTTTGAAAAGTCGTCATTGAGGAACGTGCTGATGCTTAAGGGTTGTTAATAAACCGGGTGCTGCAAGCAGGGTATTGGCATGCCACATGAAATCATGCAGAGGGACACTGGGGGCAAGACCTCCAGCCAGATTCCACATTTTGGATGTTTTGAACTTTTGAAGTTATTTAAAGTAAATGGATTGAGATTTGATATTAATAATAGCCTTATCTTTTACACAGCATATTCCAACAAGTTCCTAACTTGATTCAAATTTGTGTTCTTAGCTCTACACACTCAAACTCCAGCTAAATTATATTAGCACCATAGATGAATTTTTTTCTCTTAAAATGATAAAGATCGATACAATTTTTGTAAGCCAAACAATTTTTTTCAATGTTTTCCTTCAGTTTTCTTTTAATGTTTATACCACTAAAAGAAATGAAAACAGGGCTTTTGTCAACTGTGAATCTGTCCAAATAGTTTGCTTAAAATTTACTGATAAGTTGGGAGTGCCCGACATTTTGTTCCGAGCAGAATCTTTCACAAAGACTAGAAAGGTGTTTCGCCTTTGAAAACGATTCTGCAAAAATAAAAATGCTAGGCATTCCGAACATTTATCAATTACATATTTCACGTCATTCCCAGTTGGCAAGCACCTGTAGTTAGGGCTGAGTCAAATTGAATAGTTGAATATTCAAATATTCGACCTTCCATTCGATCAAATATTCAGTTGTTCAGATGGCCAATTTTGGGTAAACAAAGTATGTAACGCACGAAACTGCTCATTATCATCATTTTAACAAATTCTCATTCTTGTGACTATCGCCAGCACCAAGGAATGATTTAGTAAAGGTTTAGCACACGTGCAAACATGCAGAAATATTTTTTGGCCCTGGTGAGAAAAATTTCATTTTCCCGACAAAAAGTAGGAACAGGTACCTTCACCATTACGTGTTTGTAACACGGACAGATAGCCTGCTGTCATGCAATTATTTGGACAGAAACCATGGATTTTTGGTCACGAAGTCATGAATGCAATTTCGCTATAAAATGTGAACTTTTTTCCCTTCTTATATTCCTTTGCATTTCACCTTCCAATATTCAATAATCGATCGAATATTTGAATATTCGGCACATCCCTACAAATAGTACGTTATAGTATATAATTATAAAAAGGTAGTTCCGCCCCTTGAATGCCACTTTGTGGAATCAATTTTATTTCTTACTAAAAAAAAATGCAATAAGGAAAAAAAAACCTGAAAAACGGCCTGCTCGGTTGGAAAATATTTGACAATATATAGTGAAAGCAAAAAATGCTCAATGCAAGTTGTGCACAAAGCTACAGAGCGAGTATTTTGGAAGCTAGTTCAGAACAATGTGAGCTCATTGGGCTTCTTACACACTTGTACTATTGATAATACAAGCAGGCCAAAACTCTTCCACAATTGTTCGCATCAGATTCAAAATCTAATGCACCGAGCCACGTTTAGCTACATTGTCTGGATATTGAGCCAAACACGTTCTGTACGTGGGGGTGTTGGGGTATTCAAACTGTAGACGAAAAATGTTGGAGAACAAAAAAAAACAATATCGTCCGTGATTCCCAGCATACGTCCGCGATTGGGATTGTGTACAAAACATATGGAGGTACAAACAAAAGAGGGAACAATAGGACGTCCACGTTTGGAGGTCGATACACATTTGTGTGTACATGTAAGTGCATGGAAATTTTCTAAAAAAGGAATATAACAAGACTTCTCGGTGAGAATTGCAAAAATAAATTTAAGCCGAAACCTAACAAGTAAAGTTTGTACTATGTTGAATTGTCTGTTTACTATACAGGTTAGAGGTCGACGGTGATTGCTTTCAAATGTTTGTCATGTATCGAGTAGTTAAATTTAGTCAACGTAAGAGTGATGTTTTGTCCCTGAAGATAGGCTTATCTAACATCTCCTTAGGCCAAAACAAATTGTTTAGTTGTCCTCGACCGCCCGCCCCTATTTTTCGGCCCGCGCCAAAAATTTCATTTTTTTCCAAATGTTTTTTTTCTTCAATTTTATCCCAAAGCTCGAATTGATTTCGCTGGTTGATTCATTCCAATCTCGTTTCCATCTTTATTTTGTTATTTGTACTACACAAACATGACCCTGCCTTTTACTCCAGAGTTTGAAAGTTCATATTCTAGTATCAGTGTGTGACTTAGCACCACGCGGTACAAACATGCACAGATGTATAACAAGGCTAAAATGTTATGAAAATCGCAATTTGAGAAATAAACTTATGAACAAATAAAAACTGAACGTGTATATATAGCGACAGGGGAAGCCAAGATGGCGTCTTACACGCTCAGCATTCATTGCAAACTGGGTGTAAAAGTCTTGTTTGATTGTGTGTGCAGTGTGGCTACCACATCGAAACTTCGTGAGGTTTTTGGGTCGAATGTTAAGCCAGCTCAAATACAGCTGAAACCCACAAAGGTCGCGTCCACCAAAAAGTGGTCTATAGAGTGACATTGAGCTCCAGTGTCCAGCACTGGCAGCCTTGGGGCTATGGTATGTGGTGTTCGGAAGGAGTGAAGGACCCGGTGGCCATCGCTGAAGAGGCAGCCGTATATATTATACTGTTTATCGGCCTAACAACATTTGTGTGTTTGTTTTACTTTGTGTATGGTTTGAAGTTGGACTTCCGGGGTATGTAAAAAGAGAAAAAAAAAAAATCCTTCCGCCCGCCCCCCACTGGAGGAGGGGTGTGGAGGACAACCAAACAATTTTTTTGTTTGGCCTTATGGGTGTGAGACTAGAACCTTGTCCACAAACAGAAATAATAGTGAAAAAAAAAAATATGTTGGAACTCAGAGGAATGAAGTCAATATCACTGGACAAGCAGAGGTAATGTACAGGAGGGATTTAGCAGCATGGGGTTATAATGCACGATGCCAAGCACGAACAAGTACACTTTCATGACGTCATGCAAATCAGGCTCTTGGTTAATAGGAACACACCATGCATGGACAAAAACAGAGACACGATGGGCCAAATACGATAGAGGCAAGCCTGTGCTGCTGCCTCGACGGCGAAGTGACGGTTGATTAATTAAGTTCAACAAATCCCACCAAGTCAGAAAGTAAATGACGTAGTATGCACCCACGTAGAAATGACGTCAGGCCTTGTTTACCTGTGTGCTTTAACCCCTTGAGTACGGTATTTTACGGGAGACGTCGGGGTGCCGCGGCGGCTCTGACAGCCAAGCGAAACGGCCACAATGTGTTTGTGCAGTCAAGCGTAACATACATGTATACACAATAATCCAACAATGATTGAAACTGCACAAACAGCGGCCAATTGCGTCATCCGCCAATTGCGTTTTTTGGGCGCATATTTGCGTCATCCGTACGCAAGGGGTTAACCCCATGTGTCCGGCTGTTATTGATGGGGAGATGGTATGTCAACAACGGGCTGTGCAGCCAAGCGTAAACGCAAACAACAGTCACCGCTCTGAATAGAGTCCTATTCATTGCACTAAGAGCCCCCTTTCGTGTGCATGAAAGCTTTGTTTGAAAAAGCTCCATCTATTCAATATGTTCCCATTCAAGAACAATATAGTTGAAACATGAATGGATTGAGTAAAAGCAGGAATGTGTGTATGGACGACAACTGGCCAGTTGGTCTTTTTCGACCCACGGCTATGGTCGTCGTCCGGCCGTATTCAAGAGGTAAAACATTAGCAAGGTGGGGACGTAGTCCCAATGTGCTCCCATCTAAAGCAAGAATGTAAACAAAGGGTAGTCATTTCTTAACAGGTCAACTGATACAAATCCTGCATTGGTCGAGATGAAAGGACACTAACAACGACCTAAGATTTTTGTTTAACTTGAATATTCATAATATTATGTGAAGGCAGATTTCACGGCTCAAATTCCATATTATGTATTCCTTCATGTATTACGAGACGTTAGGACTACATTGACTAAAGATTTTCTAAACTAATGTATCTCTTTCTTGGTTATTTTTTCTTCAACTGATCATGTTACAGTGACTTAACCCCTCAAATGATGGGGTGTCGCTGGACCCATTAAAATGGGGAGCTATCACCTCGAGAATTGATGTCAAATGAGCAAATAAAGAAAAAAGAAAACAAAAGTTGCCCCAGAAGGTTATCTTGACAGTGACATTTTGCTGTCAAATCCAGAAGTTACATATAATTAGCAAGTCATTCTTTGTTTATTTTAACAGGGGATCCTGATGGTATATAACACCAAATTCCTAGATGCCACTAAAAGAACACTTTCACTGCCAAAAAGGCCAATTCATTGCAAGCTATTCCTTTTTACTAATGGTTGATTATCCTGTTCGATGTTGAAACGTTTATGATGAAATTCCCAAAGTGAAATACTATTGTCAGTATCTACAAAAACAAGCTACCCTGATTTTACCTATATAATATATGCCACTAATTCCTTTATCAACTTGCTAACCTTGTGACACATAACACAGCCAACACACTGTATTCAAAGTTTAGTCATGATTTTCTTACCTAAACGCAAGAAATTATGGCTTAAACCCCCACGGACGCATTATTAATGGGGTGCTGATATGCCAAGACTGGCTTGTGCAGCCAAGCGTAATGCAAACAATAGGCAGACAATAGAGTGAGTACGTGAAGGAATGCGCGTATCGATGACAACCGGGCAGGTGGTCTTTTTTTAAAACCGTAGCCATGGCCGTATTCCGTATTCAAGAAGTTAACTTCACTGAGACTGTAATACACGCAGGAAGTCAGTACAAACTCATCAATGCCCTAACTCATGAAAACCTCATTTTCAGATCTAACTGACAGGATTTCAGCCCTCCTCATTTCAATTTCTGTGTGTTTCGGAAAGCTATGTAAGGCCATGTAACACTAAATCAACTCAAACTGCATTGTCAAATGGTTTGCTGCACCATTACTGCACAAATATAAAAAAAAAGAAAAAAAGAATCCCACCTGCCTCCATGTACGGTATGTTTAACCTGATTAAATTGATACATGTACATGTATGTTTCTGGGAATACACTCACATGGCGTTGTTAAAAAAAAATTACACAAGACTACAATCTCAAATTTTTTTTTTTGACAATACACTATGAAGTTGCAAATCAATATGGAGTTTGGGAATAATTTTGAAGCAGGCAAAATTCTTTCGTTGAAAAAAAAAAAAAAATATATATACAAACACACATAAAACAAATAAATAAAAGACAAATAAATAAAAGATGGAACAACATAAGATGCCTCTGGAATGCTGAAAGTGCACTGTGTGCTTAAAAAAAATGTACAGACAAAACGGATTACTGTGAGAAAAATAGAAAAAAACATGTACAAAATGGTTCTAAGTCTAAAAACCATCCAACAAATGTCAGAACAAATTGTTAAAAAAGGTTTTACATGTATGATCACAGGATGCAAAGTTAAAAATTATGTCTGGTCGTTTTCAGGCCAAAAAAGATCTCGGGAGTGAAAATGTGTAAATGTATAACACAGGTGTGGGTTTTCTTTAAAAATTGTGAACGTCATCACCACAAAATCTTAACAGCGATATACTCACAACAGAACATGTAACAGAGAGACAGAACATGGAAGAAAATGCCAAGAATTTTGGCTAAGCCTTAACATGATTACATCATTTGTCAAACCCCTCTGCTTTACAGTTTAAAACAAAAAAACACCCAACTTGAATTAAAATTCACCAACAAAATATTTCAATTCACAAGACAAAAATTGGCTGTATTTCATCCACCTACATGTAGTGTAAACAGTATTGATTATAAATAAAAAAAGGCTTCAAATCTGGTTTGGATTTTTTATGTGGAAATTGAATATTTTCTTAAAGCTCAATATCTTGCTACTGCAGGTATTGGACACTTTAGTGGATTTCAATTAGCCAGCTTTCCGCTGATCGTGGCATTAAGCTCCACTGTAGACTGGTTAAATGTGACAGTAGGCAGGAGTTTCTGGGTTCAAGTTCTGCTAATGTATTAAACCCCTTTGTGTCTGGCTGTTATTGATTGGGGGGCTGGTATGCCAAGAATGTGCAGACAAATGCACACAACAGGTACCACACTAAATAGAGTCCTATTCATCCCACTAGGAGCTTCCCATATGAATGAAAGCTTTGATAAAAGTTCCATCTATTCATTACACTCCCATTCCAGAACAATATAGTTGAAACATGAATGGATTACATGCAGGAATGTGCATATAGATGACAACCGGCCAGGTGCTCTTTTTTTCAAACCACAGCTACACGTATTGCCTTTGTCTGTATTCTAGAGGTTAACCTGTGAAGGTTTTCCACCATTTTTTGGAAAGCACTGAGCCTGCACTAAACTTGCCCGAAAGTACATACATGTACTAGGGTTGGCCAGAAATCTTTCAGAGCTTTGAGGATCTTTTGGCACCACACCGACAAATTTGTTCTTTCAATTCGCGGACAGGCAAATTGAGGGCACAAACAATTTGTTTGTACAGTTGATTAAATATGACGGCTATGGGCTGCAGTATCTGACTCATGTGCGGTGGTATGTGGGTTCGAACCCTACCACAGGATCATGGTGATTGTGTTTTTTGATACAGACAATTTATTACAATTCACCCCTCTCCACCCAGGAGTATAAATGGGTACAATGATCTTGAACTGGTGCAGAAAACTGATCTTATTGTCTGATGAAAAAAGGTAATAATTGTTACGTGCTTTGAGACCCTTCAGAAAAGCGTTACATGTATGTAAGCGCTGCCACATTATTATTATTACATGGCCAGGTGGAGGAATACTGCATAAATATGCAAGCTTTCCATACAGTTTAAGTTTTGTCATTATCATAATACAAAGAAGTTCCATTTTTAAACTAAACAACATTCCTTATGTGCCACACTGTTTTAAAACCATTCCGAGTCAACTACAGATTAAAAAAAAATAAGTTTTGGATAGAATTATCAATACAAGTTTCTGGAATAAAAATACGGCTCTTTTTCTTCCATATTCTGTTGCGACCACGGCTGCAAATGCCACGCAATGTCAAAATGACGGCACCACAACGACAACCAACTTCATCTGGTTTGTCCACCACATCAAAACACTCACCCCGATTTCACCATATCCACAAAATCATCAAAAATGTCGGACCTTTGGGTCGTGCAACAAAAGTTAAGACAAGCATGAAATAGCTCAGTAAAATGTATTTCAACTTCTCAGCTCAGTTACAAAATTTACAAAAAAAAACCAAAAACAATTACACAAAATTAAGGCCTGCATTATAGACACATTCTGATTAAGTACAAAAGCCGACGTATATTAAAAAAATAAAATTTAATCGGTGGACAAAAAAAGTAGCTTAAATTAATGGAGATTGCAAAATCGTCATTTGTACTATGCACACCACCATTTCTTGTGTGTATGCTAGCATGTCCAAAATAAAAAACAACAACACTTGTTTATGTTTTCCACCTGTAAGTCTCAAAATTAGTAAAAAAGGTTAAAACAGTTAATGCCGTTTTTAAAACAGCAAATGTACGAAAAATTGCATAGCTAATCAACTGCTTACAGAAGCTGACGTACATCAAACAGGCCGTAATTTAGGGGATTGTCTTCACTACACTATCATAGAGCTTCTAGTTTTTTGGGTCAATTTTTCTAGTGTTAAAAAGGTAGCACGACTGTTAAGACTATCTACTGTAAGCACAACATAGTAATATTTACTGAGACCACCACTACGCTTTACGCCAAGACTACAGCCACTGTGCTAGTTAGACACCTGAATAGTTAGAGAGAACTTCAGGAGAGGTGCATGTATGATATTGTGCAAGATTCAAATCTACAGATTCAAACATTTAAAATTTGGATTGCAATGTTTTTTAATGACAAATTCTGTCAGGGGATTGCATTGTGTCAACTCCATCTCTTTTCAGTTTGACATCGCAAGATGAGCAAGCACGTGTGCCATTTATGATCAAATGACATGTGCATGACATTTAACTTGGTTTGGTTAGGGTGAGATCCCCTCATTTAAAATACACTGACCAAGCTATAAACGCGTCATCGGCAAAGAACACGTCACACACATTTATACAACATACATGTACATGCACTTCATCCTGAACAGCAGGCTCTCATTGGCTGAAAAGCCATTGCATCAGTATTTCTACGATTCCAATTCACTTTGCCATTCACTGATCTATTTTTGTTCCGCCCAATCAAAGTTTAATAGCGGACTACACTTCGCCCGCACCGAACGGGTTGTATGCCTTAAGCAGAGCCTTGACGGGCGGGAAGCTATGCCTATAGAAACTGGGGTTAATGGGTGGATGAGAATGATCATCTGCTGATACGCACCCGCCTTCTTCGTCCGACTCCCGCCCTTTCAATTTGTTCAGGAGCCTGGTGCTACTACGTCGGACGGATGCCCGGAGCTTGGACAGAGAGCCGCTACGTTTCAGGCCGTTCTCGTTCTGAAGTTATCGGGAGGAGGGAATTTAACAAACGAACAGGGATAAAAAAAAAAACAAGAAGACACATTCCATCCAATAACTAAACAAAAAACAAAAAATCGTAGAGTAGGTTATTTCGGCTAGAACCGAGAGCAGAAATGGGAGTCATTTGTGATGATAAGTAATAATGAAGTCAAATGAAAGTGAGGAGATTAAAACAAATGAATGAGAGCAATGTGCAGCATACGTTTTACATGCAGTGCAGGCTGAAAAAGGAGAGATACATTAAAACGCAATCTTGAAGACAATGACATTTCGATCATAAAGAAACTTGCAAGGTTCTTGGTGGGGATGGTTAGGATATATTCAGACTCGTTCCTTCTCAACCTTATTCTACAATGTACAAAATTTGACTTCACCCAAATCTAGAAATGTTCAGTTAAATATACACAATACTGTATGTTTCAGTTGAAATGTACAGGACCCTGTGAAGCATTGTGAGTTGGTGATGTGTTTAATGATGCAAATACCACCTTCTCCCTGTTAACATCTTTGAAGTACTTCTACATGTAAAAGTGATACAAGAAAGCTATGTGAAATGAATATTTAGATTAGTATTTGGCATGGGCGTCCGCCCAGGGGACAAACGGGGGGAGGGAGAATGTTCCCCATGTAAAATCAACCATTTATAAAGATATATTAATCATTGATGTCGAATGTTTGGGATTTTCCCTCCTCGCTTGCTGTAGAAAAGCTGGGAGATCCATTATTTGGGTATTCAGATGCTAATCCCTTCCATTAGTTGCTATTGATGAGGTGCGGGTATGCCAGGATTTTCACAGAAAGGGCTGTGCAGCTAAGCGTAAACTCAAACAATAGGCACCACACAGAATAGAGAGGTCCTATTAATTACACTCACAGCCTCACTTTTGTGTGAATGAAAGCATGGTTTGAAAAAGCTCCATCTATTCATTACGCTCCCATTCAAGAACAATATACAATGTAGTTCAATAGTGAATGGATTGAGTAAGTGCAGGAATGCGCCTGTAGACGTCATCGGGTTGCAAAAGGTTGAAACACGGTGTCAGTGATTGGAAATCAGCCCATGGTTGCAAGCCAATGAGAACGCTGGACATATGATGCTGCATAGCAATAGCACACGAAGCGAACCGTTTCCCACACTGGTGATCATAAACAGTTGATTCAAAACACATGACAACGATTTGTTTTTCTGATTCACTGGCGGCTTTGTTTGCATTGGACTTTGTGTGTAAAATGCCTGCAATACAATCTCTCTGATTGCAACATGTGATCCGAGTGGTATATAAAATATACCTGTAAATGGTACCCCCAATATCAAAAGAGGCTTAGTTCCGCCCGTTTAAAAAAAAATTGTAGACATACAAATTTTTGGAAAAAAAAAAAATCGTTGAGGGCCCAACGTTAAATCCTGGTTGCGCCGCTGGTTTCTTCCGCCACATTGGTGTCATTCAGCGCCCTCACTGTTTCAAAAATATGGCCTAGGTAGCTGAAGATTGACAGTGTTACATAATACATGTAGTTTCACTTTTGAGGAAAGCTACGATGCTTTATGATAAAAGCACATCACTGCCCTAAACATTCTAACGAACCAATTTAATCTGGTGGCCAACAGCTAAACATTAACTTTAAGCATATGAATAAGAATTTCTAAAGTCCAATGCAAACATGAGGGACAGCAGTCTGATTCTTAGGCAAAAATTGCCCGGTGCACTGCTTGTAAAGCTGTAACAAAAACCCATTAGGATTACCACGCTGCATTCAGGAAATGAAACGAGATGGTTGACTAAGTAGCCAAATCAGAATAACGGAGGGCCTGTGCACTGCAGAAATTGATAAATGTTGCCAGTAAACCAGGGTGGTAGTAACAATAAATACATAAAAAGTGTCCAAAACTATTGGGGATCATCTTTTTTAAAGAGATCACAGTCCTGGGTTTGCATTTACTGATCTGTCAAGTTTGTGTTTTATTTTTCGGCCACCGACTTGAGCACACAGGCTGTGTTTATTCAAAAGTGGCCAATGATCGGCCAACTGCACATATGTGCAGTACAGTCCTGTTTTTAATTCTGATTGGCTTATACAAAGGTTACAAAGATACACAAGTTTATGTTGCAGATTAAGCATGAAATAGCATCGAAAGGGCAGGATGACAGATGGAATGCCTATAATGGAATACTATAAACACTAATTTACAAAACCTACAGAAAGCAAGGCATTTAGCCCCATCTCTGCCATTGCCTACTTGTGCACACAACCGTATACATCTTCTGAGCAATCTTCACAAACACATTTGTAATTGTACACATACTAATATGATTCCCTTGCGAAGTCTTACGAACAGTACTACATGTACCTCCTTCCCCTTCCCCCCAACTATTTTGTATTACCCAATTTAGTCACAAAATGATTTCCTACATGCTTATTAATGTAATAGATTCTTGAATAAAGGCGGCGGTCAGTCGGAACCAGACTCGACCACAACGCTGTAATCCAGAAAAAAAACAAACAAACATTTTTGTCATTTGTGACAGAACTTAGGAGTGCATTCTCAAAGGCAAACTACACATGTACATTTGTACAAGTACATGTATAAAGCAGAGCAGTAGTCGAGTCCCTGCAAGTCCTTTCACAAGTCCAGTCAGAAGTCTTTTCATAAAGCCAGTCACAAGTAACTGGATGAACAATGACAAAGGAATGCCTTTGTCAAAGCTCATTTGAATAGCTTGTGATTGGGATTAGGACTGAAGGGACTGGAGGGACTGGAAGGGACTGGAGGGACTGGAAGGGACTTGCAGGGACTTGCAGGTAATTGGAGGGACTTGGAGGGACTTGGAGGTAATTGGAGGGACTTGCAGGGACTTGGAGGGACTTGGAGGGACTTGCAGGGACTTGGAGGGACTTGGAGGGACTTGGAGGGACTTGGAGGGACTTGGAGGGACTTGGAGGGACTTGGAGGGACTTGCAGGGACTTGCAGGGACTTGCAGGGACTTGCAGGGACTTGCAGGGACTTGCAGGGACTTGCAGGGACTTGCAGGGACTTGCAGGGACTTGCAGGGACTTGCAGGGACTTGCAGGGACTTGCAGGGACTTGTGATGGACTCGACTACATCTCTGCATTTATGTAAGCATGCTTTGGAATCTGCAAGCTTACCCAAAACTATACGATAGCATGCAGGCCTCGAACTTCCTTCTTTAAATTAACGGGGCAAGGCAAAAGGCACTTCTAGCTGCCCCTTGACAATTCACCCCTTGCCTGGTTTCACCATATTTAAACCAGCCTTTACATCATCATGTACATGCAAAACAAAGGCTGAGCATTATATTGCATTATATACGTTGCTAATTCTGTTACACAAAATGCCAAGCTATTACATAAGAATCCACTGAAGCAGCTGAACATGCCTGTATATTTTTACTGCCTCTCTTTCAACCAAACCATGCAAGGGGAACATTGTCTTTGAGAATATATCAAGGAGTATATCAAGGCAAAGATTGGGGGCCAACAGCATAGAGCTGCTTAAGCACAGAACATTTGTTAAGCACAAAAAAACCTTGCTTAGTAAAATCAGGTTCCCAACCTAAACTAAGATTGTTATGCTAAGCAAACAGCAACTAAATACCAGTCAGAAGTAATACACATCACATGGAGTTTGTTTTGGTAACCTGATTTTACTAATCGAGGTTGCTGTGCTTAAGCAAATTTTTGTGCTTAATTAAGGAGCTCAAGGAAATTGGCCCCAGGGACAATGGCGACAACTGCTGTTGCCTCTGTTAACCAGTTCGCATCGGAGGACGTGTTAACATGATCTGGCTGTTTGTATACATGGGCACGGCTGACGGGTTAAAACGTCAAGCTTGCCTCAACTCACCTCCGGGTGACGTCTCACCACGCTAATCCCTCATTTGTTTTGTACACACACACAAAGTCCGAGAAGTCTGTGGAGGCGGACCGTGTGTTGAACTTGAACTTGGCCGCTGTGCACGGCCTGTTGTTCTACAATTTACGCTCAGGTGGGCGCACCCGGAGTATTGAAATATGAGGTTTTGGCAAGTAATATGGTACAAATACTGTTGAAATGACTCTTAAAAATCAGTATTTGTGGCGTTTGGCTGTATATCAGAAGTTGGCTGCTTTATTTTGCCTTTTTTGAAAATATAAATTTTCGGCAAAAACAAATCCCGCCGCGAACTGGTTAAGGCTAGGCTTAAGAATGATCCCTATCTGCGTACATGTACATGCCTGCAGCTAGCCCAAGTGCCCTATTTTCTAACATTTACTACACTGTAGATGGGGTTCAGGATATACAGGTAACATTCACCCTACCATGCATGGGAATTGGAAATAAACTTGTGGAGAAATTTCGCAAAACTTACCCCTTAAACAAACCACAATCCAACTCCTGCCAATTTGCTTTATTCACTTTGAAAATTCCTAGTCGGTTTCCCTTGGAGGTTGTTTGACGGTGTTAAAAAGTGGTATGCTCATTGACTGATCCCAATAAATTTGGGATATATACATCATTATGGGTTTGACTTCTGACTAGTGCCCCCCCCCCCCCCCCTCCCCCCTCGAACAAAGACACCAACAATTTGGGAGTCCGCCAACATAGGGCAAGATGGCTCAGCTGGTAGAGCACCGGTACGGTGTTCCGGAGGTCACAGGTTTGAATCCCGCTCCTGCCAGTTTTTTGTTTACTTTGAAAACTTACCCTTGTAAAACTTCGGATAATAAATTCTGATGAATACATTTTTAATACACCATCATCGTGTTCACTGCGTTTTGCAGATGGCGGTGTGCAAGTTTTGGGGCACGTTTTCCCGCTTTCATTTTTAGGAACCGCACATAAAGGTTAATACGTGGAGCTGCTTAATGTTACATGTATATGACGAATTAAGTTAGGAATGCAAGATTTTCATAGGCAATTTCGTGGGTCTTATTTCTCTAGATTTAGAGAGAACTCATCAAATTTTAGGAAAATATTGCTTGAAGATTAGGTAACAGGGCACAGGGCACATATGGCAAATTTCAACAGTTTCATACCAGTGAGTGAGAAATTTCAGAGAGAAATACCAGTGAGAAATTTCTCCACAATTTTATTTCTCATGTTTGATATTGATCTGTTGCAGTGTATACACACAAAGTCTATATATGTATACAAATGTACGAATGTACATGTACGGGGTTAGGCTACAGCTAACATTAGTACACAATCTGGCTTGCCTCTTCAGCATGCATTTACAGATCCAAACCATTATTGAGCTCAGTGACAATGCCATTGTTACTCCCAATAATTATTCTCTGGAGACAAAGGAACAAACGCATCACTGCAAGTACTCATTTTCATGCAATGCCATGGACAGGGTTCTTAATATGCCGACTTCTGACACTTCGTGTACCCCTAGGCGTTCTTCAGGAATTTTCCACTGGCATAAGCCGCGTTTGCATTGGACTAACTATTGTAAAAAGTTACCGTGCGAGATTTTTATCATTCCACTGTGGTTATTCTTCCGTGCGTCCGCACTTGGATTGCACAGCTCGCGGAAAGTCCTTGGCCACGTAAACTTCGCAGTGGTCAAACACGGAAAGCATGAGATCAAAATGCATGTTATATTCGCTGTCCGCACTGGACTTTTCAGTGATGTTAAACTGCCACGTAACTCTTCCGCTATATGGTTGGCCCTGTAAAAGTTCCCACTGTGGAGGGATAAACGGACAACGGACGATCGACACTTGACAATTTGGAAAGTTTACCGGCTGTCCGCATTGGACTTAATTTGGACAAATTGACAACAGTCTATAGACATCAAGCATGCTTTAGTTGCATGCCTCATGCTTGGACTTGAGTTAAACAGTACTAATCCTTACATCAGGAGTGAGCAAGACGTGATTTTGTATCCAAAACAGACATGGCCATTTTAATACATGTACATACAGGATGTGATTTCAGGAGGCATCCAACATCTCATCTAAGTTTCCCAAACTACACGTATTATCCTCATTCACACTCACATCTTGGATGATTACATGTATGTAACAAAACATTTAATCGTTTTATCAGAGCTGCCAACCTTTTCAAACTCATTTCAGTATTCAGAAAGCAAAACAAATCGGTATTTTGCTCAGAAAATCTGCATTTTTTTCATGAAATTTTAACTTTACATGGATATCAGAATTTTCTTCTGAGCTCATGCTATGCGTGCACGCCGCGTGCCTGGTGAGTTTAACGAACCCACGCGCTGGATGGACTGTCGTCTCATTTTTTTATTTGGATAACTAAAGTTGCATCCGTTCGGTTGGGATTGCAATATATAATGAGTCAGTACACGCACAGTATAATAGCATAACATGCCTGACAAAACATTATTATGGTTGGATGTCACAAAATTTGTATTCGAAAAAAAAATTCCTGTACTTCTGTATTTTTTCGTGAATTTCCGTACGAAATACGGAAAATACGTACGAAATACGGAAAATCCGTACATGGTTGGCAGCTCTGTTTTACGCTTCTTTTCAAATGTTACTAACAATAAAGTTATCTCCAAGATTGAATTTGGATGAAGATGTGAATTAATGGGGAATATACTGCAAACATGGATTGTTAACCCCTAACCCCCCCTAGGCATTTTTTACTAGGAGGCTTCCTCAACCTGTCAAAATCCAACACTGTGCAGTATACCTATAGCACATTCTTTAGACTTGGACAAATTGGGGCATCATAGCTCCATGTAAAGTAATGGTGCCAAGGCGCTGCAGTACTGAACCCATCAAAACTTGACAAAACCTGCTGTTGGAGTTTTCAAGGCTTGGGGTAGTTAGGGTTAAAATAGGTTCCTGTCATGCCTGTGGACGATGTCCATTTTGAATGAAAAAAAATCAAGTCTTGCTTGTGCCTTGTATTTTTCACCTTAAGGCCATGGTTTTTAGCACTTTGTGTAGGCTTTTGTGTATCTTCTTAATTGTGGAATATTTGTACATTTCACTTTTTCAAAAAAAACCTCAAAGTGAACAGAACTAGGATAAAATTGTGGCCTGATCAAGAGAAATGAGTCACAAAAAAGGTCTTTTTGACATACATGGGGCAAAATGCAATCGAGGGTCAAATATTTGAGAAATGGGATTATGGTATTTTTTTTTCATTTTTCGTCCTGAATTTCTGCTTTAAGGTGCATTTTATTATCATTGAAAACACCAATGCCCTGGTTTTCCAGTTACCAAATTCTTAAGTATTAATCTACATTATTGACTTGCCAACGGAACGTCCAATAATGAACATTGGGCTTTTAGTAGAATGAATCTCAGTGTCACCTCTACAAACTGATCACGAAAAACACCGGACGACATGTGACTCATTTCTTTTGATCTGGCCACAATTTGACTGCTAATCATTGCTAATATAACACACATATGAATACTAAACATGAAGTATTAGGTACATCTCAAAACGGTACCAAAAAAACGATCTAAAAACTGCAAAATACCGTCATCACAGATAAAACAAAAACCACAAACAAAACAACCGTCATCAAATGAAACAAAAAGAAACAAAGATAAAGAAACTAATACAAATGAACAGAAGTCTCCCTTATTTTGTTAATGTGCTATTTTTAAACTGCCAATCAGATTTGGACTTACTGTCATAAGAACTTATCCTACGTTCATATACAATATACGTTTATGCAATGCATACCTCAAATGAACAAGTAGCATGCTTATAAAAGTACAAATTTTAATAAAACAAACACGACTGTAGGGCACGTTTACATGTAAGTACGCCAATTTTAGATAAACGCAGTGCTTAAGCCAACAGAGAAATTGGTGAGAAATTGGACATTCTTATTTTTTCACACAGACTGCCCAAAATACAGCAGAGATTTTACGGATCATACAAATGTAGAGACAGAATGTGGAGACGGAGCATGAAGAGTACCAGCAAAATTTACAGGAAAAAAAAAAACAATCATACATTTTAAATAAAAAAAAAAAAATTGGATCACAGCTGTGTCTCTATTTTTACTAATTATTGAGGTTCTCTGCTTTATGTTTTGGTAAATGCGTGAAAATGTGAAGAAGTTTGCGCACAAAATCAAGCCGTATATCCAATCCAAAAGTGGCCTACATGTACTAGCACATGTGCCACAGTCGCATTTCCGATTTGGCTCGTATCATCCCATTCAATGCAAATGACAAAATTATTAAGATTCTGCCACAGACTACACTCCACTTCAGTTTTTCAATTTTTGAATAAGGCAAATGATTTCTACCTCTAACTGTAGTATTTCACTAAAGTACATGTATTGCTTTCTCCAAGTGCATTATGCGTCCAAGTGTAATATAACTCTATCCAGAAATTCAGATCAAATCACTGCAACTGATCAAACTTCATTACAATGCCATTTAAATTTCGGAATCTTGATCGGTGATCATTATCTGTGGAAGTACCCCGAGGCCACTCAAAAATTCTGCCACAGTTTTCGGGTTGCACGACAAGTCCGGCAGGCACGGGCCCACGTACATTGTACGTGTATACACATTATGCACTCCCATCGATCCAGCATGCATACATTAACACAGACTCACTCATACACCGGCCATGTTTAATAATAGAATGTCTTGTAGAACCGTCGCTGGAATAACAATGAAAATTGCACTGTGATTGTGGGCTGCCTTGCTTCGAAAACAAATAAACGCATTGGAACACATCAAAGGAATAAATAAGTGCAAAATTAATCCAGTAATTTTTCAATACGAATCATTCATCTGCAATACAAACAAATGGTTAAAAATGTATTTGCAAAGAAAACAGCCAGGAACTCAAAATATATACATGAGCAATGGGAAGCACAGTGTTGATTTTGATGTTATATACATTTTGATGTTATCCTGTCATTTCATGTGGGATGGGAGATCGGCAAATCATTTGCATAATGTGCCGACATGAATCAGCAGAAATGAATCGGCAGTCTATGGCTTGTATTAAATGTACAGGGACACGTGCATACATGTACATGTACAGTGTACAAGTACATTTTGTACACGCACTCTACCATGACTCAGATTTTGTAACTGTATGCCATCCGCTTTATATTTAAACACATTTTTAGGCTTGAACAAAGCAAACAAAAATCTCAAGAAAGTAACTCGGGGTAAAAAAAAAAGGATAATGAAGAAAATGAATGTATGTACATGTACCCATTGCCTAGGAAAAGAAACTTCAGGAATATCAACACTGAAATTATGAAATGCAGAATTTTGAGAAATATGCCATGATCGAAAAAACTTAATTTCCAGATTTCCCAAATCTTTCTCTTTCTTTTTATAGGAATGATAGTGTACATGTACATGTATATTGGCATACATGTACATGTATATGTAGTGTATATTGCCTTAAAATTGTGCTTCCAGGTGAAATGAAGGATATCGTTTGATGGAAAAATGTCCCACAGACAAATCTGAGAATGCACATGTACATGTACTTCAGTGCATCCATAGAACATTGCAGGAACATTGAAACTGCACTGTGAAAAGTCAACAAGGGATTTTGCACGTAAATGTACAGTTCCTGTTTGAAATATATAATTACTTGATTACTTGGATTATACATTTTTGTGATTAGTAACAGAAATAATAATATAAATACTGAGAATATGACAGAAACAAAATTATGTGATGCACGACTGCATATGATACATGTAATTAAAATGTGAAGTTAGAACTTTTTATGTGATATAACTTAGTGCCTTGTACCAGCGCAGGTGGATAAACTGTAGTATACAAGTACATGTAAGGGTTACAATGATTTGTCAGAAAATAGCACTGGTGCATACCGTTTAGCCAAAATATGAAAATTATAAATATTTGAAAATACCAAAACGCACATTAAGCTTACTTCCAACGGTACCCCTACTACATTGTACATGTATTTACAAGGCAAGGGGGAAAATACCGCTAAAGAACCTTCAAAATGGCACGTGAAAAGTAAACAAAAATTTGAACAAAATCATGAAAAGAGTGGACAAGAAACAAAAGCACAGATAAAAATGGCAGACGCCAGACGAGAACAAGAATGATACGAGTTATCAGACGTGTATTAAATTACATGGACAAGGGTACTGTGGGGCATGTTTGACCAGCGATGGCATGAGCTCTTGATTATTCTGAAGTTAGCTTTTTTGGAATTCACGATTTCAACGGTGATGCAGAGCCTTGATCTCATGCAAGACGCTCCTTTTAAATCTGGGGAGACTTTACAACATAGACTTAAGCCTAAATGGTGCCTTGTGCATGTAGGGAAGTTTGTGTAGATAATTTTTATATCATCCGTGTCTTACTGTTGAACAATGTTTGTTTAAAAAGTTCAATCAATTGATTACTATTTTACATCCCACATCCCACATCAATCAATCAATCAATCAATCAATCAATCAATCAATCAATCAATCAATCAATCAATCAATCAATCAATCAATCAATCAATCAATACAGTGCATTTCATTCCTTTTTAAAACAATACTAATGTGAATTATGCTGTTGTACATGTAGTGCTAATATGTTGCATATTCTGTGATGAAAATCCCAGGACACTGTCTAAATAACTGGCTCGAGCTAGGTAAATCAAAACACGTACATGTACAAGCAGAAGGAGAGTTTTCTGCTTATATACTCTACTATGTATGTACATTGTAGATACATGTACATGTATGCATTTAAAATGCAAATTTTTGTTTCAACAAACCTGATATATTTAAAGTTTTGTATTTTTTTTAGAGTATAAATCTGGCAGCTACATGTATGTTAAATGAAGGCATGATGAGAGTTACATGGTTAGAGCAGCATGCTGTGGATTATGAGAATAGGGCAGCAGGCAAGGATCTAGCAGGGAACTTCTCCAGCCGTAAATCCGACACTCTTCCTTGTCAAAAAAGGGAAAATTGACTAACCTGGAGAATTCTATTTTCTGAGATTATCCCAAATATTAAAATTGAGAAAAATGAATTTTTTGCTGCCATTAAAAGACAATTAATTAATTTTTAATTCACGAACATCCAAGTTTGGAGTCAGTATAGTACAAAGTGTGTGATAATTTGTTTAATAAAAAAAAAAACAACACCGGTGTAGACACTCTATTTCATTAATTATTAAATTAAAAGGATCAATTTAGTCACCGTTTTTAAATTTACAGCAAATAGACACTATGTTTACGTAATATATCTCAGCTACATCACTGCATAGGGCATGTAGGGATGCTATTCTCTGGGACAGATGCAATATTAATGAGAAAAGGCGGTATGTGCTACATGTATGTCTGACTGTAATGGGGTTCGACTGTAATGTGTAAGATATACCATCCGGGCTTTTCAACAAATCAGAATTTTTGTTTCTAACAAATTTTCATTGTTGGGCAGCAAACTACATGTAAACACAGGCGTTTTTTTATTCCGTGTTTCAATAAAAAATACACCACTTTTGTATTGCTAGAAAAATAGCAATTAAAAACAAATATTTTTTTTTATATTTTTTGTATTTTGAATTTAACATTGTTTTTGGGGGGGGGAACTGAAAAAAGAAAGCATGGACAGCATATGTTTTTGCTAGTCTCCGAAAACAAACTGCGCATTTATGCAGCATGAGTATCTACGCATATGCACCAGAATGTTAATGGCGTTGATGTTAATGACACTTGTTTGGCCAAAGCAGTAAATGGAGAAAAAGAATATAAAATCAAATATCCAAACACAATACATGAAACATCTTCACGAGCCTAAGAAGTTTGATATTTGTATATGAAATGAGACTCGAATACTTTCCAAATTAAACGACTTCACCAAGTACTGTAACCGCTGCAAGTTTCTTTACATATGAACATGAATGCATGCAAGTAAAAGAAACACATGAAATGAGTAAGTAGTGAGTGTGAACAACAAAAACAGAGTCCATGTGAGGTGACAAGATGTCGTGACCACATAAATGTTTCACATTTGAATGTGGTTCTATTACAAACAAAAGAAAAAAATTGTCGGCTCAGAAGAGAAAGGGCCTTACAAACCACATTTTACGTATGTTATAACTTGGGATGTGCATCGGAACCGGGTACCCGAATACCCGAACGTTCATGTCAGGAACCGGTCCCAGACAATGAAAAAGGAAAGGTTACAAATGCTATTTGTTGGGAATTTTCAAAATTGAAATCCATGGGAAACCAGCACAGATTTCACGTTTATGACGCTCGCGACAGTTGACAATAAAGGGAATTTACCGGTCGTGGTTTTTGTAGTCTGGGTATGGGATAAGAGCCTCGACGAGACATAATAGCATGCCTCATTCCACACTAAATACAACTGTATAAAGCTTCTGTCTTTTGTGATATGCCGGTGTATACACGTGCCGGCACATGCAAAGGCAGAGAAGTGATCATGTTTACTGGACAGGCATGAGATTTTTCAAACTTTTGTCTTAAATCAGACTTTTTGAATCTCAGAGAAAGACACTGTTACAACTTCCTTATTGGAAGTTTTGGGTTGGTTTCTTTAACGGGTACCCAGTTTTTTTTATTCGGGTACCCGGTTCTTTAACTACCCATAAATGCAGACCCCTAGTTATAACTTTAAGTAATTTCTTTTATATTGATTAATTTTAAGGTTTATTAACTATAACCTTCCCAAATCCTCTTTGCCAAATGGAGGAAAATGGAGGATCCAGGTCATCAGGCCCAATCTGATACTGGATGATTTCGGAGGATTAGTTACTGGGGTGTTTAGTCAAAACCCACTGTAGGAAAATTGCAGGATTCAGGCAGTGGTCCCCAGTAACAAACAGAGGATTTTTTGGAATCGGAGGATATTGCAAGCTTCAGGTTTATACATGTAGGAAAAATGATGTACATACATTTGTAGGGAGTTAGGATTATTGCCTTGATTTTATAGTTTTATCGTGAGGCGCTTTGAGATATTTTTACATAAAGCGGGATGTCAATGTCATTTATTATTATTATTATTATTATTATTATTATTATTATTATTATTTTCCTCAATTGCCGGTTAGGGCGACACATAATCCTGGAAAAGAGTGGGTTAGGGTGACCTGGTCGAATAGGGCGACACATAACTGTCGCCCTATTGTGAAAGTCGCCCCTTTGGAGTGTTTTTTAGTAAGGCGCATGGGGAAAGTGCTCTAAAAGGGCGACACTCGTGTCGCCCCAATAGGGTTATTTCGGGAAGAGTCGCCCATTTGCCGCATCCAGGAGATTTATAATTATTATTATTATTATACCTGTTAATGGTCCCTTAAGGAGACATTTTGTCATCATTCTTATTACCTTAAGGAGACTAGTGACATTAGGGAGACATTGAAATGTCTCCCTAATGTCACAGCCCCTTTAAATATTGAGAATTTTACTGTCGCAACTGGGTTGTATCGATAGAGGATGGTCCAAAACATAAATATACCGAAATTCGTGGGGGTAGGATAAGGGGAAAGTTGGGTTAGGTTACATTAAAGTCGGAAAAAAAGTTGTGCACAAGTCTATGGGAAAGTCTCCCTAATGACCCATCGCCGGTAATTGTTATTATTATTATTATTATTATATAAGCCTGTTCTTCTCTGAGCCGACGAAATAGCAAGAAGTGTGCAGTCAATGTGTTAGGCATTCAACATCACCAGTGCACTGCACACATACAAACCAAACCGATCACCAAAGCAACACAAACACAGCAAGCTTAGCCACTTTTTACCCATCCAAGTTTTGGTCAGGACAGATCTACCTTTGAAAACTTTTTTTTTTAGCACAAGTTTCTTGAAGCATTCAGGCCCGTTTTTTTTTCTACACAGAACCAAGGATATAGCAGCTACTCTTCTAAGCAAGCATGGCTGTTTTACTTTAGAATCTGCAAGTCTCTGGCTTCAGGAAATGTTATGTGTCATTTTATCCGTCATTATTTCAGTTATAAATATTTCAACATTTTGCAATTGTTATGCATTTTCTATTGTAAATTTACCAGCCAAATCAGATAGGGCTGTCCCGAATATACCGAAAATTCAATATCCGATCGTCAAGCGAATATTCGAATACCATTTTGCCAGTTCGAATATTCGAAAAGATATATATGCACGTACAGATACGATTCTGATGCTATTTTAATAGAAAAGTTACGGCGCTTAGCAGTGTCAAATGCCGCATTTTTGTCAAGCAAAATTTTTTGTGGACGGAAGTTTATTGTTCCTGTTGCTAAAACCCTTGATACAACAGGGGCATGCAAAAAAAATGCTGTTTGAACGGTCCATAATATCAATCGCCATACGTAAAACACCGGCGTGCTTTTACGTGCAATGTGTTTTTTACCGGTGTGGCATGCACTGAAAAACTTGATCGGCGAGTATCGAATATTCAAATATTCGGTCAAACCCAGTTTCGAATATTCGAATAATAAATTATTCAAAAATGAACAGCCCTAAAATCAGAAAACAAAAAGGTTCCATTGAAAAGGATGCTGTAGGCACTGTATGTATGTATACAGTACAAAAACTCTACCCAAGAGTTTTCTTTTTAAAAATCAACTTGCACACTCTATTGCATTTTTCTTTCAATTTTACATTTGTCAAGATTTTAAACAGCTAGCTTGAACTTGTTAATTTATAAGATACATGTAATTACATGTATCAACAACACATTAATCAAAAACATCAACAAAAATTAGCCGACAAGAGATCGTAGTTTTCCGAGCCGGTCAAACGGCTTTCTTTACGTCTTCATTAGGGCTGTTCATTTTTGAGTATTTTAGTATTCAAGTATTTTAGTATTCGAATATTTTAGTATTCGAATATTTTAGTATTAAAATATTTTAGTATTCGAATATTCGAAACTAGGTTTGACCGAATAGTCGAATATTCGATACTCGCCGATCAAGCTTTTCAGTGCATGCCGCACCGGTAAAAAAAACATTGCACGTAAAAGCACGCCGGTGTTTTACGTATGGCGACTGATATTATGGACCGTTCAAACGGCATTTGTTTGCATGCCCCTGTTGTATCAAGGGTTTTACGGACGGGAACAGAAAAAACCTCCGTCCACAAAAAGTTACGATTGACAAAAATGTGCCATTTGACACTGCTAAGCGCTGTAACTTTTCTATTAAAATAGCATTAAAGTCGTATCTGTACGTGCATATATATCTTTTCGAATATTTGAACTGGCAAAATGGTATTCGAATATTCGCTTGACGATCGAAAATCAAATATTTGGTATATTCGGGACAGCCCTAGTCTTCATTAAAAACCCACAGCTCAGTAACCCTATTTTTAGAATAACTGTTCCTTGTTGTATGCCATGAGTGTCATGCTTAGTGGATAACTGCACCTTATAAATATTCATTATTATCAGTATTATATTATTTCTATTCTTATTGTGGATATAAAGAGTTGAATTTTACAGCTTTTCAAATATAACAGGTTTTAGTGTATTTTTTTCTTAAATAAATTATAAAAGGAAGTTTATTTGTAGTCTGTTATTCCAGCCAGAGTCAAGTATCTATTGGTCAGTGGAAACACGGTTAAATATTATCAAAACTTATTTAAAAAAACAAAACATGATCTTGCACACTTTGTAATAATTTAAAGATCTGCAGAAAGTAAAGAGGGTTTGATATTTTGATCAATATTATTTTTTAACAAATATTTGAAGGGGGGGGGGGGGCGGCATGGGACAATTCATGCAGTGAAACATGCAGAGCGTCTTGTTAGTGGTTATTCATGAACATCGTTCCATGCGAAAAATAAAGTATTCTTTACATGTTAATGTTTATGTTAAGGATGTGTTAATACCATTATTTCTGTTATTGGTTCAATTATATGGATTGCGAATAATTATCTATTTGTGTGATTTTAGTTGGTCTGAATTTAGAACTATTTTAGACGAGTGTTTCTGAGTGGTTACGTGATCCTGGATTGTCGCACAAATGCCTCAAAGGAATGAAGAAGCACAAGTCATTTTTTGATAAGCGTTGAAATTTTGTCTTGCACTTTAATACAAAATTAGCCAGCATGAGATATTTCAGGAAAAAGTCAGGAATCTTTTGCATAGTACTATTGCCAAAACAAACCAAACGTTTAGACAATCTTGCTATGTCCGAGCATGCTTTACCAACAACCGAGCTAGCTCAACACGAATCTCCAAAATCCCACACCCAAAACAAGCACCTTTTACGCCCAACGGAGAGGAAAAACAGCTTTGTTTAAAAACTCTGCTACCACACACAAAAAACAAACTAAGTTTTTGTTTTGTTCGCCTGTGCTCCCCGACAAAAAAAAAGAAAAGCAGTGCCCGGCGTGGTCAAACAACCCCCACAGTACTTACCCCATTCCAGTATGCGCCAATACTCACTTCCTCTGTGCCCTCGTGCTTCTCGTAGGAGACACTGTCGGTGCTCTCGCGCCGCGAGCCTGGGCCGCTGCTGGTGCGCCGGTGGTCATGCTTGCTGCGGTCGGCCCGTAGGCTGGCCTCGTGGCGCGGGACGTCAGTGGAGAGGTCTTTGTTCAGGAGCTCTCGCACCCGCGATTCTTTGACGGCATCCATTGCCTGCTAAACATCAACGACAACAAGGGTATTATTAGTTTAAGGCCGTTTCACAACATTGGTTTTTAACAGATTAACCTCGTCTGTCCAGCTGTTATTAATGGGGTGCTGGGTATACCAAGACGGGCTTGTGCAGCCAAGCGTAATGCAAACAATAGATCTCTTTCATAGGAAAATTACAACTGCGTGTTCCACGCCATCAGGTGCTGTGTGCGCGCAGTGTGCAAAATGTTCTAAACACGCACGCATGTTGCTTGAAATTTCTTCGAAATACGGCGCAGCCAATGCGCGTCATGAAAATCTGACACCCAAAATTCCGATACACGTGGCAATCTGTAGGAAGTGACGTCATTTGAGAGAGACCTTCAGGCAAACAATGGATCGAGTACGTGCAGGAATGCGTGTATAGATGACAACCAGCCAACAGCTTAAAGGAATGCATCATCATGAAATCCCAGAAATTTGGTCTGTCATCCCTTTTATTTATTTATTCATTACATTTCTTTACCCAGGGTGTGCCAAAACAGTTTAAAACTGGTTTCCATTGGGGCCCTGCATAATTTTTAGTTATAACTGAATATTTACACACACACCCTTACAAAATATTTAAACAAATACAAGAATATTTCCAATGTTTCAATCAATAAAACAACCATAATGTGTTTCCCACAGAAAAATTCTAACACCTACAGTCCCTACGTACATGAACTTGCTGCACAAGACAGACTAAAGTATTCTCAATAAGTAAAATAGTGCTTTTACTCATTTTTGTAGGCATAGAATCGAATTACATTATTATATTCCTTGAATTATAAATTCCTTGGTTATAAATGTACAAAGCTGTAATTTTTGTTAAACATAATGGTATTAACCAGTTCGCGTTGGATGAAGTGTATACACGCAAAGTATATATTCGGTTTTCGGAACGGATGACAGATAAACACGCACTCAAGCGAGGCCGGAAATATCTGTCAGCGACCCGCTCACAGCGAGCGAGGCCGGAAATATCAGGGTGTGCTACCCGGGCTTATGAAAAATAATCCCGCGCCTGGGTCCGGTCAATGTCAAAATAATCCTGGCGTGAACTGGTTAAGCAAGCAAGTTTTTTTCTGTGACAACCCCATAACATGAATAATAAAATAGTGATTTTGGAAGGGTGATGCCTTCCTGACAAGCTGGTTAACAAGTCTTGTGACTCACGTTCTTCCGTGACCTCATGGCGCATTCCTCCAGGATTTCTGCCGCCTCGTACTTGCCCTGCCGTCTATAGAGGGCGCCAAGGTTCTTCAGTGTCGTTGTGACTGTGGGGCTACTACTGTAATATATAAAAAAAACAGTCCAAGAAAGTCAGCAATTGAAAATAAGTCATATTTATTTACAAATGTAATACATATTTTTACAATACGGCTGCCGTACATAGAAATGCCACCAACCAGAATGATGCAAGCTAGAGAAGTTTGGGCAAGAGCTGGAGCTACATGTAACTATCACTGAGAATGTTTCCCCCATTGTCATTTGTTTACAGATAATCCTCCTGGCAAACACTCTTAGAGTTTCTTGCCAACTTGGATGTCTTTCCCTTTAAGCCAGGCCATATCCCTCTGTTCCTTCTATTGCCTAATTACCACTTCCTATTTACCCCGCCCTTTACCACACTCCTTTGTTCCCCAGCTTCATCCCTCTCATCTCAATCCCTCCACTCTTTCATCCTTACCCTAACCACACTCCTTTGTTCCTTAATCTCTCCTTTGTGTTCCTCCACCCACCCCCCTCTTGCTTGTGTGTTCCCTACATGTTTGTTTCTTGTACTCTGTCATTTGCCTTTGAGAAAGAACTTGCTTAAGTTTGAAACGTTAGGCCAGCTAGCTAATTTTGTTGATTTGTATTTTTTTAAATGTTTCTTTTGTGGGGAGGGGGGAGGGGGGGGGGTGTCCCTCCCCATTACTAAAACTCTGAAATTTCCTTCCTTGTGCTCTCTCATTCATAAGCCGAGACCTGCAGGAGAACAGTGCTCATGCATTAATCAGGCTACCCAAGGATAAACAAGACATAAGTGTGACCTTGCCCAACGAAACAGGTGGAGATTAGCATAAGTTGACAATTGAGATAATATTTCCTGAAAGTACAAGTTATGCACTTTCATTCACTGCAGTCTGTGTTGCTCATTCTGTGTTGCTCGTTCATAAGCCCCGCTACAACCTTTGAAGTTGTTACACTATGAACATCTTCTCGGTTAAAATATCCGTTTCTCGGTTAAAACTATGAACAACCCAATTTTAACCGTGCTGATTCTCTGTTAAAAAACTACTCGGTTAAAATAGGGGTCGATTTGAGGACCTCTCCTGGAGCCTTGCTCATTAACTCTGTGGTCAGTTTTGCAGAATTTAATCCTCCACGGCCAGACTTGCCTCTCGGTTAAAATGGGGGTTGTTTGGCCTTTGCGGTTTTTAATCCCGCACGTCCAGGCGAGCTCTTTCGAGCATGGCGCTAATACCCATACTAATTTATTTTTTAACTGTACATAACTGTTCATGATTGACAACTAACTTTGTATGTATCTAGTATTTATACTTTGGAGTAACACGTAGGCTGTGCATTGCTTAAAAAGATGCAAACTCGCCGTCAAGAAATGTTTGCCGCGAAATTCGACCCGGGCTCTATGCAAAAAAAACCGTGACCTCACTGACTGTACGGGAAAATCTGCCGTTGCCAACTGCCATCTGTTCGCGAACTTTCGCGAACGATGTTTACTCAAAGAGCCCGACGTGACCAGCGATCTCTGCTCGTGTGCGTTTGTTATTTTAATTCACCCAATGAAGAAAATGTAGCCCCGGACGTATCATTTAAATATCCGCGAAGTCAGCGATCTTCGGGGCTTTCTTGATTAAAAGCAAAAAGCCTTGAGAACTTTTCGTTGCAAAATTTGCAAGAGTTCAAATTTATGTTTAACTTTTACGAATTTGCCGTGACGAATACGAACTTGTGTTCGTAACTGTACCGAGTATAAATCGGTTTTAAAGTCAAAAGAATATGTTGCCAATGACGTTAAAATAAATGTATCTGCAGGTCGAAAATGTTTTTTAAAATGTGTGATAATGTTTGTTTTAAATCGATTTAAGTTGACTGCCTTTGAAAAAAAATTGCATCCCCCAAAAAAATATATCTAAGGACTCCAATCGACCAGATATTGTTTGTGGGCCGGGTAAAGTTATGACCGTCATATAGGATAAAACTAAGTTTCGTTTTTTTTATAAGCTAAATTTTATAAGCACGTTTTAGCGTATGTATTAATACTAGCGCAATCAACATGGTTTTCCAACAAGATAGTACATGAAACAGCCGTCGTTACAACTCATAACTGGCCTCCAGATAGTCGGCCCCCACATGTACTAGCTAATATATATTGGTATACAGGAAACAAGACCAAAGGAAAGTTCGCGAACGTCGCGAAGATAAGCCCGCGTACGCGCTACCCATCGATGAATGTTGTCATTTTCTGCAGATTTCAGTCTTCAAGTTGCAAGCAACTCGCCATAAAATGCTCTGATGTAGGCTCAAAACTATATTTCCATTCAGTTGTGAAAAAAATGCAACTTTTTCAACCATCTGAGCAAGATTTTCTACAGTTGAATTCCTTCCTCCATGATTGAACGGACAACGTGGGTTTGCTGGGGCTTTGTAATCCAATACTCGTGGGGAAGAGAACACGACACCAAACCCGACATGGCGCCACGAATCATGGACTGCGTGTACGTCGGGACTGGGCCGTCTGACACGGCGTGGATATGCCCTACGCGACGGCCGTGCCCGTACTTTTTTCAGTTTTGGCAAGGTGACACAATAAACTATTTCTTTGATGTGGGGATTTGCAAACCTGGGGATTAGCAGAATCGTGATGAAGCATGAAAAGGATTGTGGTATAATTATCATGTTTTGGTATTAGAAAAGTGGTTTTTTTTTAACAACCAGTGAGCTAACGTAATTGCTTTGTTTATTCAAATAATGTCAACGTCAAGAAAGTGAACTGTTTTACTTAATTTGGTTATTTTTTGTCATCCATACAGTTCCTTAAAGATGTGAGGCAGATTCATGGACGGCATGGCTTTTCACTGACGATGGGGAGTGGAAACTTACCTGGCTTTCCCGATCCTTGTTTAGTACTGTTATCAAGTTGTGCATTAAGAATTTGAATTAATTTAGAAAGCGATTGGTTGACAGCTTCTGAGTTATTGTGCTGGCTTTTGACAATTTTATACGTCCTCTCCCCTTAAAAACAATGCCAACAATTCTGGACAGAATTTTGTTAAAAAATTACTCCAATTTTATTAAAAAGATTAATTGAATCATAATTTTGTACTATATAAGGTTAAGACATGTACAGCGTCCCCGTCTGCTTCCTTTTTGGGTGTTGTCTCGATTAAAAAAAATTACCATTGGAAAATGAGGTTAAAAAAAATCCATCGGGAAAATAAAATATAAGCTTACGCAAGCTATTAAAACCACTTTAAACATGTTCAATTCTGTTGTCCAATATGT